>VZTG01002133.1:549147-729161 GCA_013397845.1 Melanocharis versteri | reverse complement strand
CCAGATCCATCTCCACTGCTCTCCATCCCAGGTCCATCTCCGCTGCTCTCCATCCCAGATCCATCTTCACTGCTCTCCATCCCAGGTCCATCTCTGCTGCTCTCCATCCCAGATCTGTCTCCACTTCTCTCCATCCCAGAGTGGCTCAGTGCAGCTGAGGATTCTGGTGTAGCTCATAAAGCACTTTGCCAACCTTTCCATGAAAGCTGCTAATCAATTAATGGCGGTGAGCGAGCATTGTAAGAAAGGGTGAAGAACTTTAAAAGGGGCATTACCTTCCCAATAGCCTGAGTGCCTTCCTTAGCACACTTCAGACTTAAAAAGCCTTTCTCCAAATAGCTTTCTGCTGGTTATATCACCAGCACAAAATAGGGAGGAAGGTGGATTTCTTCAGCATGGCACAGGCATGTCTGTACTGCCCTGAGTTTGTCCTGTCCTCACTCTCTCTCCACTGTCAGCCCAGCTGGTGCTGGGGGCAGCAGCTGTCCTGGGCACTTGCCAGGCACTTGCCAAACCAGAGAGACAAATCACAGCACTGCAGGGTGGCAAATCAAGGAGCGTGAGCCGAGTGACTTTGAGCCATGAGTTAGAGGAGATGGTGGATAATGAAAGGATGAGAGCAGGAAAACCTCTTTCCCCAAAGTGTATTTGTCTGACATTAAAGAGCCTAAAAATTTCTCAAAATGCTTCACTTTTTTTTTTTTCCAGACAGCATGTTTCAACCTAGGGGTTTCAACCCAACCCTTAGAAAAATTACCTTCAATAAGCTCAGGCCCATAATCTTTGCTTTGCCACTCTCTTTGAACAGGCAGACAATTACAGACAGCTCTACTGTCACAGGGAGACAGGTCCCAGCTCTGCTCCTCCACATCCCCCAGAATTACCCAGTGTGTGCAGAACTGGAGACCACCCTGCTGTAACTACTGTGCACCATCAACATGCCCCTTCCACGGACAGGCCGAGAAAAGACCCAGTAAGGCCCCGAAGGACTTGTGTTCCAGGAAAGGAGGGCCAAGACATCAGCAATATGCAAGGGGCAGAGAGGACAAGCAGCGACCGCGGGACCGTGGGACCTGTCGGAGCTGTGGGTAAGTCAACAAGAAACGTGGTGCTCATTTCATCTGGTAGCATTTGGTCCATTTATTTTAATTGCAAATAAATGCAAAGCAGAAAGAAAGCGTTGTAGTTGTTGTTGGAGCAGAGAAAACATTTTGTGCGAAGAGAGGGCTGGCCTTCAACCATCCAAGTAAAACCCATTGCCTAAACAATAGAGCTTAAAAGATGAGCAAATTGCTGTTTATGGGCTGTTCCAGATCCATACCACTCAGGACCAAGCCAGGGCTGAATACATGAGCAAATTTGCTGCCTAACTCATTACAAAAACAAGCCTTGTGTGGGATTTGAGCCATTTTAAATCATTCACTCAGAGCAAAGAGGAAAGACCAGAGCAGCAGCAGACGGAGCAAAATTAGCGAGAGCATTATCAGTCCAGATTTGCAAATGCTGGTGCAGGCAAAACACGTGTGAAGGCCACAGCATTAATGTAGCTGGCTTGTGGTGGCCTGAAGAAACAACCCAGCCAGTGCTACAAGCCAGGCAGCCCACCTCAGTGTGGGGAAGGGGAGTGTTTCCCCATGCACATTCCAAATCCTGCCCCAGCGCGGGCTGGGAGACGCTCGCTCGTCACCCTTGTGTGTGCTGAGCAGCTGGACCAGATTTTGCAGACTCAAGCTGCTTTGGGAAATGCAATGCCTCGTTGGCATGCGGCTATTCAAGCTGGTGCCTATTATGTCTCTCCTATTAAATGCTATGAAAACAGGCATCGCGCACGGAGGGGCCGAGCAAACCTTGTTATGCACTAATTATGCAATCAGTGCATAATCTCATTTTGGTGGCTGGGGTGTGGAGGGAAAGTTCTGGTTCCTAGATGCTTGCAGGGGTCTCTACAATGAAATGCATACAGACACATTTACAGCCACTGGCAATGAAAATTCTGAGCAATGCTAACTATATTGAGCTGCTGTTATGTTGAGAGTGACTTACAAAAGCCCCACACATCTGGTTAGGCTCAAAAAGACTCTTTGTCTCAATAGTCAGGCTTTCTGCAATTGAAATGGTCTACAATTAACAGCCCTTCTGGAACAGAGCAGGACAAAGCTTTCAAAACCCAAGAAGGTTTTGGGGTTGGGTTGGTTTTTTTTCTGAGATTTTTGCAGCTCTTCCCCTGAATTTGAGAGGAACCCAAAGCTTTTCAAGGCTTTACTAAAACAAACAAGCAAATCAAATTCCCTCTCCACCCTCCTGGAGAGAGGAACACCCTGGATGAGCGCATCGCCCTTTACTGAGATGCTTCCCTGCTGGTGGAAGTCCCACAGGCAGAGCGAGAGCTGGAGTTTGGGTTTCTTGCCCTTCCTTTTTTCACATCCCTGGTGCTCCGCGTGGTTTGAATTCAGCTCTTTGCTTTGGCAGGGGACAGATTTTGCCGGGGGAGAATTTTATGGTACAAGCCTGCTGAAAAACAGTTTCTAAAGAAAGTCCAATCAGGATGGGTGTATTCCTATAAAAAGTTTGACTTTCCCTATATCCACAATTTTTGCAAAACAGTGCTAGTGGAAGGGCTCCTTTCTATTGCTCCTTTCTGTGGACACACAGTCTTGTGGCTCTGCAGGGCAGAAACTCAGAGAGCCAAAGCAGAGTGCAGGATTTCTTCTATCTGATGAGCCAAATTCTTCACTGGTATAAATAGGCTGAACTCAGGGGGGCCGTGGTCATTTATACCAACAGAGGACTTGGCCCGCAGTCACAGCCTGTTTCTTTTTTTAAACCCCAGGAGACACGACCCAAACCCTGTGGAGGCAGATTCAGACCCTGGCCACCATCACTTTCTAGGCACTTTCTAATCCGGTCACAGCCCCAGTCTCTGCTCCAGCCCACGCCCAGGAGAGACCTGGGGAGGACATGGGGACGTGGAGCAGTCTCAGGTTTGGAAAGCCCAAGGACATTCCCATTTTCTGCTGGGTCTCGGGAGGCAAACTGTCAGATGTTGCAGCCTGGATCAGCCCAGCTAAGCCTGGAGAAGATTAGGAGTAGATTTGGATGAGGTCTGTACACAGGGCTGTGGGCACATGTCCCAGCTTGGCTTTGCACGTTGCAGATGTTCATGGAAACTCCCTAGAAAGGACTTTCTTGGCCACTTCTCCTCCTGCACCGCCTGTTCCAAACTGCTGCATGATGCAGCTCTCCATCCCTTCCTTGGCCACCCCACAGCTGCTCCCCTCCGCATCCACGTGCAGAAACTGCTGCCCACTGCTGCTTCTCCTCTCCCTGGGATGCAAATCTTCCCTGGTCCCTTGGCAGAGGGACCCTGGGGACTGAAAGCGAGGAGCTGCGCTGTGTCCCCTCCGCACAGGCTGTGGCTGGGGAATCCCAGTGCAGAGCCCCCACAGAGGTGGCTGAGTTTCACAGGGCTGAACACCTTTGTGGGGTGACCATCGAGGCTGCAGGTTTGGGCTGGCACCAGAGCTGAGCAGGTTTTCTGCCACTGGTGAAAACGCACTTTAAAAGTTAATTGATTCACGCATCTGCTTTTTACAGAGCGTTTTAAAACAGCAACTCCTGACCCTTAAAAAAAGCCCCAACCAACACATGAAAGAATTCGATAAATCATTAAAGTGCTGCATCCATAAGCACAGCCATGCCTAACCCTTCAGCTTCTGCCTTTCTGGGTACATGAAAGCCAGAGGTTGCCATGGCCAGCCAGCTGAAGGCTGCAGATCACGGCCAGTCATTGCTCCTGTGAACCAGCACTGCACACACTCACTTCCTGACTCCCACCCGTGGAAAATCACTTTTGCTGCTGCCCCTGCAGAGGTGGCAGTGCTGGCCGGGGCTGCTGGCACGGAGCACTCCCCCGTGCCCTCCACGGACTATTTTTAGGTTGGTTTTCTGGTAAAATAAACCTCCTGCAATCATTCTGGCTGTGTTGATGTATTCCTGGCTGCCCGTCCATTGGCCCTTGAAAGATTTATGCTTCCCCTGGCCAAGCTTGGTGACTCTGATGCTGGCAGGATGAAGGCAGGCTCCTCTTCATCACTTCACCTCCCAGCCCAAGGCAGTGCCTGTGCTGGGTGATGCTTCCCGTGTAGGACACACAGCCTGGCAAGGGAAGATATTTCCATTCTCATCCTCCTTCTTTTTTCTTGTGTGACATTTTTACTTCCTAAAAAATTGCATGTGCCCTCTGGACAAGTGATTAAATTAGAAGATCAACAATACATGAAGAAGGAGCAGGGATCAATTCACAGAGAAGTGGCTGAAAGCAGTTTATTACATCTTTTATCTTTTTTTTGCTGAGAGATCATTTGCCAAATAATTAAAGGAAAAAATCAAGTGAATGGGATGACCAGGAACTAAAAATTGGCTTTTCCTTAACAAATTGATATGATTACAATATTATTTTGAGTAAAATAATTAAAAAAAAAAAAGAAAAGAAAAATTGGATAAGATTGCTTTTGAGGTCAGATTCTGGACTCAGTTACCCCAATAGCTCACTGATTTACTGTAGCAATTCAAGGCATCATGTTCACATTTACCATCAAATAAGTGGCCAGGACTCTGAAGGCAGCTTGTCTGATGACAGACTGTGTGTGTGCACCCAGGGCCTGCTTGCCAAAATACAAACCATCAACCTTTTCCCTGCCTGCACCCCCAGATCAGGACTCTGAAAGAACATTGTGCAGGCAGTATTGCAGTGCTTCCTGCACAACCTTACATCAGCATCCACTTTCACCTCCTTTTACACTAGCAGAAGTTCAGAAGGCAGGTAAGAATAAAGTCCCATTTCCAAAAAAATCCTTCCAAAATGAGAGAGGTTGCCAGTTTTTATCAAATAATAATTTCCAGGTGCAGTGATCTGTCAAAGCACAAGATGTGCTGAACTGGGCTGGGAATAACATTGCTGATATCACAAAAAAATACTGCAAATCCCAGAGAAAGAAATCCTTGGAGCTCCAGGAGGTGCATCAGCCTTGTTGCCTTACCCTGGTTTTCTCTTGCTCTGTTTTAACCGTATTTGAGCTGCTCGTGACTGGCAAGAGCATCGTCTTCTGCTTGAATCTGTCTGGGCTCAAGATACACAAGCCAGAGAAAGATCCAAATCCTGTCAATTTTCAGCAGACAGGAGATGATAATGCTCTTGAAATATGTCCAACATTTCAAAACCCTTGCCATAAAGAGGCAAAGGATTATTCAATCCCGGAAAACAGCAGCGCAAGACCTGTCAGAGCTGGGTCACCACATTTTCATTGAGAGCTGGATCTTCTGCTTTCACTCCATCATCTGCTCTTCACATGACTCCACTTAGCAACCGCATCTGATTAGTCTTTGTGAGCCGGGTGCTATTATTTTTTTGTTTGAATTAGTGCCTCCTGGTTTTGTTTGAATTTGTGCTGCCTGTTTTTTTTTTTTCCCTCTATTTCCCAAAATATAGCTGAATTATCTTCTCTTACCCAGAGCTTGGGTGCCTGGGTATTCCCTTTTTGCACGGTAAAGCTGCCTCGCTGTTGTCATTTTATGGCTGGGATGGGAGAAAACAAAACTCATTTTCATGCAAATCCCCACTGTCTATCAGACATCATAGTTGTCAAGCAGGTCATTAGAGGCCTACTGTGTAAAATGAAGATTACTAATTAGAGCTGAAGAAATAATTTGCAACAAATAATTTATCCAATGAATTTAGATTTTCTTTCTCCTTGTGGAGTCTCTGCAAGCAGCTTGTTACTTCGCCAGAGTTGGGTATTATTTGAAATGTTTTTAACTCATTATGCTCATGATTGATTCAGATTTTTCAGTGTTACTTTTTTGAGCTAGATGGTTAATCAATGTAGATCACAGGATTTGAGATTTACCTCCTGGCTCAGGTGTCAAAATATGGCTGCAATGAATAAAAATCAGTATATGCTTAAAAAATACTTTCCATGAACACTGATTTGTGTTTCTGTGAATATCACAGCTCAAGAACAGCTTGGGAATTTTCCATTAAATACATTTTTCTAGCAAAAATTAGCTACTGCAAAATCTATAATTTTATCCTGAGGAAATCTCTTGTAAGTCAAAAAGACCCTCCAGCCTGTGGTGTATTATGCAAGTCTTGTGAGTAAGTATCACCAAAAATAGGAAAACCAAGGAATTTATCCTGCAGGGAAAAGGGGAGCAAATGCATCCAGCTGCCAACAGCCCCAAAGGCCCTGTAGGACCCACACACATCCATTATAGAAGTAACTGGAAATGAAATCTTATGTGTTGTGATTCACAGTCAAAGGAAACAGGATTTAGCAAGACCTGATCATTTCACTACAATGCAAAATATCAAAACATGGATTTTGGATAATTTTAATTGACCATTTCTCTCCAACCCGTCACACATTCTGGTACTTTGCCTCAAAATGTTCATCTGATTCAGCTTGAAAAGAGAAACTGAAAATTTCTATTGATTTTCATCCTGTTACGAAAGTCAATTTTTGCAGACATTAATTCTGGTTGATGCACTCTATGAACACTCAAAGAAAGGGGAGCATGAAGAAAGGAGAGGAATTCACCCAGTGAATTAATTCCAGCATCCAAGCCCACATTCACAGGAAACCATTTGCAATATTCACCACCTTTATTAATAACGTGGGGCAAAGTCCCACCTATGGCTGATGCTACAAAATCCTGGATTGCAAAGGAGCAGCTTCATTTTCAGCTCTCTAATGAAGCATACAGGGAGCAGTCTCGGGGGGATGGGAGGATTAAGAGAGTTTCAATGAATTGAAAAAGAGACAATTTGTACCAGACTCCTCAATCCCATCTGCTTCGTATCTGGAGCACTCGGTGTTCCTTGCACTCACTCCCTCACTCACCTTTGTGTTTGCAGTGTCGGTGCTAGGGAGGGATGGGAGATGGAGGGATACTCAGCAGGAAAAGGGGGATAAAATAGAAAGCAGCAAACACTCAGAGCTTGCTTGTCTAGTCTAAATATCTCCCAGGGCAAAGCAGGCAAGGCTGATAAAGCTGCCGAGAGGGTTGGGGGAGAAACAGCGAAGGTTCTTTGCTTTGTGGCTTCTCCATGGACCTTTCACCCTTCCACATCAAATCTCGGGAAAGTCAGGGCAAGCTTGTGGCAAGCAGGACTTTTCTCCCAAATATCAGACGTTTTGGAGCATGGCTGATGGGCATCAGGTGCTGGAGCCTTTTATGGCTTTCTCACCTGGAGTCAAGTGCAAGAGGAGATAGTCCGGGATAAAAGGAGGTCTGAGGGTCAGCAGAACTTGTGCTGANGCCTTTCAATAAATATCTATTTTATTCTTTAACTCTGTCCAGCCTCTGTTCCAGGTAGCCTTCTTTTAGGCATCAACTGAACAGCACAGGTGGTGAGGTGTGGTGGCCCTGGGGAGGGAGAACCAAGCGTGGTCAGGGACACTCCCAGCTCAGCCACCACTGCTGTGTGCAACGCTGGGTAAATCTCATTCACGTCTGTAAATTGGGAACAACCACTCTCCTTTGAGAGGTGCTTCAAACCCCCTGGATAACATGTTTTATATAAGACCTAACTTACTATTTTGGTGCACAGATAAAAAGCATGCATTGGAAGGAGCCAGATCAACCCCCAAACCAAGAAAAATCTTATCCTAGACACGCCAGCCCCTCTTCCCCTCACTATCCCTCTTTTACATGCAAAACGAACGCAGCCCAAGCAGCATTTGACTCCACATCAGCCCAGTTGGACCCACAATGCCTGGGTGGGTTTGGAGTGAGTCAAAATGTGCTCGAGGAGCTTTGCACTGGAGGCCATCCCCTCTGCCAACCTCCCTGTGGGAATGGAGCCTCTCACAGAGCCCCATGGCCGCTGGGGAGACAGAGGCAGCACGGCTGCAAACGCAGCACTTCTGTGCTTAAATACATTTTCCCCCAGACTGAGCACAGGTTTAAAAAAAAAAAAAAAGAAAAAAGAAAAGAACATTGAAGAAAAAAACGACCTTATTCAAAGCTCAATTGAAAGACTCCCCATGAATTTCAATGAGCCTCAGCAGGCCCGTGAGGCTGGATTAACATAAGAGCTGGGAGGAAGATTTCTAGGTGCTCCCCACACCCAGAGTCAGGTTTTCCAGGAAGAATCAGCATCAATGTGTTTTGCCCTCCAGCTCGGTAATGTGTTTACAGCCAGGCAGCCTGGCAATGGCAAGGGAGAGTTTCTGTGCTGTGTAGGAAACCCTGGCCACCCAAGATATGCCTGTATATTTCTGAAGGAGTTTTCTCTACCTTTCCATCCGTGGCAGAGGAGATGCCACCCGGCTTGTCCCAGCTGTGCCCAGCTGTCTGAGGCACTGCCAGGGCAGGTGCCAGCACAGGTTTCACCTCCCCAGCCAGGCCTGTGAAGTCCTGTTGTTGGGAGAGCCCAGGCTGCACCACCATCACCAGCTGGGGATGGGGATGGGATGGGGATGAGGTGATCAGCACCTCCAGGGGAGACCTGCCCTCCTTTGCAGGAATGCCAGCAGGTGAATGTGCCCACAAAGCTGCAGCCCCTCCCCAGTGTGGGCACTCAGCCCTTGTGCTGGGGAAAAACTCCTCTCTGACCCCTGTGTCCTCTCTGCAGAGTCTGGGCCAGGAGGAGGGACCCAGCAGCACATCTCTGAACTACAAAAATTTCCTGTCTTGGCACAATATTCCCAATCTCATGTGGCCAGACCCTGTGAACGCTGAAGGAAGGGCACCAGCTACTCCTCATACTGTGGTTACTCTTCTTGTGGCAGTGGATGGGGTTTCATCATCGTGTCTGGTTTCACCCAGCAGAAAAACAGGAGCGAATCCCACCAAAATCTCATCAAATTGTTGCCAGGTCTATCAGCAGGCAGCAAGCACAGCTGGAAAGGCAGTGACATTTGCAGGAGGTTATATGCAGCTGGGAGGTTTTTAACCATTTCTCTCAGCAAGTTATTAAAAGATGTGTATTTGAGAGAGCTGAGAGAACAGAAAAACAAACCAGGCCTAATTACACCAACTCCCAAAGAACAAGCCAGTTACAGCCTCTGAAGGAAGAGGCTTCATCTTCAGCTCCCAGAAACATGCCTGTGTGCCTGCTCCAGCTGTTGTTATTTTAATGGGGACCAGGATTTGAATTGCAATCCAGTTCTCTGTGCTGCTTCGGACTGAACGGAGCTGGTGCACAGAGCTGGTGCCTCGTTGTGGCTGCGGCCGTGGGAATCTCGTTAATCTCGTTAACAGGAGCAGGATCCATCTCCGACTCCGGATCCATCACCCAGCTGGGAATCAGCCTGGCTGTCTGAGTCAGGCTGCCATCTCACTGAAGGCTGCCTTTGTAACCTCTCCCTGTGCTCTTAGCCCTCAGCTGAAATTTTTAATGAATCCCTAGAATTAGCCCATCCGAGTCGTTTATTTATGGGTTTATGGCGATGACCTGGTAAGACTCGAGGTCGCTGCAAATGTTCCAGTGTAATGCAAGGCACAGCCAGCCCAGACCCTGGCACTGGGTCGTAAATACCTAAAGACATTCTCGACAGCATTATTTCTGTATTTTTTTTTTTTTTTAATGCTGAACTGTATGTTTTAGAATACACAGCTGTCTTTGTTCAGAATAAACCAAAAATAGCAGATTTTCCTCTGCTTAGCTGGGTGTTAAATTATTTACATTTCAAAACCCATAAGTAGAAACAATGACTGCATTTCCAGAGCCTGCTCCTGCTGTCAAATACCCTTTTCTCTTCTGCAACCTAATTTAGACTTCCTTTTTAGACCTGCAGTTTTGCTCCATTTTCAATTACGTTAGAGGAACCAAGATTTCAGGCCATTATCTCATCATTCCCGTGAATAGCAACACGAAATGTGCTTGTACTGCTGGGACACCAAGCCTGGCTGGGAGGACATGGCCACTGAAGTAAATCCAGAAGAAACCACGCTGGCACAGAGAGTACTGAAAGCCCAGGGAGAAACCCCAAGGCAGGAGAAGATTCAGGGTGGGGGTTGGCCTCTTCTCCCAGGTAACAAGCAATAAGACAAGGGGAAATGTCCTCAAGTTGTGCCAGGGCAGGTTTAGATGGGATATTAGGAAAAATTTCTTTGTGGAGAGGGTGTTCAAGCATTGGAACAGGCTGATAAAGAAAGCGGTGGAGTCACCAACCCTGGAGAGGTTAAAAAAACACATAGAGGGCATTTAAGGAGATGATGATGGACTTGTCACTGCCAGATTAATGGTTGGACTCGATGATCCTGGAGGTCTTTCCACCTGACTGATTCTGTGATCCTGAGATGCTTCTTGGGGTCAGGGCTGCGATGTTAAACCCAAAGCCTGGAGAGCAGCCCAGGTGAACAAAAGTGCTTTGATAGGGGTGCAGGTTGGGACCTGAACAAGACGTCTCAAATATCACACAATTTCACCAGGTTGCTTCTCTGAAGGGCTGGCTGAGCCTCAGCTTTTCTCCACTAACCCCCAAACTCCCCTTGGCACCTCCCTGCTTCCTGATCACCCTTGCCAGGTGCTTTGCCCTGTGACTGCCAAAACCCTTGTGCAAATGCCAGCCACCTTTGCCCTGTTCCCAGTTAAATCCCTGTGTGCATTACCACCGACACCATGACTAAAAGCCAGTGGGGGCTGAGTGTCAGTGTGAAACAAGGACAGCCCTGGCCAAGGAACATAGACTTTAGGTCTATTTTCTGTGTCAGTTGACCAAAACTCATTAGATTTGTTACTCTTGTAGCAGAACAGCATCCCCTTGGTGCCTACTCTGCTTGGACACCTATAAAAGGAATATCCTGCATCTAACTGGAATCTCAGCATTGCCAGCCCCTGTGATTTTAATACCAATCTTCTGATATTTGGAATTTTTCATAACGCTGTGGCTCTTGGATGCAAGTAATTAAGTGAAGCTTAGCTTTCACTGAGAAATGAGAAGTTTCTAGTCTTTGTGTTTTTGAAAAGCTGGAAAATGTGCCTTCAGGCACAGACTCCAAAAGGCAAATTAAAAGAACCAATATGTTTTATTTCTTTTTAAAACAATTGCGATTTAGGGAGGGGAATGCGGGGCTCAATTCATGATTTATAGATTCTGCACTTGGCAGCTCTCCAGTCTCAATGGTGGCTCCATGCAGATGGATTTGGGGCTTTCTGAGAGCTGCACAGCATTTTTCACCTGGTTCCTCACATTACTTTTAAATAATAAAAAAAAAACCCAAAAAAATCTCTCTAAGATGTATTCTACAGCAGGCACAATTTAAAAACTGCACGTGCCATTTTATAGCCTGGTTCAGATCTGGCCAGGTCTAATCTCACGTATTTAGATTCAAATGGGAAATACTGCCACGCTGCCAACGTGCCGAATGACGCGTTTAACTGGGGTGGAGGACACCGAAGGTTTGATGGCACTCTGCATATTTGGGAGGGCTCAGTGCTGGGATTGGCCCTTTTGAAAATCCTGCTGGCATTTGCATCACCTCTGTATGTTATTTCTCAACCTGATTGCACTGCTGCTTCCTTCCAGACCAGGAGAAGCACCTCCCTCCCCGCTGTGTTGTCCAGACTGTCCCCAGGGGCTTGGCTGATCCAAGGGCAGCTCAAATCCACAGGCAGCCCCAGATGAGCCTTCTCCCAAAATTGCAGTTGAGTTGTGTTTGGAGAGGCACCCGTGTGCTTTTGGGACAAGGCTGTCCAGAGTTCCTGCCCTCACTGGCAAGGATGGGGCTGTTGGGTGAGGTGAAGCATTTCTGGTGGGCAGCAGACCCACCACCGTTCACTGAGGCATCCTCTTATGTAGAGAAAGGGCATCGAGCAGCCATCATAGCTTCAACAGCAGGGGCTGGGACAGGTCTCTGCATGGGTTGTTTGGGTTGGTCCTGGTTCCTGGAGCCCCCTCTGATGGGGCTGCACTCTATTTCAGGGTCAGGAACGGCCCGTCAGCTTCCCTTTCCTTCTCCCCAACCTGACACAGAGGTGCCCTCCTGCCTGTTTGCAGGCTGAGCACTCTCCTCCTCCAGGTGCTTCTTGGGGTGTCCATGCCCCAGCAGCGATCCCCAAGAAGCAGCAGGGCCGTGCTGGGTGTTTGCTGACCCTGGTGGAAAGCAGGGATGTTGGAGGCCACCGTGGACAAGGCTTCTGCAGGGTTTGGGGCTGAATCCCAGAGCTCTGAGACACCGTGCGGGCATCAGCAGGACCATCCCAAACACTTCTTCCTGACCGTGGGGCAGGTCTGGTTCCTGCACCCCTTCCCTCTCACTTCACACCCGATCTCATTTTTTTGGTGAAAGCCATCGCAGGCGGCTGCAAGCAAAACAAAACCCCACCGAGGCTCCTCTGCCAGCGAGAGCCTGACTTTGCTCATGGTGGGGTGTAAACCAGAGCCACCACGGCACGTCCGGGGTGTCACCGTGTGTGTCCGGGGTGTCACCGCGTGTGTCCGGGGTGTCACCGTGTCTGGGGTGTCACCGTGTGACCACGAGGATGCTGCTCGGTGGCAGCCACACCTGGCGTTGCTGGGGAAGGCGAAGCAAACAGCTCCACCTTAAACTGCAGAGAGCACCTTAAGCTTTCTCCTGGCCTCCTGCCACCGAAAATGCTCCAGGCGGAGCTTTAATCAGAAGGAAGCCTGTGCTTTGCACTGTGGGGGAAGGGGTGGCCAGAAGGACATTTCTCCATTGATTTTTTAATTTTAAAAGTTCATTTCTTGCACGGTGGTGGGCTTTTTTGTTGTTGTTGTTGTTGTTTTGGCTTTTTTTTTTTTTTCCCTTGACAGAGTAAATTTCAAATTGATTTTGCAATCCTGTCTCCCCCATCCTTGCACTCTCCCTTTCAAAGGTAATTGAGACCAGAGGTTTCACTTGCCCCCCTGGCATCCCCTCATCCCCTGTGATGCTCCCTGAAAAGGGTTTCAACAGCTGGGCGTTCAGCAGGGACACACTTGAGGGGGGGAAGCTCCATTCAAGGACATCCTTCCCTTCTTGCCTCCCCACACAGACATTTTTCGGGATCAGGGATGTGCCTCCTCCCGGGGGGATCCTCGGACGGAGCCTGGATGCCCTTTGCAAAGCACTGGCAGCCCCCCAGCTCGGGGCTGTGTCCCCAGCCCATGAATCTCCCCCCAGCGCAGTCGAGCCTATTTTTCACCAGGCGTTTCCTGCTAATCAGACCATTAGTCCTTGTGCTGATTAACCAGCTAGTTCTCAATTTAATTAAAACATACGCTTTTTGGAAGAGCCAGAAGTTTCAATCATATTTTATTCTTATCGTTCCAGATCTGATTGGCACTAACCATGAGCATCAGGGGGAAACCAAAGCAATTAACCCTTTCCCGTGCTGAGGGGGGCATCTAGTTGCTAATTGCCTATTCTCCTAGGGAAGCTGCAGATTTTTGTAATGCTGCTTTGCACCAGAGCCTGAAGATCTCTAGACATTTATCCTTTCTCAGGGTTTCGTTCAAAACACAGAGGCTTTGCAGGTCACACCGTCTTTCTAGGCTGCTGGAAAGTGGGAGACTTCAGGAGCCAAGTAGGAATTGAGGGTAGGGAAGGACATGATCTGTCGCAATGAACCCCGAGCTGTGGGTGTGCTGAGGGCAGAAATGCCCAAATATTCGTCCTGCAGTGAAAACAGTGAGCGCTGGGAGGGCCTGGCCGTGCCCAGCTCCGTGCCCGTGGAGCATCGGCCCCACATGCTGCAGGGGAATTTGGGACAGGGCTCTTTTTTTTTTTTCTTTTCTTTTTTTTTTTTTTTTTTTTTTTTTTTTTTTTTTTTTTTTTATAAAATTTTTGTTNAAAGTAAAGCTTTGGTATCTCATTACCAACCTCAAAAATATTTGGCTATAACTTACTCTTGAGGTTTGGGCTAAGTCCAGGCACTCCATCAAGAGAAAAGTCGAAGCTAAATAAACGAGTTCGAGTTCAAACCTCTCCAGCCCCGGCTGCGAGGCGTTCCCCTGCCACCGCCCGGGATGCCTGGAGTGCTGGGAGAGCCCTTCTAAGAAAAACTGCTGCACGAAAGCCTTTGGAAAGTATTTTCCAGAAACAGTTAATGGGTGATCCTTCGTCTTGCAGAAAAACCCCGAGCTAATAATTCGCTGCTCTGCGTTTCCCCATGACGGCAAGCTGTGCCCGTTGGGATTTATTTCTCTGCTCCCCACCTGACCGTGTTTCCCACGGCCCCTGGGGGCACAGCCCGCTCCTTACCGTGTGTTTTATTCCCCGCCAGCCTGGAGCACACGGGATCTTTGTAGAACATCTTCCTCTTTGCTTTGATTCCTGCTGGGATGGGCCGCAGCCGTGCCCCGCTCCCCTCCTCACACCCCAGGTTGAACCCTTCCAGTGCACCCCCGAATGCAGGGACACCCCTAAAGTGGTGTGGGGGAACCCTGGGTCACCCTGCAGCCCTGAGACTGGGCAAAGCTGTCCCAAGCCTCCAGAGCACTGAGGCGTTTGCTCTTTGCTCTGCACACTGCAGCCAGGGTCCCCTTCCCCGGGCACCTGCCTGCCCCAGCGCCGTGGTGGATGTGCAGGGATCCCGTGGGATCTGGGGAATTGCACAGCCACTGCTTTTGGTTTCAGATACTGCTTCCATCAGGAACGGTTTCCCGTATGCATCTTCCCAAACACACCTGGCCAGATAAAAACAAACAAACACAGATTCACGTGCGGGAAAAGACCTGCCTGGAATCTCTCAGATGGGATCGTGTTCAGTCCCAGCAGGAATGTCCATGTGGAAGTGCTGGGCAGCCCCTGGCCCCGGCACTGGGATGGGCTGGTGCTGGAGATGTCAGCCTCTCGCCTCATCTCTCTGCTTTCATTTTGGCCACCTTCTGAGAGCTCTAATGGAATAAGGATCGTGGAATCATTAATGTTGGAAAAAGACCTCAGAGATAATCGATTCCGACCATTAACCCAGCCCCACTGCCAGCCCACCACTGAGCCGTGTCCCCAAGTGCCACATCTACACATCTGAGCACTTCCAGGGATGGTGATTCCACCACTTCCCTGTCAGGGTGGTGCAGGCCTGGCAGATTCTTTTTTCCATAGGTAAAATTTCCCCACCTGTTCTGTGCACACAAATTGCACTTGCACTGAAGGAATTGCCCTGTGTTTGTGTGTGCAACAGCAGAGTGAGCTCACAGAGACACCCACCACTGCTTCTGCCCACTCCAGAACCTCTCCCTGCATGGGAGCAGGGTGCTGCTTCCTGGCCTTTGGAGTGGTGGCCCTAAGTGGTGCCTGGGGCTGCTGGATGCGTGGACACTCTCACAGCACAGGCTGCTCACACAGGAGCTGCTCTGCAGAGTCATCTGCCAGGGAGACGCTGTCTCTCTGTGCTCCTAGCACATTTTTCTGCTTGAATTACTGCGACATCAGCCAAATGAGGAGGGGCTGCGAATGATCACAAAAGCAAGGGAACTCCTAGGGTTCAGCATGCCGGGAATATCAAGCTACTGTCTGGAAAAATACAAAAAAAAATGCTGTTGATTCATTCCTGCAGCCCCCGACATATAAATTAGGTAACTAACATGACCTGTGACTGTTTCTCTGAGAGACTGGCTGAGACATGACAAATATGCCCTTCAACATACCAGGGCTGATTACCAAGAGTGCTATGGGAATAGCTCAGAGCCGCACAGTTACATTATAATAAACAAGATGCCACTTAAAGAAAACCACGGTGCTGTTGGAAAGCCCTCGGGTCCCATCTGCCCGGCTGCAGAGGAGCTGTGCTGGGAGCCCTTGGCATGGCGGGATATCGGTGATATTCAGGGAGTCTTTAGGGAAAATCCTTGCTCTCAGTGATAGGAAAAGGACTTTAGACTGCTTTTTTTGTTTGAAGTATGGGATTCAGGTTTGTGTGGGCATCTTTCCTGGTCATCATGGTGGACAGAGGGTGTCCCTCTGGTGAATTCCCACTCTCCACAACCATGAGCTCCTGCGCTCAGGAGCCAAACCTCCTCAGCCTTTGAAGTCATGCTGTCAGTATTGCCACTTACGAAAGCAGCTTTCCAGGCATCCAAAAAAAAAAAAAATCCTTTCATTGCCATCATACTGGATTTATTACATGTTGACAGACCTCGGAGCAGGGCAGCTCCCACCCCCCTGCACAATGCTGCTGGATCTCTCGTGGGAAATGTTGGGCTCAGCACTTGCTGGGGAGGGGCTGGGCAGGAAATGCTTGTTTGGACTATTCCCTATTTGTGTTAAGGCCATAAAACCTGCACACGTCCCGAAGCCTGAGCTGTGAAATCCCAGTCTGAGGAGATGTTTGAGGGGTCTTGCTGGTGCTTAGGTAACAGTTCTATTCCTCCCTCAGCTGCCTGAACCATTTCAATCTCTGAGTTCCAACGTGCAATTTCACCCTGAGTGGCTTTGTTTCAGA
Organism: Melanocharis versteri; assembly: GCA_013397845.1. Taxonomy (NCBI): domain Eukaryota; kingdom Metazoa; phylum Chordata; class Aves; order Passeriformes; family Melanocharitidae; genus Melanocharis; species Melanocharis versteri. Next base: position 712,768 of record VZTG01002133.1, on the reverse strand, counting down.
GGGTGACCAAACTGCAAATCAGCCCCTTCAAATCCCCAGTCATGCGCTTTACATTAGGCAATTAAACTGAGCAATAAATATCACTTTGTTGTGAACGAGCCTCCATTTCCTTTCCTATTTTAATAACAATAATGGTCAAACTTCTGTTTAAGAAGCAGTTTCTGGTTCTATTAGGAAATGTGCCAACCTATTCAAAGAGACACAAGATTTGTATGGAGAGGTAATAGCTTTTATTAAGCCAAATTATATAATTAGTAAAAAAACAGCCAAGCTTTCAGGAACACAAGCCCTTCTTCGGGTCTGGGGAGAGGCAGTGGCTCCTGGCAGCTGCAGAGCAGCTGTATCTCAGGATGGCTCTAGCCCAGGTCTCTTTGATCAGCGCTGCTCTGCCTGGGGCAAGGTGTCTGGCACTGGCTCCCACACTTTCCTGGGCTGGGTTTAGCGGGGGCAGCTCCAGTTTGGGCAATGTTTCTCCTCAGGTTACACTGAGCATAGTTTCAGGATTAGGTATATCTAATTTTTTTTTTTTTTGCAAGTTTGAGTTTATCTTACAGCTTTTGGGAGGACCTCTGACCTACAGCAGCCATTTCTGTCTCGGTGGCGCAGCCATACAAGCAGAAACGTGTTAAATACACCGTAGCCCCAAATGCCCTGTCCCAGGTTGCATGAAAAGAGCTCACATTTGGGTTCTTTTTTTTAAACGTAATTTTTTGAACCTCCAGTTTGCGCACACAGGATTCCTGCAATTTCTGCTGGCACAGCCTTTGCTTCATCTTCCAGACTGAAAGCCTCTTGGGGCAGGGACCATGGTTTTAATTATGTACAGCTCCCAGCTGAGCAGAACCATCAGTCCCCATTAAGTGAATAAATAATTACTTCAGTGAAACACAACTCACTCCTGGCTCAAACCCATTACTGAAGTGTTCAGAGGTCATGGTGTATTTGTAAGCATAACTTAAATAAGATATGCGGGTTGGACAACCCATCAGCAAAATGTCAAATTGGCCTCCAAATCCCGTCATATATTTTGGTGGCAGATTCTTCAATTTATCAGTAACACACATCCATTGTTACCTGCCACTGCACTGTGTCCCTGGACTCCACATGAGGATGTCCCAAGAAGTTCTTCAAAACTGGGGAGAAGAGCCAGGTTAAGCTCCTGATATCTCACAGGACAGGTTTGGGCCAGTTTGGCTCCTCAGCAAAAATAAAATGCAGGATCAACTCTTCTTCAGCAAGGGATCAGGTGCCACGGAAAGGTGTGCAGGTTTAACACCCAAGTTGGACAGGTGCTGGGGAGAGGATTCCATGCCTGTGTCTCATCACAGCCCTGTGAATGTGCAGAGGCTTGTAAAGATGAATCACAAGCAAAAGTTAACTGGGTTGTGTCTGTCACCTCCCCTTTTTTATGCCAGTCACTAATTTACAGAAGAACAAGATCTAGATGGAAAGAGGAAAATTAAAATGGGAAAGTACTCCACAATTCCCAGGAGAAAAATGCAGGTGGCAGATTGGAATGCAGGATTCCCTCTTGCTTTACTTTGTGCCTCAAAGCTCCTGGAGGGTGTTTATCCATGGTTTATTTGGGATCAGACCTTGGAGCAATAGACAAACTGCCCTGCTCCCACAAGGACTTGTGCCCCATGGACTAAAGGTTTTTTCTCCTCTCTCCCAGCCAGCTCTAGAGAACAATTGATGCTCTGCCATGGTGTTGGATCCTCACCCTGGCAGGGTCCCAGATCATCACTGCCCATGATCATGGTGTCTCCAGCCGTGGCTCAGCCTCCCCTTTGCTGGCAACATCTTCCCACCAGGTACGAGAGCTGCCAGCCCCATCCTCCAGCCACTGCAACATTCCTTATTTTATACTGCTCTGGAGCTTTGGAGCAGCTGTTGCAGGTCACCTTCAGCTGAAGCCTCCGTGCCCAGCCACGCTGGACCTCGCTCTGAGTGTTTCTGGGCTGCTCTGCCATCTCAGTCACACTTTCCTCTCACAGTTTTATCACCTCGATTTCCCCAAGAGTGGCTGTTGCCTTTGCGAGCTGCTGTGAGTGCTCGGGCACTGCTTTGATGGAACAGAGAAGTCCCCAGTTGTCCTCATCATCCCATTAGTCACTGTTGACCTGGCCATACATTCCCCATGTGCCCCATCACTGGGGCAGCTCTTCTCTAGTTCCTGTGTCTCACCAGACTGGGAGCATCATGCTTTATAGACAGGTATCACCTTAATGGATATTTTATCCAGGAGGTGACATGGAATATCCACTTCATACTCTCCAGAGCCACCAAACGCCACGTGCTGTGTATTAGGCACAGGATTGTTCAAAGAAAAAGGATAAAAATCACAATTGTTGCAAATACACAGCAGGCAGACACCAGAGAAGTATTGGACCCACACAGTTAGGAATCTTTTTGGGTAAAAAGGCAGGGATTATTGCAGGAAGTCAGAGAACAATGCTTGACTATTTAAGGACAACTGGTGTTTCCTTACTGAACATCAGCACTATTTATTTGTTTTGGGGTCCAGCCAGATCCCATTTGATGTCTGCTCTCCGGTTAAGGTGGAAAAGTATTTGCAAAGATTTACTCAATGTTACCAAAACAGAACTGGCCTGTATTTCAATTTATGTTCAAAGGCACCTTGGAAACCACCCATGACTGCCACAAGATGTTACAGGTACCAGAAATACAAATTAATTCAAAAAGCTGTAGAATTCTTGAAGAATGGTCCAGTGAGGCTGATTAAAAATTAAATGTCACAGATCAGCAGCAATTGGGAAGATGCTGTCTGACCACTTTTGCATTGTCCTAATGCTCTTCCCAAGGCACCCAGCACAGGACATTGAAAAAAGGGGGGGTTATAAATGTGCTTTTACAATGACCCAGCACAATGTCTTGCCTGTGCAAGAGGTGCATTTCCCAGCCCCACTCTTTCCTGAGCAGGGCTGCAAACAGCTTCCCTGCCAACCCTACCACTGATTTCTGATTTTGTCTATCGCAATGTCAGATTTCAAAGCAACATCCAGAGCTAATCCCACACCGGCTTCAAAGGTTTTAGTACCAACATATTCTAAAAGGAATATTTAGGTCTAAATCGCTATCAAGCTGGTCCTGTTCTGCTTCCAAACAAGACGTCTTTCAGTCTGTGAGTGTTGAGCTGTAGCATCTCTGCTGTGGAAGGTTTCAACTGACCTCTAATTCTTCCTTCCCATCTTGTAGCTTTCTGTGTTAACCAGCACCACAATTGAAAGGTCCTACAAGAGCTTCCTAGTGTCTGCTTTTGAGGATGACGCCTTTTCAGGTGGGAAGTGTGGTACAGGATGACATGAAATAGGGATGGTAGCTCTTAAAGGCTGCTGAAAGCAGAAGTTGTTTTCCAAATCCCTTATCTGAGCATAGAGGAATTTTCCATGCAGTCTTCACATCCTACTGAGCAGGAGGGGTCTTCCCTGCTCCTCAGGGAGGCAATGGTCACTGTGCTACAGATACTGTGTTATCTAAACCAGGGTGAGATCCTTGGTCTCCATACCCACCATTGACATGTCTCCAAAGAAATAGACAATAAATTCATGGAAATAATAAAAAAAAGAACCCCGCTGTCAGGTCACTATGTTTTCCTCATAGGTTGGTATCACCACTTCCGTGAGGGATAATGAGCACGACCAGCCAAGCACTCGAATTTCCACACTCTGGTGTGGTCAGGGCACTTTTTTCCCTAGATGGGAACAGGAATCTCATTCCTGTGATCACAAGTTGAGACTGCTCCTCCTGTATTTCTGAATAATTCTGTGAGTCCCCTCAGACTAAGGGATGAGGAATAATTTCACACCAGCAGCACAGCATTTCTTATGCTTTGTCTCCAACCTCACCTGACGTGCAAAAACTTTCCATCACCCCATGATAAAACCAGAGCAGAAAGCCTGGTGAAGAGTCACGGGGCAACAGTGAGGGTTAATTCCACAGACTTCAGTAATTCACAGGAGAGGACAGGGAGAGCTCCGTTTGCATAAGCCGTTAAAGGTTATTTCCAAATATTAACCATGGCAGCAGAAACCACAATTGCTTTGCCAATCACAGGCAACATGAAAACATTAAAGCTTTTTTCTGCAAACCGAACTCCAGTATAATAAACTATTTAACCCTTTCCATTAAGCAGAAGTCAAGGAGCCGAAGCAATTAGGCTAGAAAAGGGGAAAGAAGCGGATGAAGCCAAAATAGCAGTAGCACATTTGGCCAGCCCTGCAGAAACGACACAAAACTGGCTGGATTCCAGTGTCTGGTTGCTTTGCAGCTCCAGGGCAGGTCTGGCTGTACAATCTTTACATAGAAATCAGACTCGCCCACTCCTCCCTCCTGCTTCTCTTACAGCAGACAGCGGTAGCGGGGGGAGTCCATGGGCCAGATAAAGTTGCCTTGGTGCTTATTCCATTAGAGGCAAGGAGATTTTCTCCAGGTTTTTAATTAGAAAAAAATCCCTGCCTCGACCCAAACACACGTCTCCTGCCCGTGTGTTAAATGGCTTAATTTCCCCTTCACTTGTACTGCCCTGCAACTGCTTCTATTCCTTATGTCATCGCTGATGACAGAGTTTGCTCGAGGCCCTCAGTAATGAAGTGCAAAAAAAGGTATTAAAAATACAGGCCACTTCTCTGGCTGACTGAGGGTTGGTTTTTAGTGCAAGTGAGAGGGGAAGGGGGTGTTTCTTTCTTCTGCCTAAATAATGAAAGGACTCCACAGGGCAGCCTGGAGCATCAGGCACTGCTTCCCCCAGACAGCCCCTGCAACCCCCAGTCTGGGAAACTTGTTGGTTTTGGCTTCATTTCCAGCTGGCCTGATCTGGTAACAGGTATCCCACAGCTTGCAGTGCTCTGATGTTGATTTACAAGTGCCCCAGTTACAAAATCAGGAGTCCTGAAGCAATACTAGCATTTATTTACAGCAAACTTTCTCTCTTAGTCACCCATTAGCAACAGCAAGCTGTTAATGAGTGTCTTGCTACTGTTCCATACTGCTTTGTGGTCAGAGCTCGTAAATTCACATTGAATTTCCAACCTCATTAGGTTTCTTTCCTTATTCCTCTTAATTTCTGGTGTTTTGGGCAGGTTTTCTGTTCTGTTCTGGTCCTGATTTGATACATTAACCTCACTGAGGACGTAGTTACATTTAAAAATGACGTTTTGTTCGCATTGCTGCATTGGTCATAAAAGTGCTTCGAGTGTTGCAGAGCATCGAGAGGCTCACAGCCCTTCAAAGTCTTCATGTTTATGTAAAGACCATTTTGTGTCTCTGAGGAGAATCATCCCTCTGATGCAAGGATACAAGAAAATATCAGACTGTCCTATGGCACTAACCCTCAGCCTGCTCGAGGGCAGATGTCAGCGTGGGCTGTAATTCTCGTGTTATTCAATGCGCTGTCCCTGAGCAGGGCTGTGCCCTCACACAGACCTGTCTCTTCTCTGTGCCCTTCGTCCCCATCACCACCCTGGGCAGCCCTGCTGCTGCTGAGGGTATTGCTGGAAACTCCCCAGGATACCCTGGAGCCGGCAGCCCTGGCACCACGGGCTGTGTCCAGCTCACCCCACAGCCCCCACCCAGCCCCTGGGCTTTCCTGCCTCGCTCAAAGCAGGCACAGACGGTGCCTTAGCACCCCTGAAAACAAAGTCAAGCAGGGATGCCTTAACCAAAATCTAGAAGAGCCCTAATTCTACTGGAAGCCCAAAAAACAAAAGAGGGAAAGTAGAAAAACTCTCTGTTAGGGACCCTCAGTCCCTTTATAGGAGAAGCCTGAGCTGCCCTAATTCTCTCCAGCTGAGCTGGAGGCTGAAACTCATCTTCACCTAGAAACCAGAGCCCTCTGCACCTCACTGCTCGGGAGGAGACTGTGGGATTAAGGTGATGTGGAGCTCTTGGGGATCGCTGCCTGCCTGATGTTTCTGCAGCTCTGCTGAATTACTAAGTGCAAGTTAGAATTGTTTGGGGTTTTTTTTCCTTTGTTCCTATTGTTTTAGTGAGCTGTGGTCACATTCCTGGGGCAGTGTCTGCTTTTCAGATTGGCAGACTGTAGGTTAAGCTTTCAATTGATTTATGGCTTGTTTTCCTAGGGTGGTTAGCTAGCTAACAGAAGAGAGCAAAAGGATCCACACAACATATATTATCTTGTTTTCAAGATCTTTCCAAGGGTTTTGGCTCAGGGGCTAGTGGAAGGCCCCTATTCCATGTGAGAAAAACATGAAGTGGGAAGAAAAGTGTACTTGTACTCTTTGGGAGTTGAGAATTGGGGTTTGGAGGTGTTTTAAATTATTTTGTGCAAACTTCAGATCTCCTTATACACTGAGTAGCTTACAGACTTGTGTGTATTCTCACAACAGCCCCAAGAAATAAGGAAATACTGGTTCCACGTTACGCTCAGAGAACTGAGGCACAGGAAGAGATGTGTGAGGGCTTGCTGATGGGAAATGCAGAGCACTGACCTGCCTGAGGTGGAGCATGCTGCAGGAGAGCCGTGAGTGGCTGCGGTCCTCCAGGTACCACTGTAGCTCCCTGTCTGACCTTGGCTAAATTCAAGGTTTCTTCCCAGTAACCAGAGCTCCCTGGCACTGACCAAACCACGGAGCTTTAGACCTGTCCTGGGAAAGGCTGAATCTCTGCTAAGGAGCAACAGGCCCTCTATTTTCTGTGTTTTCCTATGGGACGGCCCGCTGACTACAGAAATGCTACGTTTTAGGTAGGTACCTTCAAAGGTAGATCCTGAGCAGCTTTGGGGTGATCTACCTCCTCAAGTCGTTGTCCTTTGCCTGGGTAAGATGCCAAGAACCGTGTTCAGGAACGTTAAAACAAAACCAAACCTAAACACGGTGGATGTCTCCTGAGAAACACGGTGACAGAAGTTTTCCTCCCCCAGCCTCTGCTGTGCTGCGCTACCAGGCGTGAGGATAAACAGCAGAGCAAGAGCACGCCTGTGGCACAGCCATTGTTGGCCTCCACACCAAGTCTGGCGGCAGCCCAGCCATCCTGGGCACTCTAAATGCTCTGAGGCTGCCCTAAAATGCTCTGAGGGCTCAGGGGTGCCCATGTTCCCCCTGCAGCCAGCTCCACACTGGAGGTGAGCACACTGCTGATGTTACCTCACGTTGCTGCAGACGGATTGATGTGGATCACCCTGGCCTGGTGGGGATGCAGGGTGTGCAAAGCCTGTGCGATGCTTGAAGCAAACCCTCACCCTCAATAACCTCATTTTTTCTTTAAGAAACAACACAATAGTGGCAATGCATAACATTATGTTTTATACGCCTGTGGGATATAATTATAATATTACTGCCAATAATTATCACTACCAAAGACCCTGCTTACTTGATTTTTCTGTAATAGATGAGGTCCAACAGATCTTGGGGAAAGTGAATGTGTTTGACTGGGAAATTAGAAAATGGAAGGAAGAAGAAAAAAAAAATAGGATCCTATCACATGGCTCTTCTTAGCTTTCGACTTGCCCTCCCCCGAATGTTTCCAAAACAGCAGGAATTCGACTTGGCTGTAGGTCTGTATTATGTAATAGTGATTTCTTTGTTTCCTCTCGCTTTAAGGTTTAGCAACAGGGAAGGAAAAAAAACCCCTCACATACAGAAACGGGGGAGGGGAGGTGTTAAGGCGATGCTGGATCCCTCCGAGCTATTAATGGTGAATTGCATAACCACCGCCGAGGAGGGGTTGCTAGGTTTTACCACGTCCCTGCTCCGTGTTAAATATTAACAGCGCTTGTACTTTCGGCGGTGTCGCTGCTGCTGAGCCTGGGCACGGCTGCCAATCCCAGCTGGCCGGGTTTCCATGGAGCTGGTAGCACCCCTTCTCTCCATCCACAATGAAATCCTCCCAGTGCTTGGCCGAATCCACCCCTGGAAATGAGGCACACGGGGCAGAGCAGTTTTTCGGCATTTGTTTCGCGCCTCGTGGATGCGCAGGGGATGTGTGTTCGCTCAAAACCAGCAAGGTTTGGAAATGACGCCTATTTTGTCCGGCCTGGCAGATGTGCAGAGCCACACGGTGCCTTCAACCCTCCTGGTGCCAGCCCTGGAACAGCCACCTGTGCTCGGGGTTCTGCTCGGTGCTTGTCAGAAAGATGGGGACTGACTTCCCAGCAGGGCAGGCTGGGATAAGACAAGGGGATGGGTTTATCCTAAAAAAAAAAAGGCCAGGGAGAAATTTTTTATGATGAAAGTGGTGAAACACTGATGTAGGTTACCCAGAGAGGTTGTGGATGACCCACCCCTGGAAATATTCGAGGTCATGTTGGACAGAGATCTGAGCAAAGTGGTCTAATGGAAGATGTCCCTGTTTGTTGCAGGGGGTTGGACTAGATGGCCTTTAAACAACCTTTCCAGCCCAAACCATTTTACGATTCTCCCCTGCTATTCCTCCTCCTCATCTATCTTCCTTCTGTTTCCTGGTTTAAATTAGACTGTAAAATCTTCTGGATTAAGATGCAAAAAATAAATACAGTATCTCCTAAACCGTGGGTTTGCCTTCTTTTCCCCCAGTAACATAACTCTCATCAAAACCTTTCAGATTTACATTGAAAGCATTTTAATGGAGTTAATGGTGCGGATTTTCAACACATTGGCTTCATGGGACCAGTTTAGGGCCGTGCTGGGACCAGTTTTCATCTGTGCTGGATGCTGAGAAGCTTTGCTTGCTGTTGGTCTTTGGAGCAGGGCAGTGCTGGATGCTAGAGATCTGCATATTCAATGTGCATGTGAGCTCGAACAGCTTTTTGTTATGTCTCTAATTAGGCTAAGTAGGGTGTTGGATTCAAGTGCTAATTAGAAATGACCACTCTAAAATACATTAGGATATTTAGGGTTGTGTGCTGTTTGCATATTCAGGTGCCAGCTCCTGCTCACCTTTGTGTGAGTAATTCGATGAGTCCATCCATTTTTTAACCTGTCACATTATTTTATTTCTTCTCTTCTTTTGACAGATACACCATGCCTAAGAAATGTGTTTCTAGCAGTGGGAATAAGCACACACAAGGCACGGGATTGTCCGTGGCAAAAGGGGGAAGGGAGTGTTTGGCAGTGAGAGGAAGGAACTGGCAGTCAGGATTGGTCCAGCCCTCTAAAAACAGTGATGTGAGGGAGGGTCCCTGGCAGTCTGGTGTCTGCTGGAAAAAAAACAATTAGTGGAAAAAATAACAATAAGCTTCCTAAACCAACCCTGCAGGGTGCACACGTGGGCAAGGCTGTGTCCTTTTGGCTGAGGCTTGGCAGCACTGGGGTGAGTTTGGTCAGTGCTACACGGTGTGGCCCAGGCACTCTGTCACCACTTGAGGGGTGCAGGATGGCAACCCAGGTGAGCAGCCAAGGCGCAGGTCTGAGCTGAGGAAAACTGTTTTTAAAAGTTACATTAATTACCGTGATGCTAAACTCCAAGCTCTCCTTAGCTGGGCGAGGACTGTTGGGTTTCAAACATGTGTACGTGTTCTACGTGCCAGGCTGGTCCAGCATTAACTGAATCCTTCCCACGTGTGAATATTCTCATGCACCACGGGCACAACGTTATCCCAGCCCTGTGTCAGCTCTGTGGCACAGCCCCGAACCCACAGCTCTGCAGCCAGCTGGGGTCACATCCCGTTCCCCGCACCGTGCAGCGCATCCCCCTGGAGATCTGCAGCCCCCGGGACTGAGCGGGGAGTGCTGCAGCAAAGCCCAGCTGTAATGCCTGAATGGAGAGCTGGAAGCTGGGGCTGTGAAGGAGCAGGGGTGCCCAGAGGCCCCGGGCAGGATGTGGCTGGTGTCAGAGCCTCCTGCAGGAGCTCTCCCTGCTGAATCCACAGGACCTTCCCTCCCAGCACAAGAGCTTTTCCATGGAGACCCACATGTGCAAACAAACACATGCCAGCTCAGCACTTTTGGAAACTGTTGTGAGATTCTTTTCAAGTGCAGGGCTCAGCACACACTGCCCTTTTATTTCCTTTTTTTTAATGTTTTTTTTCCCCCTGTCCCTTGGGAATAATGAAACACGTCCATGCAGGCAGGAAGGCCAGGCTGGCTGCTGGCCTGGCAGACAGGGGGGCTCCGAGCCCTAAAGACGTGTCCCTGCTGCAGCCCCCTCCTGCACACCCCCAGTGCTGCACGGGGACTCAGCCACATGGAAAAACAGCCTTGAAAAACACAGCCTCACTAAATTTTCATTAAAAATTCATAAACGCTTGGGCAACACTGGGTTGTGTGAAGCCCAGACTGGAACACAAACGGGCTGCACCTTGCCTGAAGTCTCAAAGCAAAGGGGTTTTTGTAAAGCTGGTGTCAACCCAAGCTGGTCCAGGTCCAATAATTGCTTGGCTCCAGTTCAGATTCATTCCTGAATTCAAACTGATGAACTTCCAGCCCTCAGGTACATTTATGGGGGATGAACATGGACACATCTATGGCTTAACAGAGCCATAATTTCTCCCTGAATGCTTTATTGTTTGAAAATCATAAATAAGGTGAAGTGAAAAGGACAAGCCCCTTTAATCTATGAGTGGTGTGCTAAATGGCGGTGGTAAATCTCTGCAGGTTCCATGGCAGGTAGAGCTGATTTGCACTCCCAAAATGGCAGTGATTTTATCCCACTGAAGGTGTGGAGATCAGCTTTTTGAAGGAAAAAAAAAATCAACCCTACTCTGGACCAGGCTTGGATGGGAATAGTCAGCACGGCATTGCAAAGAGCCTGGGTGTACTCTGTTATCCTGATGAAGGAAATGCCCACCCTGCACTGGCCGTGAACTTTGTCAGGCTCCTTTCTGTCCTCCTCCTCCACATTTCTTATCGCTCCTGATCTATTTATTGCTCTGCTTTGCGTGCTTTTATAGCCTGCTAGACGAGGCTGTCTCGAGGCTGGCGTGTTCAGGTGTGCCAGAGGAAGCTCTGCCCCCAGTAGTGTGGAGGCCGCCTGTGCAAACAGCCCTGTGGGCAGTCCCTCTCCCCTCCAACACTTCCATGATTGAAAGTTCTTGTCACAGGATCTCAGAACAGTTTGGGTTGTAGATCATTAGTTCCAACCCCCTGCCATGGGCAGGGGCAGCTTCCACTCTCCCAGGTTGCTCCAAGCCCCATCCAACCAGGCCTTGGACACTTCCAGGGATGGGGCAGCCACAGCTGCTCTGGGCACCCTGTGCCAGGGCCTCCCCACCCTCACAGCAGATATTTTGATGAGTTTTACACAGCAGTGTGTGATCTTTCAAACCCAGATGTCTACATGAGGTGTTCACGCTGCCTAGGGGACACCCCGCTGGNAAAAAAATCTTCTGTAAAGGCTTTTCCCCTCTGTCCATCTCTTAATGGCTCTGAGATGTCTCAGCTGAAGAAAACTCCACCCCTGCGGCTTCTACTTTGAAAAAGCTGAAAAATCTAACTTGATCTCCTTAAAAAAGAGGGATTAATGCTTTTCAGAAAGAATTTCTGTCCTCCTTTCAGTCCCAGTGGAGTTTTCTGTAAGGCAATCAATATGTAATGACCAGGAAAAAGTCCCTTGTTGCTGTCATATTTACCAGATTGTGCATCCCGACCTCAAATGGAGTGAGCTGAGAAACTGAGAGAAAGAGAAGAATGAAGAAAAATCTGAGGATGCTCATGGACCCACCTTCCATCATACTCCCTGCCAGGAGGCTGCTGGGGTGATGCATTTTTGGGCTAGAGCACCACAGTGGCTCTGCTAGAAGCCCCAGGGTGGCACAGGGGCCATCAGCTCTGTGGTCACTCACGCCGTGGGACCCGATGGCCACAGAGGTGTCCACCCCTGTGGGACCCAACGGGGGCACTTCGGCATCCAGAGAAAAAAGAACTTTAAAGAACTGTGGGAAGTTTAACGGAAATAATAAATTTGGGCTTTTTCCTTAATCCTTGCAAGTCTTTTCTTTATAAATGTGAGACCCGGAGAAGTCTTTTTAGAATGAAATTGGCGTTTTATCAGAAAAAAGTTGTGGTGTCCTGGGAGAGAGATAAAACTGACCTGTTATTGGCAATGTGGTATCCAGCACGTGGCTGCAGATCTCCTTGGCTGTCCTGCCAGGGCTGAGGCATGTCTGGGCTCGGAGGAAAGGGCTGGGGGAAAGGAAACTCAGAAGACTTTTTGAGGTGGCCAAGGTGCACGCTCCTCCTTGCAGAGCTGAAAACACAAGAGTCCAAGTCACTCCAGGAGTCACAGTATTTTAATTTTTTTTTCCCAAAGCTTTAGAAAACTCAGACTAAGCTGTATTTTCCTCCACAAATCTTCTCCCAGAATTTTTGGCTTTCTGTTCCCAGACACTTTGTACAACCATCTCAAATTCTTGCCTGGAGTTGGCGTCTCAGAAATTTATTTCCAGTTCATTGCTGGCTAATAAGGGTGACAAAGTGTTTTTCATGAGGAGGAAAACCCACTTTGTGGTTATTGAGGGCCAGAGTTGGAGACCAGCTTGCAATCACACAGAAATAGTATTTGCAGCTGTTTGCACATGACATTATTTCCTGGGCACCTGGCTTGTACGTACAATTAAGGACGTGTAAATCTGAGGAAATCTTAAATTAAGGTACCAAAATGTGCCGGCAAACATTTGTGCCTGCCATTTTTCAGCTGTAATAATGGGAGTCCTGTTAAAGCGAGGATGAAAAATTGGTCCTGTGTCAATAACCTGGATGAATGATGTTAGAGAAAACTGGCAAGTCATCAAAAGACCCTGTTCTCCATTTAATTCTCTTCCTAGCTCATTATGGATTATCACGTTTTGTCTAGTTAGTGGCATGATTATGGAAATAGAAAAACTATTTCTCTCTGCTTCTTATCTAAAAGATGAATGAGGCACGTATAATTGGTTTAAGTTATCATTTAGCAGTGAGCTCTGGAGAAGCAGAGGCTTTTTTTGTCCTCAGCCTGAAGTCCTGAGGCACATTAAATGGCTGGTGTGTTCCCCTGGTTGTTTTCTGTCCCACATGCTCAGCCCAAAGCAATGCACCTATTAAGGGCTGAAGTACTTTTTTTTTGTTTTTCCAGAAGAATCAGCTGTAAATAACCCAGCAGGTGGAGATGATCATCAGGGTGTAAATCACCACCACTAAAACAGCAGCTGAATGGCCGGAGCACATCCAGGGAGCCACATCCACCCTCGGCTGGGACTCAGTCCTCATCCTACTGCCCTTGACCTGCCCGAGCTGTAGCTGCACCCCTGGTTTGTGTGATCCCAGAATCAGGATGTGTGCTCCAGGCAGCACGGGCTCTCACCTCCTGGAGTGTGCTGGAAAAGGATGGGGGATTTTGAAAACGTTTTTAATCATAAGAGAGAACAAAAATGGCAAGAAGAGGGGAGGTGCCATCACCAGGACAAGGAGGGTTTTTCTTTCCTCGCGTTAGGCTCTGAAGTGTTGGAGGTGCTCTTAAACAAGCACTTTCCATTGGGATGCTGGGCCCTGGTTCCAGCTGTGTGAGGTCATGGGAACCACTCAGTCTGCACACGCTTGGGCCCACAATAGCCAGGTTCTGGTGCTTAAAAGCATCTGCCAAAAAGTCCATCAGTCATGATGTCCATCAGTCCATCAGTCCTTGGTGCTGTCATTGCGTTTCCTGAGGCCTCAGAGGACACTGGCCAATGATGTTAATTGGAAACGATAAAACATTAGGAAAAGCCAAAGCAATTTCGAAAAGGACCTCTTTACCTTCCTGTGATCTCTTACGTCTTTACTCAAAGAGAAAATGCTGTCTGAGAAATAAAGGGGAAATTTGTTCATCTTGATTTTCACGGTGGAGAAAAAGAGCAGTGGGAAGGAGAGAGGATGCTTTCCGTCTGGCTTATAGTATTGGAGCTTAGTTCTTCTCTAAGTATTTTATCCAAAGCCTATTTTTAATAAGGCCAAAATAATAATTGCTGAAATTCCCTTTTTTTTTTTTTTTTTACATGCAAAGCATCATTGGCAAAAATTTTTTCGCAGCTTCCCTTGGCAGTCAGTCGGAGCAGCAGAATTTGATGGACCCTGAAGATACAGGAGGACAAAGGCAGCTTTAGAGGACATGAAACTATCTGGGCAACAACTCCCTCAGCTCAAATTGCCTCTGTTGTGTTCCTCTGTTGCCTGACAATATGCTCTCAAGGAAACACAAAATGTTGTTCTCTTTGTGGAAAAGTCTTGCAGTATTTTTTTTTGGTGTGTGTGTATTTACTGAAATAAGAAAAAAAAGCCAAAAAGGAAGCAGAAAAAAAGCCCAGAAAAAAAGCCCAGAAAAATTACAGAACTTTTCTCTCCAAATTACCTCTGTTGTAAAAAGTGTCACAGAAGACTTCACATTCCAAAAATATCCGCCAGCTCCACGAGCTGTGAGCGAACGTAGACCCAAGTGAGATGAGGATCAGGCCTAATTTGCTCATAATTATGTTAAACTCACGTAAAATAATTTTCCATTTTTCTGGAACCAACCCCCAAATTGTACTTTTAATATCTAGGAACACGCCGGTGAACAATCCATTATACTGTCCTCCCACAGTTATTATTTTCCGCAGTGACAGGGAGATGACAGGAGACTGTGGCTCCAGGTTGTGAATGAGCAGCGGGAACAGATGGGTTTGCGAGAAGCAGCAATCCTGCTCTCCTGCTAAAAATGCTAGGAACGGGAACCCCCAGCTAACATGCCCCGAAAATATAGATCAGTGGAACCGTCCCCAAGCAGAGGATTTCACAAGGCTTTCCAGGAAGCATCAATAGCTGTGTAATAAGAAAATGGAGCTGCAGATGCTAAAGTACTTATTGCACTTTTAAAAAAATACAGGGACAGCTTCAATTATCCCACTATCGTGTACTAAATAAGGTTGATTAATCAAGGTTTAAGATAACAGGAGGATTTTTCAACGCCATTAATGTGTCTCATGGGATTCGCCCTTCTTTTGGGTAATGGGAAGCTTCTGGTTGTGAAGATGTAGATAATAAGGATTTATAGCATCGTAATGTGCAGTGTTTTTCATAAGGGACACTATGAAAACATGGAGATTCAACAGCAAATACTATTTCAATTATTTAGTTGCCTACTGGCATGCCAGGATGGGGCTGTCTCTGGTGCTTCACCCTCATCTCAGCCTTTTGCTTTCTCTCTTTGCCTTTGTCTCCCAGCAGCGCTGGTGTTTCTGCCTCCAGGTGTGCACAGCTCCTCCTCACCAAACAACTACCTTAAAAAAACAAAAAGGAGAAAAGTCATACGAGGCTCTCTTTGCCATTCCCAACTTTTCCAGCAATTTTACAGGACCCCAAGTGGGCTTCACATGTCCCTCCATGTGAAGGGTCCAGCAAGAGTTCTGCTGGTTGGAGCTGCAGTGGGAATGAGAATAACCCAGAAAATTATGATCTCAGGGTGAATTTTCACAAAGGGTTTTCCCCATGGTCCTGCTGGGGTCTTTGAAGGAGATCTGAGCAGAAGCCAATGCAAGATGCTGGAGGAAACCTTAATGAATCAACAGTTAAGCTCTTCATCTTTCTAAACCAAAGTCAAGAGAAGTTTCTCAATTTTTTTCCATCTTCTTCTGTCTCCTGAGCAATTTCACAAGCAATTTGACATCTTGTACTTTGGGCTCTGCATCTTTCTTGCTCATTATGATTTTTCTATTATTATTTCTCTCTGCTATGTCAGTTTTCTGGACTCTCTAGCATAAATTTAAGACCCTGCTGCAGTCAGCTCTTGTTCCAGGACGGTGTGAGCACCCCTCAATGCCAGGCCAGCCTGCCAGACCATGGAAACACACTTGGAAATGCCATAACTCCATCCTGGCAATGCCATCACCCCGTCCGGGCGACGCGAGACAAAATAAACACAAAACCTTATAACTGGACTCAAATGAAATATGTGTGCTGCAATGTGCAGGCATGACTCAGGCACTGCAGCCAGGCACTCCCCGGAGTCTGGCTGTGTCCCAGAGACATTTTTCTCCCTGGCTTTAGTTGACACATCCAGGCTGATACATCATGTTTATATTTTTGACAGGTTATGATGTAAAGAAGGTTATCACTTCCTCACTGGGGGAGGATGCAGGGTTGAGAGATCCTGGCTGACCTTTTAACTGGGCTCTGATCTTTCTTCTGCCTCTTCCCACACTGTCCCCTTCTCCTGCCACTGTGGGACAAGTGCTGGAACACTTGTCCTGGGTTCTGCATCCCCCTCACCCTTTCTTCACTCATTACTGTTAAGGTCATGATAGGAGGTGGAATGCCCAGTCCATTCACATGGAACATGCACACCCGGCAGCTTCTAATATATATTTTTACAAAATAATCCCAGATCCTCGGCAGTGCTAGTGCATGTTGCTGGTACACAGGGGTGCATTTTTCCATCGGAGAAGGACGTGCTGGGAAAGTGATGAGGTTGGACCATGATCCCCCTGGCACTGGACACTGCATGGAGTGGTGAGGGGGAGGGTGGGCAGCCCAAGCAGGGATCACTGCACCCACAGGCAGAGAGCAATGGCTGGGGTAGGAGCAGTTATCCTGTTAAATCAGTTTTACAACTTCCCTCAGCGAGAACTGAATTATATCCTTCAGCAGGCGCAGGGTTCGATTGCTGCTTTTGAAAAATGTAGCTGGAATAAGTACTGTATGTGTCCCAGATGAGGCTTTCCCCTCACTATATTCTCTAATTTCCTTCACACAGAAGAAATACTTGTATTTGTTGCTTTCCCTCCTTATGCATTTGCTACGAGGGCTTTTGAGCCCAAAGGCCCTCATTTTGAATAGAAATGCAGCTTCTGGTGTTTCCTCTATTTAAGGGAGGCAAGCAAAGCAACTGGAGGATGCATTGCTTCAGCCCTGACCTATTTCTATGCTCAGCACATTTTTCTCCCTCCACAGACATGAGGAGTTGTCCCAAACCCCCAGGGCTGGAGGGGAACAGAGCTTCCTGAGGGGCAGCAGCACAGGGCTCTCTCCTTTTGCTCCCTGTGAACTGTAAGAAAAATGTCATTTACCAGGGAAGGTGCTCCACACGTATTTAACACTGAAAGGGAATCTCAGGAGCAGACACACAATTACATGTGTGTTTTTCAGTCCTAATTAGACTGAACTCTGTAATTGTGAGATGCATTTCTGACTCTTTTTTTTTTTTTTTCCATTAAAGAAATAATGCCTCTTTTATCAAGGCTGAGCTAAACCCCAGGTGGAAAGGTGAGGGAAGGAGGAATAATTAATGATGATGAAGATTCTGCCTGCCATGGGAGCACTGCTGCATCTCCCATTAAAGTTTACCCCTCTGGCACAGGAACCCCCTCTGTGATGCTCCTGGGACCAGAGGGGGGTGGCCAGGGCTGGGTTGTCCCCAGCATGGGGGCAATTAAGGGACTTTTAAGTTGTCACTTCAGCACTAAGGGCTGTGTTTAGCTACATGGACTCCAGTGATCTTCACAGGTGTTAAATGTATAACAGAGATCTGAGGGGATGGACATTCCATTAGGAGCGTTGCTACCCTTAGTGGTTATTTATGTGATGGAAGGGGCTTGGAAGGGCTGAGATGTGCATTGTTAAGAGGGGTCACCATCTTTCCAGTAGGATCAAACATTCAGAAGAACCCAGACACCCAGACTGGGAAGACTGATAACAGTGAAATATCTGGGATTTGTGTTACAGGGCTCAGCTTGGGGCAGACCTGAAGTCTACAATGGCAATTCACAGAGGAGAATAAAATATTTGGAAGGGGGGATTTATACGATTTTAGGGCAGCTCACCTTCCTTCTGCCCAGCACAGGCCCTGTGGTGCCTCACACAGAGCACGCAGGAGCAGAGAGGTGACATTGCTGATGTCACACGTGGGCAGCATTGGTGACAGCAGCAGGCTGGGTCAGCTCAGCATCCTCTGCCCAGCTGGGTGCAGATGGTTTTCACCACACAACAGCATGACAAAGGCACCTCTCAAGAGCTGAGCCATTCCGTGCAGCGGGGGTGTTATTTAGGATGGGGAGATGTGGGGGGTGACACAGCTTTATTATGCCTCATAAAAATAAATTCAGGAGAGATAAAAAAGCCACTTCCATTTGAAAAGAGGGAGGAATGAGGCTGATAAAAGATATGAATTTTTCCTCCAAGACAGACTGCTAAATAGGCTCTTCTTGTTCACTGAGGTTCAGTAATGCAAGTTGACAGGATATTAAGGTTATTCCAGGTTCTTCTGTCTCCCAGGGTCATAAGCCTTCTGCTATGCATGTTAATCCATCTTAGCATTCCTCCGAGTAGCTGCATAAGTAGGGCAATCGGGTTAGTATGTATTCTTTCCATTTACAGCCTGGATGGGAGGAGAAACCTACTAATTAACAGAATACCCCTGGAAAATCAGGAGTCATTTTAATAATACAGAGACTCCGCACGACGTTCTGCAATTAAAGATAAACCTTCCTCTGAAATATTTCAGGGGTAAGAGGAGGAGGCGATGCAAGAGAGAAGGACCCTGGAGGCGTTTATCCTTTAGCTCTTCCCTCTGCCCTTCTCCTCCCCTGGCTGTTGCCACATGTGGCTGGTGAGCCACATCTCTGGGGCTGAAGAGAAAACAAGAGCCTGAGTCTCACTGCATCTCCCTGCAAGCTCAGGCTTTCCTCCCAAATAGCAGCTGGAAAGTTCCTGTCCGTGCTGTGCAGGAGGATTCTCCCACATCGGGCATCAAGCCATGGACCATTAACCCCCTCACGCCGCAGGGTGTCTGACCAAACCACACATCCCCAGCCCTCGGTGTGCCACACACCTGAATATATTCCCCTTTTCCCAGGTCGTTTAATACCCCACCAGCTTTCAAGCAGCTGCTGCAATGACATCAGTGAGTAATGTTAAAAATAATAGCGCTCGTTTTGAGACTGAAAAGTCAAATAACCGCCCTGAAATTTGCCACTCTCTCACCTTGTTCAGCGTGAATCATTCCCAGGTTCCCAAGTGCTTTCCAAATTATCTAATACTGCCTGAAAACCATTTCTCTATCTTAGTACTTGCGCTTGTTTTGGGGAGTACTTGAGCACAGAGCAGGGGGTGAGCAGGGCTGGGGGTACCTCTGCCCCCCACTTCTCAGCTGCTGTAGAAAGAGGTCCTCTGAGACTGAATGTAGCAGCATTCAATTAAAATGAATTAGTAAAAATAATTACAAAGGTATCTATTTTTCTCTGAGCTGGCCTTTACCAAAATGTTTTCAGATTTTTTTTTTCCTTTTATCATTTCTGCAAAAAATGAGAAATATTTGCCCTGATCTCTGGTTGAGCCAGAGGCTTTAAGCAGGCAGCTGTTCAGATGCTTCCATCCTTAACCCTTCCAGCAGCGATGGGAATGCCCTTCTGCTCTCCAGCTGGGGGATGGGGTTTGCCTAACCCTGGATAATCTGTCCTTCCTGCAGCTACAGGCTGCATGAGAAAAAAACAGATGTAGCATTTCTTGATCTCTGACACAGAGTGAGTTAAGTAATTTCACCTTTAAGGTTGGGATGTTTTTTCTGAAAGACAGAAGGAGACAGCTCAAAGCTAATATAGGGTAAGGCTTGCTCTAAATCAAAAAGCCTCCTGAACTACAGCCAGCAGAGGCTGGTGGGAATAACCCCACTGCTGCAATGGATTTGGGATCAGGTCTCGATGTGTGAACACTCTGCCACGAGTACAAAGTGTGGTCACTTTCCCAAAGCATTTGTTGTCAGAGATATTAGGGGTAGATTTCATCATAAAGGCAGTGGCATTCCTAAGGACAAGGAAGAACTGGGAAGAGGGTGGTAATTGGGATCAGAGATCTCTGTAACACCACCAAAATCAGCGGTGACACGGGGCTGCACCTGGAAATCCCACACACAGCACGGCCACAAAGTGCTTGAGCCCAGCAGGGGTTTATTCCTGGACAGATGATGGAAAATTATAAAATGTTCTACATCTTCACTGTCAGAAACTGGAATATAGCATGGGCTGTGTAATATAACAGAGAGGACAGGGGGAAATTTGATGAGTGTATTTATAAATAAGAAATGAGATTGTTTTCAGTTATTGAGATGAAGACATCTCTCTTCTCATCCACTATCAGCTTTGAGTTAGGTATCACAGACTGTAATGTCACTTAGCAAAGTGCTGTGGCTCTGTCAGCACTGGGGCTGCCACCGTGGAGCTGCCATCCACCAGGGACCTTGCTCAAGTCTCACTTTTCACTGAGAAAACGTTCTTAGGAAAAAATGAAATTAAGAAACTGTTACGGTGCAACATACTAGTGGAGTGATTTTTACTTACAGGTGAAATATTTGAAATTCAGAGAGTGGATATATGCAACGCGCTAAACAACTTAGATGTCCGAATGAGAAAACTCTGCCTTTGTGGGGAGGACCAGAGATATCTGCTCTGCAGCAGCTTTTTCCTCAAGTTTTCTGAAGTGGTCAGAATAGTCTCTGCTACCAGGGGATGCTCCTGTCCCCTGGACAGGGGAGATACAGGTGGCCTTGCTCGGGAAAGCCTGGATAATATTCCGTTTCCTTCTCCATTGTGGGGAAACCAAATGAAATAAAATTATTTACAGAAGACAGCTTTATCCCCTTTTATTAACAAGATATAATGAATCTGTGAATTCATGGAATAACTCCAGTGATTTTGAACTGATGAGCAAAGGATGAGCTTGTCTCAAAAAACAAAATGCCATTTAGCCAATGAAGTAAGCAAAACAATAAATGATTGCACACTTAGAACAATCAATAAGGTGGTTACACAAGATATTGTATGATCCAAGATTAATTAGGGATGACAAATTCCTCAAAAGGATGAAGCATAGGACAAATATGAAATCTAAATGAGACTCCAGTCAACAGCTTGCAAGAGGAGCTGTTTGCACTCGGTGCTCCAGCATCCCATGTAGATCCAATCAAAGATCACAGCAGCAATCTGAGCATTCCAAGATGGACATGTGTGTTGTCTGATACATCATATAAAAAACCAGTGGGTATGTCAGGAGGCTGAGAGGTGAAGGGAAAGCCAAGGAGGCAGGAGCCTGCTCGGGTGATGGGTTTTTTCTCTTCTCAAAGCAGAGCTGTGTGTCAGGTTGCACGTGCCTGCAGCTGACCGCCTCCAGCAGCAGCCTCAGCAGAGCTTGGGAAAACCTCCAAGGTTAATTCAAGAGCTGGAAACCCTCCTCCAGCATCTGAACAAGGGCAGGAGGTCCCACACCCAGTACTTTTCACTGCTCTGCCAGGGAGGCATCTGCCTGTGGCCAAACGGGGCACTCCCAGCCCCTAAATTCACCCTGCTCAGCTGGGGCACCAGGACAGGAAAGGCCCCCACAGCCTGTGGTTGTACCAGCCTCTCGTGAGGGAGGTACAAGGCAAAAGCTCATGCACTCCATCTTCTCCTCCCTTATTACACATCAGCTGAGTCATTCTAACAGTGTGCTTTTCTAACCTCATCGAGGAAGGCTGAAATATTTTGGTGTAAACCTCATCCTTGGGGGTTTAAAGTGACTGCACAGTCTCAGCTGACCAATAGCATCCCATGGAAGTCCCACTGCCCTGGGATATTGCTACATGAACTCAGTCTGTCCTGCCTCATTACCCTCAGAGTTCTCCAGCAATGATTTAGTTGTTGTTGTCTTTTCATCCTAGGTAGATAAATCACACAATTTTCTATATCATGTGAATTGAGATGTTGCTTTACGAAAGGCTTTGAGAGTTTGTGTCCTCAGCTGCAGCTCTGAGGCGTGTGGAGATGCTGGTGCAGACTGGGGTTCTCCTTAGCAGCAAACCAGTCTGTCCTCTGGGAGCCAAAACTGGCCTGAAATGCCAGGGATGATCTCCAAATGTGTGACTCCAAATGTATGTCATTATATCCCAACAGAGAATGACATGCTGTCATGTTACGTGTAGTAAATCGCTTCAGATTAGTGCAGTTTAAAGCCAGGTTGGGGTGTTCTTAATTTAATGGAAGTACCACCTCCTTTTAAACCACTATCACCATTTTGGCCAAATCAGGAGCTGGTCTAGATTACCCTTGTGTGTCCCTTCCAGCTCGGGATATTCTGTGATTCTATTCAAGGATTAAAGTGCATCAGCTGGACCAGGCCAGGAATCCCCCAGCCCCGTGCGTGGTGGTTGGTGGCAGCCTGCACAGCTCACACAGCAGATTATTGCCACTGTCTTTTTCCTCCCAAAGCTTTACATTCGCATTCTCCTGGCAGCTGTGAGTGGTGTGACCCCCCCAATCCCACCCCTAGCCTGTGAGCTGCCATCCCTGACTGCCTGTCCCAGATGCTGTAACTCCCACATGGGTGGCCACTGATTCTCGCACTGAGAGCTGGTTTAAATCATCCCAGGCTTGCATGTGAGTCTATTTATTTTAACACTGTGAAGCTTGTTCATTCTCTAGACAGTATGTTAGGGCTAGGGGCCAAAATCCATGCTGATGTATAGCTTTTGCCATTGGATTTATAATTTAGTGCAAGGAGGCTGAGGGAAGTGTAAGCCAGGGCAAAAGAAGCTTCACCATGCTCCCATCTGCACTGCATTTAATTTACAGGGTAGATTAAAATCATGGGACATCTTTGACCTCGTTTAGTTTGGGTTGCCTGCAAGATTTAGCTTTTGTTTCATCTTTTAGCTCCTGGGGACTGTGCAGCCAAGGGGAGATTCATACCAGGAGCAGAGCCCGCAGTTTCTCTCCTTTTGTTGAAAGACACGACAGTGCAAAATGAGAATTAAACCATTTTCTCGGTGCAGCCAGATCAAAGTCGAACCGAAGGAGATGCCAGCTCTTCTCATTGATTTCAGCTTTGCTCCCCTGGGACTGGCAGTGCAGGAAGGTCACATGTGCAAGAAACTGGTGCATCAGATGAGAATTTCTCAAGCCAGTGTTTTTCTTGCAGCCAGGTCCCGCAGGACACCCTCTCTGCTCAGCTTCTGCCTGATGGTTCATCACCATCCTCCCAGGGAAATTGAATCCAGCGTGCAGCTCCAGGTGCATTGCTGCAGATGCAGCCGTGCCTCTGGCTGCAAGCAGCCCTCCAAACGCAGGGCAAGGTGGGAGCTCCTCACACCCGAAATCATTTACGCTGTCACAGCAATTAGCTGCCGTAACCCAGAATAGGTGCTTGAAGTGGGACAGCTCTCCGCTGGTTTTCTGCTTATTTATTCACCAAGGACATGCCCCAGTTCCTCGGCACCACCTGGTCACACTGTGACCCTCCAGCCTCGTGTCTGGGGCAGCTGGACTCAGGTTTTCCTGGCATGGGGCAGAGTTAAGGTTACTGACTGGCCTTTCCCCTCTCTGGCCACTGTCTCTGACGTTCAGGAGATCTGGTGGGGCTGGGAATTCTCTAGCTCAAGCATCCCTTTGAGGTCACAGCTTTCAGGGTGACACACAGTCCCCTGGGGGAGCTCACAGAGCTCGGGCTAAAGCTGAGCTGGTCGTTTTGACAGCCCAGGGATTTTTTTAGGATAAATCAAACGATGATAAAAAGCAATGCTAAGCTGGGCAGGGTAGTGCCCCTGGGCAGCCCCCACCCCTGGTGCTCCTGTGGAGCAGTGCTGCACCAGCTGTATTTTGAGCTCACCTTGAAGGGCATTAATTCTCCTCTTCCCATACCTCTCAATTGTTTTTGAGCCTTGGAACAAAAGCCCTCATTCAAAATAAGCTTTTAAATCTGGTTGTGGTGATTAGTGAAACGTGCTTTAAATCCTTTACTACACGGTAGAGCTCTAGGTAAAGGATTCTCCAACTAGCCTTGCCACTGGTTAAAAAGCTTCCAAGTGCAGGAGTAAATTCACACACACAAAATCAGTTTTCAGATACAGTAGAGAACCCATTAAGCTTTGTGTGGTTATGCAAGCTGATACAAATGCCTTATTAATTAGAAAATCAATCACGCTGTCCAGCTGATTGATGCTAATCCTACCCTGAAAGGGGGGAACAATAGTATCATCAAGACTATATCATTTCTTCCCATTACAGGGAAGAGGACAAGACTGCATTTCAAAGTGATTCTGCTGTAATGAGCTGCAAGAATATACACCATGTAGTAAGGGCCCTTTTAAGATGTGGCACATTATTTTGATCAATAATACTCAAATTCATTCTGGATCCTGAATCTAAGGAAATTTCATATGAAGATTAAAGGAAATTATAATATGATCAGAGATGATCACAGAGGAGGAGAGCTGTAATTATCCAAGGGGCAGCATTAATAAATAGGAATGAGCCCAAACCCTGTGAAATCAGAAAACAGCAAGAATACATTAAGGCTGCTGAAAGTGTTTCACAGCATCCAGCTAATGCATTAAAACTATAAAATATATTATTTTTAAAAAATAAAATTGGTATCAGTTCAAAACCCTAATGTCAGGCAACCATAGAATGATAATTGAAGGACCCAGTTGAATCTTCCCCTGTCCCGTATTATTCCCAGTTAGCCCTGCCAGGTTGAAGACTGGTAGCAAATGGTCATAGCAGCCATATTCCTCTCATCTCAAAGCAGTGTGGCTGGCCAAAACCTTCTGAAAAATACAGGCAACAATCACACTAAATGACTGGAAGATGACTGGAATACATGAGTCAGGCTTTGAAGAAGAAAATAGCTCATTATCCTGTAAACGCATGTTGTCTTGGTTCCAGGCTAATTGTTGTATAGCATATCCTATATAACACAAGACAAAGCCCCAAGGCTCACAAGCCAAGGAAAATGCAAATTACGCCATTGACAGAGCTGAAGGCTCCATGCAACTTTAATCGAGGGGAGGGTGCAATGGTTTTGTGAGACAAACGAGCAGGGAAGTTACATTAGAAAGACAGAGCTCTCTAATACACAACTTGACTAATAGGCTTGAACACGGCTGAGCAAGTGTTCACCTTGGCCACCGACGCCTAAGAATATTCACACTTGCAAACCCCACCATAACCATTCCATGCCAACGGTTTTCAACATTTCTGGAACAGCCCATGGAAATGCTCCACACTCTGGTGGCAGTTTCCTTTCTCTCACATCTTTATCGCTGTTTGTTCTACAGGAGCACATTGAAAATTCAACAAAGATTTGGGCCTTTTTGGGCTAGAAAACATCCCAAAGGCATTCCTGCCCTGCAGAATTATCACTGTACATTCACTGTGCTGATACACACCCATACCAGAGGCTGGTAACTCCCTGAGGCTGGGATTTAATAGATCAAGGGCCCATGTTTACCTTGAGTGCTGGTCTCCAAATCAGGGGGTTCCAGCCCATGGTCAGTAGGTGGGATCCACCTCTGGGTTGCCCAGAAAAATCTGCAAAGCCTCTGCCTGCTGTGCCATGGGTGCTGGCCTTCTACAGTGGATGACCTGTCTGTCCAGAGATTCAGGCATTTCTACAAAATATTTAAAGGAGGTTGGAGATGAAAAAGTCATCCTTTTGGTGTGAGGAACATGCCTCGAGAGAAGGAAAAGAGGTGTGAGTGAGGTGAACTACTGAAAGATAACGGAAGAAGCAAAAATTAGAAGTGTTCAGTCAGGCTTCTAACTGCTGCGAATCTGAATGATTCATAAAGAGAAATCCAGCTATTTTGGGGGAAAAGGCACTGGAAATGCCAGGTACATAATGTGGGAAACTGGCTCATCGAGTAGTTGCTACTCTTCCATGGCAAGGCCTGGTGAGTTCTTTGGAAGAGCTTTGCAGAGGCTCTGGGAGACACTGAAGTTTTGCAATGGTTCCTGCTGCCCGCTACGGCCTTGCCTCGTTTATTTTCAGTATGAGCAGGCTCTCCACGTGTCCTGGGATCAAACACCCAGTGGATCCCCGTGCTATTCCATGTCCTGTGCACGCTGCAGCTGAGACATTTCCAGTTTCATAATGCAAGAATTCAGAAAGAGATGTAAATTTACACGTTCCACTACAAACAGATGGTGTCTTTGGCTGGCTTTCGCTGTGTTCCTCGAAGGTAGCACTGGGTTGCAGAAGTCGATCTTCCTACAGCGATCTCTTCTTACAGGGGTTTTCGGGTTTGTTTTGGTTTCCCGTTCACATGGCACACTGGCAGGGGCTCAACCAACACGGGGGGAATTGCCAACCTACTTCCCATGCCAGGAGATGTGATAACTGCTAGAGATGGCCACAAAACAAAGTTCTGGTTCTCACTTCTCCGTGGCACCCAGCAGGATTAGCGTGAGCAAAGAAGATACCAGCCCATATCCAGAATTTGTGGCTAATCTGAAGGTCTCAGGAGGGGAAACTGGAACTCCAAAGTCACATCCTTCAGCAGATCTAGGGAAAAAACTATCTGAAGGAAAATGCCTGCTACCCCTGCTGATGCTGAGGACATGACTTTAACACAGGAATATTTGGCCAGGTTGCAAAGGGGCCTTCTCAGGCCACAGCAGTCATTGGCTGTGAGGTCATGTTGCCTCTGGATGAGGACAGCTCAGGGGAATGGTCCTCTCAGCAGAGCACATTTCTGTCCAATTCCAGCACAAAAGGTCATTCACAAGGAGATGGTACCTGGTGACATGCTCATGGGGAGATCTTGCAGCAGCTTCCTGTCTCGAGCACAGCTGTTTCAAGGGCTGGAGAGAGCCTGGCCGCTTGTGGCCAGTCTGGTCATCAGCCTTCATGAACAATCACTGCTTTCTCCTGCTTTCTGCAGCCAAAACCAATCTCACTCAGGTGCAACAAACCCAAACCTCACAAGAAAGGTCCCTGCCCAGGGTGAGGGGTGAGGGATCTCCCCACACTGAGATGATGGTCCCAGACCCCAGCTCAGCTTTGTGTCCAGTGCTGTTGATGCTTTCCAAGAAACTCATCACGGTCAAACACCACATCTCTGCATCTCTTCTGATTCCCTTTGCATCCCCACACCATTTTTCCTGAGCGGGATAAGCCGAAGCGCAGATGCCAAGGAGCATCTGGGACCAGTGACAGCTTTGGGGAATCAGAGTTGGCTGAGTTTCTGGGGCTGGGTGCACAAGGGGAATATGGGCCCTTTGGATCACAAAGAGAAAGGCTTCCCAGCACTGAGAAACTCAGGCGAGGAATGCTGTGGATTCCTTCAGCTTTTGAGCTGACACTGAATTTACTGGCAAGGAGATGAAAGAGAGATGACAAGCAACAAGAAAGACCCAGCAACAAATGCACTGGGGGAAGCAGTTCTGACTATTTCTCAGCTGTTCACTCAGAAAGCGAAGATACACAGCTCTTCAAGCAGCCTTTTTAACCCTGGCACCGCACAGTAAAGGGAACCTTGCCAGCATATTTCATTAAAATACCTCTCCATCAGTTAATAATCATTCTCTGCACTTTAATAGTACTTCCCCTTCAAGATTTCCAAGTAAACCCATTAAAGTCAGCTCAACCTTGGGAGAGAAGTATTCTTAGAGATATTTTACATGCAGAGAGATGGAGAGACAGGGAGATGTTCCCCCAAAGTCCTGTATTGTCGCTTCAGCCCCTCATGACAGCAAGTATTTATGCATGAAGTCAGATAACCCAGTGGCTGTTTGCATAATGATGGCCTGAGTTAATGGCCAAGCCAGAAATCAAATCCAGGACTGGTGGATCTTATTCACTGCTTTTCCCCTTCTAATAAAAATTTCCACAGACGCTGTGGATGAGAAGTTATACGCCAAATTCTAGGAATAAGCAAATTGGAAACAAATGTGCTGTGTGACCCAGTAAAGTGTGTTTACAAGAGGAGTACTGCTACCATTGCTGAAACACTGGTCTGCTGCATGAGGAGACCCGAAACTGGATGTGCAGCACCCTGGTTCCCAATTGCCCCTGTTGCTGCTCTGTGTAGCTCAGAGGTGGCTTTTTCAGGTGGGTCTGCTGGTCTTTGAATAGCAACGTCAAATACTGATTTTTTCCAAGTCAGAAGAACAGTCATCTTCCTTGATTTTTGTCTGTGGTCCAGCCAAAGAAATTTCCCAGGAACCGGGAAATTTCCTGACAGTGAAACATTGTGAGGAGTCCGGCAGTTTGGGTTCATATCTGAGCTCCCAATGCCATGGCAAGGCCCACAAGAGCTTATGTGCCCTAAGCCCAAAGTGTTTCACAATTACCTTTCCATCCCAGCCACTCTGGAGACACTGATGTTCACCTTCCACCCTCAGAGACAGGTAAGTAGGAAACCACATATATTTCTGCTAAAGCTGGATATAATCCCATATCAGAGAAAGCTTCTGGTGTTTTAATATTTACCTTTAAAATATTTATATTTATTTAGCTGACTATAAAAAAACAAACAAACAAACAAAAAAACCCAACAACAACAAAGCCACAAATGCATAGAGATATTCTCCCTATAAGGGAATTCCTTGTCAGGGAGCTGCCTTAGTTTGCAAAAGGGAAACCAGAGGGGATCCAGAGGCCACTGGAAGATGCTTGAGAATATCATTAAGACGGGATAAGATGCCCGGTCTTTGTCTGATAGCAGCATGCTGTGCACAGAGTGTCAGAAGTCATGCTTTTGGCAGACTGTGAGCCAGGTTTTGAGGGCACCAGATGGAAATGTTGTGGCTACTCGTGCTAAGGAACAGTTCTGTGTATCCTTGATGTCATGGGGCTGCAGCCTTTAGAGATAAGAAACAGAACAGCACAGAGCATCTTATCTGGTCAGGGTCAAGCCTGCTGGAGAGGACAGAGTCAATGTCAGAACAACATCCCGCATGCTCAGTGCCTGGTGACGTCCACAAATGTCATTTTTTATCAGTACAGACGTCCAACCCATCTTTTAATCTGCCGCCCAAGCTGGCTGGCAGCCCGTGGCAGGGAGCTCCCCAGCCCCACAGCCCTGCACTCCTTTTCCTCAACCAGACAGAGAAAGGACAGGAGAGGAAATGATAATGGGCTTTTCCTTCTTTTGATACAAATGGCCAGAGGAAGCACCACGTTTTAAATTAGATGTCATTTGGAAAGCAGTCACAGGATTCCCGGCACAGCAACTCTGCCCCAGCTCTGCTCTGCAGCTACAACCGAGGCCACCCGGACACCCGACACAATGTGATGCACAGATGTTGATAAATTCTCCCATGTGAAAAAAATATTAAGTCATTACAAACAAAACAGCCTCATAAACAGGGCTTAGGAAACTATGATAAATCAAGTTCGTTAGGCAGCAGAGTTGGTACGAGCCGCTGTCTCAGCTAATGCAGATTGAGAGTTCAACACATGCTGCCTAGATCAGCATTTTAAACACATACCGTTTACCAGCCTTAATGAATACTAAAAGGCCAATAAGCAGGAGCCAGAGCCACTCAGACATGGTTTCATACAGATGTCGGCAGCGTTGTCTTTCATTTTATTTGCTAATGAGTTATCGATAGCGGTAATTTGCTGCTGATAATGCTGCAGGTTATAAAAGAGAAAAATTAACAAGTTCTGTTAAATGAGGAAACGGGCTGCATGCCCTGCTCTGTCCTGGTGTGGGAGCTGATGCCAGGTGGAGCTGCAGGCAGCAAAGGCGTTGGGGTCCCTGGTCAAGGCAGAGCTCACTGATCACCACCAGGATGCTCGGACATGACCCTGGGCAGAGCTGCTTCCCCCAGCAGGGGGGGAAGTGAAGAACCAGCTGCTGTTAGCACAGCTCTAAGTATTGCTGGAAGGGTGGAAAGAAGGGAAAAGGGCAAATCAACGTGGTCTGGGCATAATAAAGCCACAGGCTGAGTCCTCTCTGCTGCAGCGTTAGGTGGGACTCCTTGTCCTAGGCTACATCGTTTAAGCTGGGGGCTCTGGTAACCCTGAGCTCTGGTCCTGACCCAACCACTGCCTCCCCCAAATCTTGACTGGCTTCCCTGTTGCCCTGTTGTAAATTCTGAACATCGTTCTCAGCCATCTGTGGGAACACAGATACATTAATAAAGGCACCGACCTACTCAGCTCGCTGTAAAAACTGATTTCGTATTATTTGCAAGGAGCTTCAAGGAGGCAACCCCAGACGCGTGCAAAATATTATTTTTACCCATTACAGCTAATGGATGATACTTTTGATAAATGAAGAAGGCAAAATAACTCAATGGAGCAGCTCCTTATGGAGGAGGGAAAGTGTCAGGAAGGCAGAGGTGACCTTTGCCTGAGAGGGGACAGCAGGGGACGAGGCATGGCCTGGAGCTTGGTGCCTTCAGCAGCTCCTTCCTGACACCTGGGCTCACATGTTCAGTGATTTTTAGAAAATCTGCATCTGTTCATCAAGCTCTGAGGTAGATGCTGTGAAATGTCCTGTATTTTGTAGGTCAGGTGAAGTTCTGCTCTTTGCTAAGCACCTTGAGCTGCTGGGTGGGAGCAGCGTTGATCAGTTCCTGAAACGCTGGCTCAAACCAAGCTGGGCAAACATCCAACTGCACACAAAGTCAACCGGGTGCTGCCTGAAGGAAAACACTCTAGAATCTCAGCACTGGGTGCTGGCAAAGGAAAATAATCTTACAGTTGGTGGTGTTAAAGAAGGTCCAACCCTCGCAGTCCCTCGGATAACAGGCAGTGAGTGCATGGTGTTTGTGTGGGACAGATTGGATGTGTGTCCCTGAATCAGTGTTTCTGTAGGGCACTGATGTGCAGCAGACACTGCTGCAATTTATTTATCCTAGTGCTGGTGTGCTCACCCCTCCATGGGTGCGGAGCACTTGGGCACTTCTTGGAAATGCAGGAAAAGCATTGCTGAGTTGCCCTATTTTCCATTCATTTTTCCATAAAAGGCAGTCACACTGATCCACTTTTTCTCCACTGAAAGTGAATAGATATCCCTGGCTCTCAGCTGGAAAAGCCTGAGGAAAAATAGGATCAGAGCGTTTTGCAGTTTGCAACCAATGATCTTCAAGTCCAGTGCCTGGCTGTGACCGTCACTGGCAGCTCCTTGGCACCAGAACTCTGCAGGACCCAAAGAGACAATCACTGTGACACAGAAAAAAGGCAAATACAGTCACAGATGTCATCTGGGGGTGAGCAGGTTGCAGAAGGTTTTCCAGCCTGCCCACGCTGCCTGCCAAGCACAGTCCGTGGCTCTCTGCCTGGCTGGCCCATGAGATGCTCCTTGCCCGTTTCCCTGTTTTGTTCCGTGTTTCCTTCCAGCAGGGTGAGCTACATCGTGGGATGGCCAAGGGAGAGAATCCCGTGGCTGTGGTGGAGCCGGGCTCAGCTCAGCTGCCACTTTCTACCAACAAACCATGTGCAGATTGTGGCTGGAACACTGTGCAGGAAAAAAAATCGACCTCGCCGTGAGCGTGGGGGTTTCAACTTCAGCTGTCTTCTTTAATAATTTTTAATTTTAATTCAGGCTAACTAATGCATTGATGGTTATAGCTTTCGGTTTATAGGTTTAGGTGCCATTAGTTAAGCCCTGACA
Organism: Melanocharis versteri; assembly: GCA_013397845.1. Lineage (NCBI taxonomy): Eukaryota > Metazoa > Chordata > Aves > Passeriformes > Melanocharitidae > Melanocharis > Melanocharis versteri. The sequence continues at coordinate 681,517 of VZTG01002133.1, read as the reverse complement.
CTAAGGACTCCATGGAGGACCCCAGCCAGGCTGCTCCTTGCTGTCTGCCCTTCTGTCACCACAGGGAAATTAAGGGATAGAGGGAGCTTGGATCAGAACCAGCAGGCAAGAGACAGCTATCGAGTCCTAATTTAAGCCTGAAATCTTTGATTTTCCCTCCCCCATTTGCTGTTTCCATCGTGGTGCTTATGGAAATTAATTTAAAAGTATTGTGCAATTAAAAAAAATTAATAGTTTCCTTCCTCTGGAATTGAGAGCTTTCTTCTGAGCACGAGGGAGGGGTTTGTGAACATGTCATTCCTTTTAGGGGGCTGAATAGAGGCTTCTATCCTCTCATGTTTTAATTAATTTTTCTATAGTTGCTTCATTAATTGATATTTATGTATTGCTTGTTGTGCATAAATCCTGGAAACAGCACATAAGAGGATGTTCTCGTTACAGCTCTACAAGGGCTTGGCCAATACTGGAATATTAATAATTGGAGTTGCATGGAAAAGTACAGTTTGTTTCCCTTTCTCTGAGGTTTCTGTCCCGTATTGTGCCTTCAGGGAATAAACAGTTTCTTCAAGAAAGGCATTTTTTGTGCGTGCCACACTGTGTCTGTGGAGGTAAGTGCCAAAGTGATGGGGATGCAGCTGAGGCACAGCCTCTGTAGCTCTGAGTTTTGTAGGTCCTGTAAAACTAAACACGGGCAGAAAGTGTCTTCATGTGCACGCCTTTCCCAGCCCTGCTGGCTGGTGGTCCAGCTTCCCACTGGGAAGGGCAGGCAAGGATCCAGGCCAGGCTTTTCTGAAGGGTTTTATCTGCTCCTGTTTAGCACTTGTTTGCCACTGGACAGTGGTTTTGCTCCAGAAATCTTTGAGGAAGCAGCAACCACTTTTGTCCCTGCATGCCAAACTCTAAACCCCATCTGAAATCTGCTGAGAGTGGGCTTCAGCCCAGCAGCCTTTCCATCTAAGTGGCTAATTTAACCTTACCAAAAGGAATTGTCCCTGTCTGAAGAGAAAAATAATTTTAAAAGCCCCTTGGGGCCAACTCTGGAGCAGTTGTTCTGTGTCTCTGAGATCATGGCTATGGTTTAGCAGAGCATCCCTCCATCACCCACAGGTGTGAGCATCCTGCCATGCCCACAGGTGTCCCCCTGCCCTGGAGCACGTGCTCCTGGTGTCCCTGTGTGCAGCCAGCCATGGCCCTGGTCCCAGTGGCACCAGAGCACAGCACCTGCCTGTGGGACCCCAGCTTGTGCTGCTCAGGCCAGGAGAGGTTCCCTACAGCTGAAAATCAGGGTCTGGTGTCTCTCTTCTCAGTACTCACAAGCTGTTCCTAGGTTGGCATTTCTCTGTTGTCTCATGGCTAAAACAAATCTCACCCACAGAGCAATCAGCCGGTATCCTCTAAAGGCATGGGGCTGCTTGAGAGGCGAGTTATGATCTGCTCATGGAGCTATTGTTATTTGAGATTTTATTAATCATTTACTACATTTTATGAGGTTAGTCACCTGCATCGTCTCTGTGCTGACACAATAATTTACCACTACAAGGATGAAAAATAAAATAAAAGATCATTTACTGGCAGCTCACAATGCTCTTACCAGGTTACAAAGCAGCTGGTGGAGAGAGATTTCTGCTGGGGAATGAAAATAAAACAAAAAGGGATGATGAGGCCCAGCCAAAAGGCTATCACTGAAGATCAGTTTTATACTGAAGCGTGTGATAATCAATTATTCAGAAACATGGTGTTGAACTATCTTTCCCCATGGGTTTATAAAGCTCTCACTGGCTTAGCTCTGGTAACAGCTATCCAGAGATATGTAAGGGTATCTCTAGAAGCCACAAGAGGACATTGATATTAGGCACATGATGCAGATAAGGAGGATATTAGACAGCACAGAACCAGCTCGTCTCCTGCTGTTAACATATATTGCTCCATCAAGGTCAGTGGTGTCTCTGCCAGCTCTCTGCAGCTGGGGGCTGGACCCACCAGCTGTCACACAGGACTCGGAAAGGCACAGGCGTGGGTGGGTCCATGATGCTCCCTTTCAACCTCAGAGCAATGAACAGGGCTAAGCTGTGGGGACACTGCAACCTTTCTGCCAGCTCTGCTTCTTGTAGCCAGGCACTCAGGGAAAGCCAGGAGAACGACCCTTCTGTGTGTGGGCAGGACATGGACACAGCTGGCCACGGTGAGCCAGCAGAGTGCTGTGCCCTGCACCCAGGGGAGAGGAGATGGACACGAGGCCCGAGCCTCCTTAAAAGCATTTTTCAAAATAATGGATAAATTATTTACCAACTGTAAATGGCCAGGATAAATCTGTTGGTGAGCAGCAGCACAGCACAGTGAGTTTTGACAACTGATAATTTACAGCCCTTGGTGGACCACTGTTAAGGATATTACTCACTTACTCTCCCAATACAGTACTTAGAGCATAACAAACAATGTCCCCAACCTCTCCCCATGCAGGAGGCCATCTCCTCCTGGCTCCCCATGACGTGGCTCTCTGGCTTCTCCAGCAAGGCCTGGCACGGAGCCCTGCTATCACTCACTGCTCTGGGCATTTCCCAGGTGACAGACATTTGCAGCCCCTGGCTCCTGGCTGACATGGCACTGAAGTGCAGGATTTCTCCCTGGATGCAGCTGCTGGGCTGTTGGCAGCAGGGGCAGCCTTGTGACAGGGTGATGGGAGGTGTACAGGGGCCGTGGTGATGCTGGTGTGGAGCTCTGCCCACCGGCCAGCGAAACACTGCTCCTCCTTACTGCTGCGGGTAAGGAGAGGTGACAATTTGATTTCCAGACCTACTCCAGGGGCTCCTCCTGCAAAAGGGGAAGAGCAGCTTGGCTGCTGATGGTGAGGGAGACATCTGTCCTGCCTGCAGGTGGGTGGTAGGGCTGGGTGTTGGAGGGACAGAAACCTGCTAAAACAGACAAACAGCCCTTCCCCCACCTGAAGCACGGATATAAAAATATGCAAAAGTCACATATTTTGCAAGTGCAGAGCCTTCCTAGCAATAATTAGCTTCTAAACATTCCCCTGTCCTGTATAATAAATGAACAGCATAGTAAATGTTATGAGAATAATTCATTATTCATCATGAATAACAAATGAAGGGAATAATTTACCATCCGCTAATCTCTAAAAGGGCCCCACTTCTTCTCCAATCATGTAGGGATGCTGAGTGCTGAGGAAGAGGCTCCTGTTCAGCCATGCAGGCCCCACAGCTGCTGCTGGCAGTGTGCACTGGCCTGGGGGCCAGCACAGTGCCAGTGGTTCTGTGACACAAACTGTGAGAGAGAACCATGGAATGTCCAGAGCTGGGAGTGCCCCACAAGGATCATCAAGTCCAGCTCCCAGCCCTGCACAGGACCCCCCAGGAATCCCAGCACGTGCCATGTGAGCTTTTGCATGGATAAGGATGGTGGTGCATCTCTGCTGTCCTTTCCACCCCAAGCTCTTTCCCAAACCCTCCTGTCTCCCTGCACAGCTGTCACAGACCTGGGCACGTCCCACTCCTGCAGCCCTGGCAGAGCCTCCAGTACAGTGCTGTGCTTGGCTGTGACAGAGAGCCCTGCGGGGACAAGCAGCAATCAAAGGCATGGTCACAGGGGTAAAAGGGATGAATACTTTTTGGCCTCATCAGCTCTGTGGCACACACACCACCTTGTTCTACCTGCCTGGCTGGGCAGGGGGATTCAGGGCTCACACTGCATTCAGCACTGCAGACAAGCCAGCCTTGCTCCCTGCCACTATCCATGTCCCTCTTTACCTCCCTACCAGGAGCTCTCCTTTTTCCGTTTCACAATATCAGATTTCTTTTTCCATGTCCACAGCCAGGTGTTGCCTGTGTCCTTCAGAGAACACAGTGCTGGATCACTCCTCCATAGGTTTTAACCCCCTGCCAAAGCCTCCCTCTTTTGCCCTTCTCTGGAGAACGAAGAGCCCCCCTAATCCCTTTCCTTGGGAGCTTGACACTGCTGCCTGTCTGGGGGTAGCATTTGTGGACTCATTGCTGTGTTATCTCTGCTGATTATTATTTGTTTATTGCTCTTCCCTCACTTGTGTTCCTCCAGTGCTCCAGATGACAGACAGCACATAAATCACTGTAACGGAGCACGGAGGAATGAGATGAAGGTGTACAAATTGTCTGTGCGTGCATGCGGGCAGATAAGGAAAGTTGGAGGATCATTTTGGTGCCTTCCACAGGCAGAAGTCACATTGCACAGAGAACACAGGGCATCTGTGCTCCCAGCCCAGGCATCTCCTGCACCCCTGACCACTAAGGAGGACCAAGAAAATACCCTGGAGGAACAGATCCCCTAAAAAAATCCCTCCGTGTACCATGCTTGCCAGCTGTCCTGACACCAGCAACCCCTGTAGATTGTTTTAACCTATGATTTGTTTAAAAAAACCCAATAAATGCACATGCCCCATCCCTGGAAGTGTCCAAGGACAGGCTGGATGAAGCTCTGAGCAACCTGGTCTAGCGGACATTGTCCGTGTATGTGGCAGGGGGGTTGGAACGAGATGATTTTAAAGGTTCCTTCCAACCCAGGCCATCCTGTGATTCTATAATTCTATGATTCTGTGTGCACCTGGTAAATCTGAATATAAAGCCCCTGCATTATGATTTTAGGAAGTTATTATTTTTTATTCTAACCTTACACCTATAATATTGTTCCTGGATGTGAATAAGCACCGAAGCATAAAAGGTTAGTTAAAAGCCTCTGCCTATTACACAGTAACTGCCCTCATGTGAATTTAGCTTGGTGAGTACGTTTAATGTTTTCCAATGATTCCAGCTCCAAGTTTTGCTAAACTTGCATTTTTGGAGACTATTTTTGAGTAAAGACTTCCATAGGATAATCAAGATAATGCCGACAAACTGACTTTTGACCCACGCTATCTCAAAATATTCACAAACCTGCTGACTAACGGGGTATATTTTTGGTTCTGTGGACTTTCCAACCCTGAATGGAGTGATTAGCAGCAAAGAGGGGGTTTTTATTTAAATCAGTGGGAGCTAATGCAACTCTGGCGTGTGCCAGCTGCAGCCTCAGACGGATGTGCTGTGGTGCTGTGCAGAGGAGGGTTTGGCACCTCGGGGGCTGACACTCTCTGTAAAACCCCACCACCCCAGCAGGACCTGGGCTTCTCTCACCCACCCAGACACCAGGAGCAGCAAAATCATGCAACACCCCCAGTCTAATAATATTTAACTGGGGAGCTGATGATCAGACCCCCAGAGGAAGTCTAAAAAATGCTTTCTGAAGACAAATGAGACAAGAAGAGTCACCCCAAGCATTGGAGCTACCTACCAGCCTTCCTGGGCTGCTCTTTCCTCAGGGCTGTGTAAAGGGATGTTTCTGTTTCGTGGTTCCTTACACAAACCTTCTGGCCCTGGAGGACTCACAGATTTCCAGATTTGTCCATGATTTCATGGCTAGATCCCACACAACCTCCCTGCAAGAAGCCAGCAGAGAGGTTTTTTTAGATACCTGCAGTGACCTGCGGATCATCAGGGACCCTACAATGATCCACAAAATGCATTTCCCAGAAGCTCTGATTTAGACAGGCTGCTTTAATGAGAATTACAGCGCTAATCTGAACACACGTGAGAGGGTGTGAGCTTTGGTTTGACCCCCAAATGTGGGCTCTTCAAAGTCAGCAAGACAACCCCCCTGATTGTGGCTCACAGCACCGACCTGCAGAGCGGGACCCCGGGGAGGGGTGAAGGAAAGTTGACGAACATTTTGACCCTTTTAATTGGCATTGTGCCTTCTCAGGCTTTATCGGTCAGCTTTGAAGTCTAACCAGCTCCCTCGTGAGGAATTCACATTTGGCACGCTTGCATGAGACATAATGTGGTAACAGAGGTAGCTCTATATGTATGGTAATTTTTAGAGTTGAGTGACATTCCCTGAATGGAGAAGTTCACTGAAAAATGCAGGAACCAACGGTATTTGCGAAAAAAATTAGAAAGTGTACAAATGTTTCATTCTGACATGTCAAGAAGAAATGGTTTGGAGATACGGAGACATTTTGTTTCAACATCATCAAAACAAAATATTTTGACTTTTTGTTTGGAAACAAGCTTTGTTGTTTAAAAACTGACCTAAATTTTAGGAAAAGATTTTTTAAACCAGAAATATATAATAAAAAAAGACCATTTCTCTTCCTGTTGAGGAAAATACTTGAGTTTACTCATTTTCTCCCTGTTTTTGGATTTGACAACCAGACTAAAAAATCCATATTCATCTACTTTTCTCACTGTTATCACTCCTGTCGCATCTCCAGCTGCTAAAAAGAAGCAACGCCTTCATCCAACAGTGCATCACTGCCTTTCCTCAACATCCCTGGTTTTGCTGTGCAAAAAGGGGGCTGCTGAAATGGAGTTTTTTCTGTGCCCCAAAGCACGGTGGCACCCTGGGTATGAGTGACCATGGGTGACTCGGTGGCCCTGGCACAGGACACGGACATTCCTGCCCACCCCATGGTTGTCTTCGGGCCCCACCGCACCAGGGTTTGCCCCCCACCAGGGCTCTGCCCTTCTCAGGGCTTTATTTAGCCAAGGTTAATGAATAACCCCATGGTTTACCAGCAAAGCCAACCCTTGCCTGGGTCTTATCTCCCAATCGGGCGCACAGAGAGAGCAGAGGAACAAAGAGGGATTTATCGTGTCCTCTGTTCCTCACCGCCTGAAACGGCTGAGAGAGCTCAGCAATGTGGCTGCGTGGCTTCCAAAGGCTAATTTATCTGCTTTCTGCTTCCCTTCCCACCCGTGAGTTTCGATTCCAAAAATAGCCTCAATCAAACAGCCGCTGTGGAACCGGCTCTGTTTATGGCCAGCTCAGTTTCTGCTCCAGCCCTGGCTCTCTCAGACGATGGTTTTGCTGGTGTTTGAGCTCACCTTCCTCCCCAGCGGTGCTTGCTGCAGAGCAGGGACCCTCTCAACCCTCAGGCACATCCTTGTGCTCAGGATTTTGAGGGGGGTGAGCCCTGGTGGCCTGTGCTGCAGAGCCAAAGGACTTAGGGGCATCTCGTGGTGGCAGAGCTCTTCAGATGCTGCAGCTCCCCAAAACACCTGAAGCCCCTCAAGGCCTTGGGGTATCTTATTCTAAAGTCTCTTCACTAACAGCAGATGAATTTGGGGTTTTAATATGCCCACAGACAGGGACAGCTCTGTGGGAAAGGGCTGTGAGCTGCCTGCAACACTCACACGTCCCTGTCGTTGCAGTCTGAGCATCACTGGAAACACCTCCCAGTCAATGGAGTGGAGCCAGGATTGCAGCTGTACCTCATCAACACCTCTTCAACCTCACTCTTTCTGGGCCTTGGCCTCCTCATCGAATTGGCTTAAAAGGTCTTCTGCCCAGAGTCTGTCTGGACACCAGGCACTACAGCGTTGTCATGATGTTGTAGCTGGAGCCTGTTGCCACAGAAACACATCCAGTACTTTTTACCTCCCTCCCTGCAGCTCTTTGGGATTTTGCTGCAAGAGTCAGGATAGCCAGGAATTCCTAATAAACTGTCATTCCCTATAGGTGGTTCTCATGCCCTTCATGATATAAGAGCCTTCACCTGTCTATTTCTAGACTCTGCAGGAGAAAAGGGATGCATTAGCTACACCAGTGAGCAGCAAATCACGATGCATTTCAGTGCCCTGCCCAGCACTGGCGTTAGAAAACCCTGATTCATTCACTGTGCATTGTTAGTGCCATTTTCTTCTGTTTTCATGTAATCATAGACGGTTTGGGTTGGAAAGAACACTGAAGATCATCTCGTTCCTCCCCTCTGCCACAAGCAGGGACACCTTCCACTATCCCAGGTGGCTCCAAGCCCCGTCCAACCTGGCCTGGGACACTTCCAGGGATGGAGCATCCACAACTGTTCTGGGCAGCCTGTACCAATGTCTCACCACCCCACAGTAAAGAATTTCTTCCTAACATGTAATCGAAACCTCTCTCTTTCAGTTTAAGACCATTAAGGTTCAAATCACTATCTGCCCATGTAAAAAGTAGCTCTCACTCTTTTTTATTCTCCCCCCTTTAAGTACCGGAAGGCTACAACGAAGTCTACCCAGAACCTTCCTTTCCCCATATTTTAGTTTATTCCCCTTTCCTCCTACCTGTTTCCTCCTGTCTCTGTTTTCTATAACCCCAGGTGCAGATTGACTCTCAGTGGCTGGAATGGAGCAGTGACAAATCTGCAGCACAGGGCTTGGTGGCCTTGCTGCAGTGACTCAGAGTATGCATAACTGCTTTTAAAAAACCTTTCTCCAGGACATCACAATTCAAAAATAATTTCCAGTTCTATTATTATTCTCAGCCCAAGGCAATTGTACTGTGGTCTTCAGTGCAGACAGCTCTGCCAGTCACTCCTGTTAAATATCCTGACTTCTCCTTCCACTTTAGGGTTAACAAAAATTAAATTTGCGTGGCCAAATATAGGCAGAGATTTCATTCCCATGAGGCCATGTCTGCATTATTGAATCCCAGTCTTTTTCATGTGAAACAAAAATATACCAGCCATATTTTTTTATGAAATAATATCCCACTGAATTATATTTCGGGGAAAAAGGGTGAGTTTGGGCTTTCCGCTGTGATCACAGCACTGAGGAATGAGTATTATCCAGGCTCCAGCAAGGGAAGGGGAAATAGATGCAGAAGATACATGCACAGCAGTGTTGCTGCTGCTTTTAGCAGAGTCAGGATGGGTTTGGAGAGTGGCAGGAACTGGGTGAATACCCAAAATGTCCAGAACTTTACAAACTGTGTTGGAGTGACCCCTCAATGCTATATTTATAAATATGTAGTAACAAATTCCTCCAAAGATATTCTCTGTGTTATTTGTTTTCCACGAACGTCTGCTCCTATATGGGGATGCTAATGAAGAGGGGAGGTTTGCAATTCGATTTGTGGGGTCCTTCACTTTCCCCTTCCTGTGTCAGTCTCACGACCATCCTCTTGTGGATAATCCATAGATTTAAAAGAGGCAGAAAGCATCAAATAACTCACTCTTTCCCAAGACCTGTCCCAGTGCTAATCCATAATGTTGAGATGCCAAGCAGTGGCTGTGTGTGCTGCTGTGGGGTAAGAACATCCCAGGTGGGGCTGAGCCTTCTCCCACTCTCCCTCACCCATCCCCTGGCATGAGCAAACTGCCTTTGCAGAGGAGGAAAACCTGGGAAAACTGCTTTGAACACAGCAAAGTCCTTAAGAAGAGGCAGAAAACCCCCTGTCATCACACCCTGGATATGCCAGCGCCAACGTGTTTATCGTGGCTACATAATAATTATGATCAATAGTAGTAATGAAAATTAATGATTAATAACACAATGTTAACAGTTATGGTTATGATTTCTGAACTTCATACATTTTTTATCAAGAATTTCAGTGCTAGGCCTTCCATTAGGGATATCTGCTTTCACAACTGATGTTATAATAAGAAATAGGAATCACCAGGATCCTCATTCTATGCTACCTCTCTTAAACATGAAGGTAGCTATTATTAAATATGGATTTATATGTAAATAATCAATCATTTTAAATTATTTTCATGGCCTGCAGTGGCATTTAGCAGGCAATAACTAAAATGCAGTTTGGCCAAAAATAGTTAATAGTTTAAAATGTGACTCTTTTACTGGCTTTTTGTTAAGACAAAACAAAGGGATGAGGTTCCTGGGAGAGTTATGGCTAGGGAGAGAGTGAGCTATCTGAAATACAATTTTTCTGCCTTATCAGGCTTCTTTTAAATGGCTTTTCTTCAAAATTACACAGAGTTTTGGAATTTCCCCTCCAAATTCTGTGTCTGCACTTTTGGCACTTGCTGTACCTATGTGGTTTCATCCCAGAAGGGTGCTGCAGACAAGTGTTGAATCTGCACAAATGTTTCCAAATCAAAACAGTCAAAGTGCTACTCTATTTCCCTGGTTCTCTGATGTTTAGAAATAAACATTGGCAGTGCTTATTTAGGGCGTTTTTGGAGCATTTCTGCGCATGTCAGCAGCACGCTCTCTCCCAGACCGGTGGAGCTTGCAATTTTGTCTGGTGACTCAGAAGTGCAGGCTTGGAAACTGTATTTTAAAAAAAGGGGAAATAAGGCAAGACTGAAGCGCTGCATGGGACACCTGCAGCAGCTGTTTACTGCAGCCGAGGCGCCCTGGTGGCTCCTGGGGACAGGCGGGAGCAGAGCCCGGCGCTGGATGTGGCACAGCATCACCTGGATCCCGGCCAGCACACAAGTGCTCTTCCACACGTGCCCTCAGCTCTCTGCCCGTTTTGGCTTTCTTTCCCCTCATCTTTCATAAATCTCCAGCCCCCTTGTTGCACATCTTATTGTCTCCTCTCTCTGGAAGGTGTTTCTTCCACACCTCACCTAATCCCGCGTGTAGAAATGCCTGAACATCCCTGCTCTTTGATGGCATGTTTTGCTCTCACCCAGAGAACAAGTTCTAATATCTAAATTTCCAAAATTATTTTGTTTAATCATTCTCTACTTTGTATCTTGCCTGCCTTGACTCCCTTCTTACAAGCCTTGATTTGCTTCTTTTAAGATTTACTGCGACGTACAAATTGTTTCTATTTGTATCTGTGAAGGCAGTTGTGAGGTGTCTGGGGAAAATTTGCTTTAAAAACATAATACGAAAATAAACAACATCAGGGAAAGCCAAGCTGGCTTATTGTCAATCCATTTTCCACCTTAGGAGGATTTTTTTTTTTTTTTCACCATTTGCATTTTTGCCTTATTTGCATTGTTGTTGTTTTCTGGGAATCGCTCCAATGGTGGGACTGAAGGGTCATAATTTGATGGAATACGGTGATGGCGATGCCGGGTAAAATGTGCACGCGCTGTTCTTTTTGGTTAATGTTACTGAGATAGCAGGATGGTGGAGGAAATGGATGACCTACTTTTATCCTCGCCATTAGAGATACAAGGTTGTGAGGCTGCTGTAAAACACATGCAAAAACCAAACGGGATCACTGCTGGGGCTTCCATTTACACTAGTGTAAGTAAAATCAGAACTGCAGAGTAAAGAGAAAGGGAAAAGTAGAAATGGTTTTGTGTCTGCAGCATGGCTCCACCCTGCTATTCTTGGGAAACTTCATGTCCAACTCTCCTGTGAAATCGCTTTCAATCATCCCCAACTGCTTTTAATTATGTTAGCAGTGTTATTGTTGCTATTATCATCTGAGGATACGACTGACGCCCTATTTATACAGAATGGTAATATCATTTGTTGGGCCAGCATGCATAACTGCTTTTTTTCTGGCATATAAGCCTGAAGAAGGGTTTGTGTGCCTGAAAACATACCTGCTTTTTTCCCCAAACCATCAGTTTGTTCTAATAAAAGGTATTAACTCTCCTTGTAGAATTTGTCTCATTTAATTATATTAGCATTGAAAACAGCTAAACTAAATTGCATGAGATAATTTCTTCTGTCCCAAACCTGTGCTGTCAGCTCCAGCTGGGACCCTCTAATTCCAAACAGAGCTGGAACATCAGCATGCAATTATTACCAGATACATATTAACTCCTTTTAATGAAAAACATCAGAAAAAGCATACTGAAACTCAGAAAGAGCATTAACCATCAGACTTCCGGCTTTGAATCAATCTTTGAGAGATAGGGCTGAGGCTGACAAGGGCTATGTCTACCCCTACTTGTGCATGGGATGCTCTTGGTGCCAGCATTGGGTCTGAGTGGGACCCAGGTCTGTCCCAGTGAGGCAGCTCCTGCACCTCCACCTTGCTGCAGTTATTTTCATACTGACCCGTTTCTCTGTCTGGCAGAAACCCAGAGCAGAAGCCCCAAAACATTTGAACTCATCATATTTCAGCTCAAGACACGCAAGAATCATCCAAAATCTTTGGCCATAATAATTTCTTACCAGGTTTCCAGCCAAATTTGTAGGCTCACGGGAGTCCATGAATCACAGATAAGCAGCCAGACGTTTTCTGTCTAACTTTGCTTCTAATTACAAATGGGCAAACATAATGAATGGAGTCATTAATTGCTCAAAAATAACACTGGGAATTTGATGTAATGGGATCAATGCTTAGATACAATGATGAGGAATAAAAGTATTCAGTGCATGGGCAAAAGAAAAGCTTCTTGGCTAGCAAGATGGGAGCAATTTTTAATGCTTCACTGTACCTTGACTACACGGTGTTTAACGTCATGTTTGACTTTAAGCATTAGAGAATGGCTTTGTTTTGATCACGTGCACACTGGCCTGCTCTTAACATTTATTTCTCAGGAGTAAGGATTTTATTTAATGCAGAATTTGCAGACTGAAAGAATTAATCTTTCGTATGCCTTCTTCCTTGGAGAGGTTTTTTAGAAGGAATGTATTTGTTCAATAGCTTTCTATCTTTTGGTGTAAGTGCTTGCTCCCTCTTTCCCCTTCTCCACAGCTTGTTTACTCAGGGAATAAAAACTTAACCTTGACTTTAAGGTCTTTGGTGTTTCAGACTGTGCAGTCAGCAGAGAGTGAGGGGAAAAATCGATGTATGCCGTATTAGACAAGTGTAAGAGTAATGCCTAAGTGCTGGGAACTCATCCTGGAAATGGAAACAACTGAGATACTTCTTAAAGGAGATCACATCCCGCTGATGCATCTCTTGTGGTTAAAACCCCCACACCCCACCTCCTCCTTCCTGCACCCTTTCTCTCTCCAGCTGTCTAACACATCCTTGGGGACATAAGAAGACAGGGATGCACCGAAGGTACCCACCTCAGCTTGATGGCAGCTGGACTCAGGGAACAAAGAGGCTCAAATCTTCACCTCCCACCGGACCTGCCTCTGCATCTGTGACTCTGGATATTACAGGGCTCCTGTTAACATGTCCAATAAAAAAGTATGTCAGAAGAATCAGCAAGCCAGGTGAGAAAGGACAGCATAGCAGAAAAGAGAGGTGGTGCTGTTAATGAAGGTGTCAGTGACTGATAAGGTTGTGTTTGTCACCAGTGGGCTCACAAAATACCCTGTCTGTGCTGTGTTTTGGGAGAAACTCTGTTGTTTCCTTGCCATTTCTTGATTTATGGGGTGAAATCTTAGTTGAGCTGTCTCAGTGTACTGTGGGGACATTGAGGTCAGGGAGGCAAAGTCAGACTTTATCTCCCAGCCATGCCTTTCCAGGAAGCCGTATGGATCATTGCCATTTAAATGCAATTCATGTTTGGTTCAATATATTTAAATACCAGTGAAATGTCCTCAGCAATAATAGCAGACTGTTAATACATATGAGTATGAAATTCTTAATTAATTAGATGACATTAGATTACCAGTTGTGTTCTCAAAACAGCTCAAAAGTACTCTTTTAAAGGGAATTAATATTTAATAGGAAAAAAAGCAACAGCATCCTGAAGTCTAAATTAAATGCATGTGCCTTCATGGCTTTTACAAGTATTTTACTTATAATTTAGTCTGCCAAGGAATTGCATCATAGGTGTTTTCTGCAGCAGTGGGTGTTGCCCTGGGAAGTGCACCCTCCATCAGGACTTCCTTCAGAGCCTGATTTCTCTTCCTAAACAAGGACCTGGGTACCTCTCTGTGGGCAAGGAAGCTCCTTTGGCCCCTCTCCTGCCATGGGCAGAGGCTTCATGTGAGATTTGTGCCCCCAGCAAGTATCAAATGCCACATTTCACAAGATTATCAGGCTAACATTCCCACAGCTGGGACATTTGGGGTCACATCCCAGGTATTGCTAATGATGGTCATAACCAGGGGACATCCCTATGCAAAGAACCTTAATGCTCTGCATATGGAAACAGCTGACTTGTCACAGCAGTAATGGCCATTCCTCAAATAAATTAGGCCCATATATGTGCATACTTGTTTGCAAATAATCCATAGGTGTCATCAAATAATTTCCATTTTCCTTCTTGTGTAACAGAAAATGAGGCAGAAGACAGCTAAAGTGAATTTCAAGATGAAGCCCTCTAAGATAACCACATTCTTGTTGAAAAACCCCCATTGTTCAGGGTAACTTGAGAAACCAGCTGCTAAAATTCAGTCACTTTTTTCAGGGCAGAAAAATTTATTGACCCTATCTTCAACACAAATAATCACCATTAGATTCCCTTGTTTCTGAAATTGGTTTCCACAAACTTTTATTTATCCTGCTTCCTCAGGATGGCGCAAATTAGACAAAACATAGCATGGTAGTCTCTTTTCAGTTTAAGCACATAAAGCAAGTATGAATAGTTTTGGCCATGGTTTTATTTTCGTGACTGTTTCAGAGCTCCAGATGTTACTGCTCTAAACTGCCCTCGATACCAGCAGGGCTTCATCGGTACTACCGTGTTATAAACACCACTAATAGCAGCAGTAGTAGCAAGGAGATCTTAAGTTATCTCATCTCTTCCTTCAATTTTACCCCTGCAACACCACGTCAGGACATTTTGCCGGAGCTGATGGGAAGGAAGGGTATCGATTTTCTCAAGATTGCTGACTTTTTCTCATCCTATGTGGTGGCCAGGACTGGTGTAAATTGTGCCAGGAGCACGGCACGGCGCAGGCATGGCTGGGGCTGGGGCTGCAGCAATGCCTGCTCGCTCAGACAGCTCACAGCAGGGACCTTGCTTGAAATCTCGGTGTATTTTTAGTTGAGCTATGTGAGGGATGAAAGTAGGGCATCAGCGCTGAGCAGAACTGTACAGACAGGTTTTGCATACGGAGCAAAACCGGAGAACGCGGTGGGGGTTGGGCTTCTCCCTCTTTTTCTTTCATTCCGCTGACTTTGTGCAAAAGTTGAACACTAGGTTTTACCCAGTGAACTCGCATGAGTTTGTATAATAGATGTGCGGGGGGGAAACAGCCTGTTCAGGGCCAGAGCAGTACCAGCCTGGCCTGCATCGCCAACGGCCCCGTGGGGGACAGCGAGAGAGCTGGGGTGGGAAGAGGTGTCAGCAGCTTCCCTGAGACATCCTCCTGGTGTTCCTGGCTGGGAAACCGAGCAGGGAAATCAGCATCACTCGGGGCGCTTCTCTCCAGCCTTATTCTGTGGTCTGGAAAGCAATTTGAATGGAAAATGAAGAGAGTTTGAGGAAGGAAAATGGGACAGAAATTACAGGAGTGGAGTCTGGGCTTGATAAACTCTTCAAAATGAGCATTTCTCCCCACCAAAAGGAAGTATTTTATTTTCCCTGTAAGGAGACAAAATGAACAGCAGGGACTATTGTTGTGGCAAGAACACCTGGAGATGTGCGAGCTGCAGCGAGAGCTCGCTGGCAGGGATAGCAATGGCATAATTTGCAGCAACATCTGCAGTTGGCCCAGCAACCACCTCTCCTCATTAATTAGCAGAAGCAGTAGCCTTGCCAGACAGTCCCATTGGCTTTTGCCTTGTTACTCTACCCCTCAGCTAATGAGCCATCCTCTTCCCTTCCTGCTGAGTGAGGCCAGTCTGACCGAGAACGGGCACAGAAATCCAATGTGCATGAAAGGGGGTGGCAGTGCTTGCCATCATTTTGTGTATCCACCCTGCAGGTCATATTTACTACAACCACATGGTTCAGCAGCAGTGGGCTGTCGGCCTATGGAGATAATAGCAGAGGTTCACTGATGACTCCCCTGTCTCTCCCTG
The DNA here is from genome assembly GCA_013397845.1 of Melanocharis versteri. Taxonomy (NCBI): domain Eukaryota; kingdom Metazoa; phylum Chordata; class Aves; order Passeriformes; family Melanocharitidae; genus Melanocharis; species Melanocharis versteri. The sequence continues at coordinate 665,935 of VZTG01002133.1, read as the reverse complement.
TGCATCTCATTTTATGCTGCAAGGCATGAAGCCATGTATGTATGGGTCTGGCTTTCCCCTCTGAAACAGTTTTGGATTACATGTAGTTTATTCAGAGTTCTGCTTTGATCCTCCAAGCTGACAAACATGTTCTCTGACCTTGCCCCATTTTCTCTGCCTGGCAATGACCCATGACACTGTCTTTCAGGAGCGATTTGGTTTCCACCAGTGAGACAATATCATAACCTGGCTCTTCTTAACCCCCATTTCCACAGAATAGTCTAGTTATGCAAGAAAGCGACATGTGGATCAGTACACAGGGACCTCGTGGGCATCTTTGCCTGGCCATTCCATGCCATCTCCACAGGGCACTGTCCTGGTGGTGAATTACTGCAGCAATGGAGAAATTAATACAAGGAAGAGTAAGGCAGCAACCATTAGCAAGTCCCTGGGAAGCTCAGCTTTCTTGTCCAGGGTTGCACTTAGGATCAAATGTCAACTGCTGCACGTGGCTGTTAGCTGGGGAGCTCCAGGTCTCGCTGCAGGGAGTTTCTCTGGAGTGGTGGTGCCCATCCCCATGGTGGTGCAGGCAGGATCCCGTTTGCCTGCACGCAGTGCGAGCCTCAGGCAGTCTCGCTCAAGTCATTTCATGCACAGTTTAATTCTTTGCATGGTGGGGAGGGGGACTTATTCCAAGAAAACCCGATCCAAAATGATCAAGGTGGCTTAATAACACGAGGCAAATGGCAGTGCTATGGCCCTGCTAGACAATAGCAAAACACATTCGGATGCGCAGCTCAGACCTTGCTGCATTACACATGTAATTAGGTTGTTTCCATGGTAATGATCTAATTATGGTCTTCTTGGCTTTGTGTAATCACATTTGCTGCATTTTGGCAGAGCTGTTTTCCTTATTTTTGAACTGCAACACTTGGCAAGATGTTCTTTCTAAAGCCGAATAATAATTTTTGCCTGATGGAAACCGACAAGTCTGTGAGCTTTTATTTAAAGCAGGGTTGAAGGTACAAGACAAGACAAAACTATATATATAGAATATCTATAATATATATGTATATATAAAGAAGGATTCTTATCCCTGTAATTTCTATTCCTCCTTCCTTCNTTTTTGTGAGTGCTTAAAATAATGAATTGTAGCAGTGGCTCCCACATGGGAGTGGAAACTCCAGAGACCTCTCTTGTGTTCCTGGGGTTAGGGATGGACTGACCTCAAGGCATGACATTACAGCTCACCCTGCCTTATTTTCCATGTCTGGGGATGATACTGACTTCAGACAAGATGCATGCGCAAAATGTGCATTATTTCTGATAAACTCTTTCAGCTCCTGGTGAGAATGATACCTTCGAGAGACCTGGTGAAATCCTGGCCCCACAGAAATCCAAGGGCAAGCTCCTATTGATTTCCACAGTGCTGCAATTTCCCATGTGGCTGTTCAAACACCTTAGGAAAAAAATCAGATACAAAAAGCCAAACCCAGCAGCCTGGATTCTCCACCCTGCTGCCCCAGAGCCGGGCAAGCAGGGTGATGTTAGACTTTGGGGACACGGGTGGTGTCTCTTTTCTCTGCTATGGCACTGCCAGGGAATCCTGCTGATGGATTTGCTGCTCCCAAGTGGGATCCCCTTTACCAAACCCACCCCTTCCCTAGAGATCAGCTCATTCCTCTGCATTATAGGGCAGTTTTGGGCAGGTGCAGAGTTCAGGGCTCTGCCAGAGCCAATGCTCAGAGGGATTTACTGTGGTCCATGCTCTGTTGTGTAGGAGAGGTGCTTATTATAGCCTGTAATCCCTCCTGAGGCAACTCCCTCCTTGGAGTCAGCTGCAAGATCTGGCTGTTACTTATCACTTATAAAGATTTTTAAAGCTTACTTGCAAAACAAAAGATATATTTCTGGCTTGAGCAACAAGGGATCTGGGGAAAGCCAGGAGATGAAAGGTCAAGCAAGAGGAGCTTGTGAAACCACACTGGAGCAGAACTGCAGGCTGTAGTCAGCCAGGAGCTTGTACTGCAATTGACAGGGCTATTCATGGAAAGGGTTTTGATTAGAGTTGCCATGACAATGGGAAACACCTAAAAAAGATCTATGAAATGTTATATCGGCGTCAAGCCAAGAAGTTAAGCCAAATCCTGCGCTCTGGTTATTCCTGTGAGTCAGTGGCTTTCATCACAGCATTGCTAAAAGAAGGATTTGCTCCTCTGACTTTGAAGATTTGGGAAAACAGGTATGAAATGTAAATTATGATGGAAAAGATTCATGCTGTAAAGAATTCGCCGTGGAAGGATGCTGGAAATCTTGCAAGTACTGTTTGCAGCTCTTGTCTACTGTACTGCACATACACACATGGAGTCCTGTGGTTTTGATGGACAGGTGGGTATGGCTGTGTTCTGAATGAATACAATATAGCACCCACTCTGCACGGCCTCTAGGGTCTAGGGATTGAAATTTCCATCTCTAAACCTTTACCGAGAGTTTTCAAATCCAAAAATGAGTGGCACTGAATTTCAAGGACCCAGCAAAAATAATTCCCTTCTGAAAGCGAAGTGTTTTCTCAAGATACCAGAGGTGAGAAGAAAACCTGGCGTTGCCAATTTTTGAATGAATAATGATGTGAGGGAGGGTGGGTTTTTTTCCTTCATTTGAGGTATCTCTGAGTACAGGATCCCTGGGTTTTCCAGCAAGGACCAGAGACTGTATTCCCCTGCCAGTTTGGTTTTTTTTTTATTTTTTGCAGAACTGACCGTGCTGTTAGCCCAGAGAAAGAAAGTTATGCTGTTGAGCCATATGCTTTCCTGTTATGTTCTGCAGAGAATAAAGCTGTGATTAGCTATTGCCACTTCAGTTTTAGCAGATTGACACCTCTCAAATGCCAAGATATACCCAAATAAGCCCACAACAAATGCTTGTGAATGGACAGGCAACAGCATAGCAGTCATGGTGAAAGTCATATAACAGCAGTGGAGTGGGGTGGGGTCTCAGGTCTGCTCTGTCACTTCTCCTGTGAATGCCTAGTATGGGGCCCTTTCAGTGAGTCACACTTAATTTGACTTGTACATCTTTCTTGCACAACACCCTGGTGGAACAGCTGCCTGAAGGGTACAGGTTGGATCCTCAGTTTCTTATCCATGCAGGAAAGCAGTGCAGGGTACAAAACACAGCCAGGAGGGGCATCATCTCCTGCTTCTCCTCCTGTCTCACCCTATCTAACAGCTCAGCAGCAGAAAGGACAGGCTTGTCTCCAGAGAGAATAAGGCCATATTAATGACAGCCCTGCTCCTGAAACTGCTGGTTCTTGTACTTTGGCTCTGGTTGTGGTATTGGAGAACACAGAATACCATATTTTGCTGTGCAGGCTGCACAGATTCCCCTGATGTGCAAATCCTTGTGTGTGAACCGCAGTTATCACCATCTCTTGCCTTCAAAGTATTGCATGCTTGTAGGGCTGAAAGCAGAGCTGAGGAGCCTGTCCTGCTTTCCACAAGCCTGTGAATTTCATTAATGCCACCAAAGGTTTTATGTCTGCCAGTACCAGACTCCCCCCCACCCCCAATTTATTCTGCCCTTGTTCCCTGCTTTTGTAACCCAGATATTTGCATAAAACAGAGCAGCAATGCCAAGTGCCGGTGCCTCCGTTCCTGCTGCACAGGCTCCATATGCTGCCTATCTGTGTCAATTCCAGGGAGCTCTGCCATTGCAGGAGGACAATTTTCAGCCTGTGTGTGTGTAAATCAGAGCTGACAGTCTGCAGCTTTAATTCATGGACTGAAGCTGATCTTTGCTCACACCCTACCCATCAGATAACCTTAGCACCATGATCAATACAGCCAGATAATTACAGCTAGCAGAAAAGCTAAGTGCAGGTTTCCAGGTTTTTTCCTCATCAAAACAAAAAGTCCTAGGGATATGCTCCTGCCAAGGCTTAGACAATTCTCCTTTATTACACTGGGAGCTCACACAAGCCTAATACTATATAATACTTTTTACGCGAACACCCTCAACCAGAAATTCCCTCTCATCTAAATCTAGCTCATCTATCTTGGTATGAATCTCTAATTCTGCATGTGTAGGGGGGAAACTGTCCCTCTGTTTCCCCGTTGATCTAGTGCCAAATCCACTGACGTCAACAGCCAGGAGGAGAATGACTGAGAAAAAGGAAAATCTGATCCATGAAACTTCAGAGATTTCTGAAGAAAAGCCTTTGGGCTTTTCTACCTAAAGCTGGTTGATATAATTTCCCACTTGCACCTGGTCACCCCAGAAGCTGTTTTTCAAACATATGCTGTCCTTTTGCTCTTTATATATTTGCTTTTCCAACAGTCATGTGAAGCTTGTCCTTTGCAGGCACTGACTTGGGAAGAGATCCTGGCAAGCAGAAAGACATTTCACACTTCCCTGGGAAGCACAACCTAGAGACATCCTGATTTTCTGTGTCAGGTGGAGCACCAAGGGAGACACTGCTGCTGACCACAAACATTGACTGCCAAGCCTCAAGGATACATCACTTCAGTGCATGGCATCAAGTGAAACATGGGTGTTTTTCCTATTTACACTTTGCAATATACAGAATCAACAAGGAACAGCTCAGTGATGGATAAATCTCACCTCTGAGCACCAGAGCAATGCCAGTAGGTGAACCCTCTTCACGGGAAAGGTGACTCCCAGCTCTGACTCCAAGGGCATCTGGAATTAAAGAGCAGTAGCAACCCTGCAGTGGCAAGAAAGCAAAACAACTGCAATCATTAACTGCACTGCTATAAATTCTCTGGGATGAGAAACTTTCACACAGTTGTGAAGAAGCCATCATCAACATGGGCTCTGGTGCACATACACACACACACAGCATATGTACACATAGAGAGATCAATAGATTGCATATGGTGCACATGGCATAATTCATGACTCTTCCTGAAGGCTGTCACAAATCTGAGATGTATTGGTTAAGAAGAGTACTGGGGTAGTCTTTTAATTAGTCCACAGCTCTGCTGCATTGTAAAATTTACTCTCTGACATTGCATCCAAAATTTATAACCTTTTAAATCAAAGGAACATCTCAGAGTCTGCGTTTTTGCTAATCTGGAAGTGTTAATGATAAAAGCACAAGCCCAGAAAAGTGACATATTAGACAATTACTCATAATATTCAAAAGTGTTTCTCAGGCCAAGGTGTTATCCTACAAAAATTGATTTGAAAATATATGGAGCTCCCAAATATCCTACTCATATCTGTGTATTATCTGCTTGATGCTGGTGGAGGGAAAGCTGCTCTTTGCTCTTCTGTGGTGAATTCTTCCCAGGAGTGCTGTTAAATGAGCACAGTTTGGCTGCTATAGGGCCTCCAGCTCAGGCAAATCCATACAGGAGAGGAACAATTCCTGGTGAACACAGCCAGGGCTCAGCACCCTCAGTGAGCACTAGCAAAGACTTGAGAGGACAGTGTGGCACTGGTTTGAGAGGACTGGGGTGTTGGAATAGATGCCTGTGGCTCTCGGCCACAGGAATATTTTGCTTCAAAAGACACATATAAGTGTCTCTTGGCTTTGTAGCAGCTGTTGCCAGATGTGCCCTACTTTTTGTTAGGATAGGAAAGAGAAAGACATTATCTCCAAAGCTGGTCTGAAGATATACTGAGTGCTTCCTGCAGAAATAGCTGTTCTCTGAAAAAGTTTATGCTGTGCAGTTGTTCCTCATTGCTGGCCAGTTTTATTGCATGGCTTTTTCACACCTCAAATGCTGCTGAAGTTGATGGCAAAAGCAGAGTCAGACAACCTTGTGCCACTGTAAGGAGCAGGGGCAATCATGTGGGTGGTGTAACAAATGTCATCTCTACCTGAAAAGTAATTTATACCAAAAGAGACCCAATATGCGATTGACTGGCAGAGAGTTGTTGGAAAACATTTATAAAAATCTAACCTTCCTTCATTCCCCGAGTCAATTTGTTTTCAGTTATTTTGAAAAGTTTATTTTCAGTTTTGTCCAATTACAGCCTGTCTTGCAATGAGCTTTCCTTTCAAGCCGCACGGTTCTTTCATATTGAAATTTTTCATTTGGAAAATGTCTAAAGGTGCATCTCAATCATTGAAAACTCTTCTCCTTCAAAAATACTGAAAAATATTGCTTAGGCCAGCCACTAAATATTTCAGTGTTTGCTATTCAGTGATTTCTAAACACAGCTGCATAGAGAGTCTTAACTACCACTACAGCAAATTAACTGGAAAATTCTTTGCTCTTTAGGATGTGGCCCAGAAGTGTCCAACTAGAAAGGCAGGAACACAAGAGGCTGGTTTTGACACCAGGTACCCCTTTTTTTTTTGTATTTATTACATCTGTAACCATCCTGCAACTAGTAGATTAGAGTTTCCCATATCAGATAAACCCCAAAAAGCTAACAGGTTGCCAGTGGTCACTATATTTGGTTTGTTCATTTGTGTTTTAATCAGCCCCAGAGGAAAAGTCTATTCCCCATTCTGTTGAGGAATTTGAGGCAACTGCAATGCAGGTTGTGGTAATTGTGGGTGATTATGGCTTTCTTTGCAAAAAGTAGTGAAACTCTCTCATTGCATTTGGTGTTGGCTTTTCTTTATGGCTAAGAGAGCTTTCACCTTCACCAAAGAAAACGAAGAAAGGAAGAAAAGCCTTTTTTTCATGGGCATGTAGTGATAGGACAAGGGGGAATGGCTTCAGACTTAAAAAGGGTAGGTTTAGATTGGATATTCAGAAAAAATTCTTTACTGTGAGGGTGGTGAGACACTGGAACAGGCTGTCCAGAGAAGCTGTGGTTGTCCCATCCCTGGAAGTGTTCAAGGCAGGCTGGACAGAGCCCTGAGCAACCTGGTCTAGTGGAAGGTGTCCCTGCCCATGACAGGGGGTTGGAACTGGGTGATCTCAGAAGTCCCTTCCAACCCAAACCCTCCTGTGGTTCTATGAACAGAAGGAGTTCGGTGGATACTTTTCCATATTTCCAGTAACTCTTCCCACTTTCAGAAAAGAGCCACAAGAAGAGGAGATACAGTGCTTGGATATATTTCAAGCTGCTGGTCACAAATGTCACACCAGCCCTGCTCCTGCCACTCTGTGTGTTCTGGGAAATGCCAGCTCCCTCCAGGGCATCTCAGCTTCCTGACAGAGCCCTGTCTTGGAAGGGTTTTGCACCCGTGGGGAGGGACCAGCAGAGGTGTGTGGTTTGGATGCTGTTGGCTGTGGGTAAAAGCCTGGCAGCCGTGGAGAGCCTGGGGAAAACCCATTAGTTAAGAGCTGAGGCACCCGATGCTGTTATTGCTAATGCCTTCAGCACAGGACAGGGTTGCAATCAATTTCATAATAAATCAACCCCATTTTCTAATATGAACCAATTTATCTGCCAGGCTGACTTGCCAAACACTATTAGAGGCTGAGGTCAAACTGAAAAAGACATATCACGTTTTCAGCTTCTCCGCCTAACTTCATATCTCCAAGGCACACTCTGCAGTCACTGGTTCACAGCTCTTCCCCCTCCCTGGAGACTTCTCCTTCAGGAGACTTTCATTTAGAGACGATGCAGACACAGCAGGAATTATGTATTTAATGCCAGCCACTAACACGATAGCTAAGGCTGAAGCTATTACCTGTCTTTTGTCACCACTGTACAGTATTTATAGAGATAGAATAAAAAGATTATTTGAAAGGCTTGATTTGAAGCAGAACCAAGAAAATCCTGGTTTACTACAACCAAGCCAATGTTATGATTTTTATCTGTGTTCATTTAGACTACAGCTCTGGTGGAGACACCCATCTTAAAGAATTAGCTATGGTAAACAAGATAGGAGAGAGATTTGAGAACGTTATTTATAGAAGGAACCACACAGAGATGGCCATAAAATGATTAATACATAACAAACACGGATAAGGATACACAAAAGAAACAAAGGAATCTCTGCCTTGAATGGTCATTTTACAGCACAGGCTTGTGGAAAATTCACGTACAGGCGAGCGAGGAGCTGGGAGCTGCTGGCAGCTGGGAGCCTTGGGCTCCAGATGAAAAACTCGGGTGTTTAACTATTCATCCGAATTTACAGAGTGGCACAGTCTGCCACTGCCATCCCCAGAGCAGCCGAGTATCGACCATCCCATTCGGAAGGGTGAAGGCATGGCTGAAAGCTGGAATAGCAATAATTGCATCAGCAGTTCCCATCCTGGGCGAGTGTGCACGTGAGCAGGCGCAGAAACAAAGGGTGAGAGGTGCCTTCCAGGGCAGGGGCAGCAATGGGTGGGAAAAATGGGCTTAGCATGAAGAAAAACTTGGATCAGGAAAACATAACCAAAACTGTGGGATAAAAAGGTCAACTTGCAGCCAGGCAGATACAAATCAGGTACAAGTCAGGCATGAGGAATGAATTCTCAAATAACACAATTACCATGGCAGCAGCACAAATGCCACCAACACCCAGGCATCCCTGGCAGCAGCTTGGCTTTTTCCATAGTTGTCTCCTTGCAAATCCCTACTTGCACCACTATTTCCATTAAACTAATGGAAATAAAATCCAGATTGCAGCATGTGTTTAAGGAAGTGCTTCACAATTTACAATGGTGGCAACAAAACAGTCAGAATAACTTTTGTTAATTAAAAAAGAAGAAAGGATTGCAAGGGCTATAAGGGCTCATACTTCTGAAAGAGAAGAAAGCCAAAGCACTTCAAATGCAAATCTGGGTGAAGCATCACTGCTCAGGAAGGGCAGTCAGTAGTAATTTCAGTGACACAGGCAGTTACAGGAGATGCCAAGGAAGGTGGCTGGTTTGACTCTTCCTTGCAAAGGGAATTCCCTCTGGTGCATTTTTTGAAATCTTTTGATTTTGCACTTAAAGCACTTACCTACTGGAAAATAACTCAAACTCTTTTTATTCCTGGCTAGACACTTCTAACAAATATCCCTTAATATTTTTGTCCCCGTGCCAATTAAAAAAAAAAAAAAAAATCAGGCAGAAAAGAAATGGTCATATCTGCAGTGAACAAAATTATTTATGATATGCTTTTAAAAATTATGGATACAAGGGCATAAAAGGAAGGATGTAGTCTCTTAATCTTGTCCTTCCAAAGAAACTGACCCTTTCCTATCCTAGACTGTATTTAGCTGATGTACATCTTCATATGCAAATATGATTTGATGCAAAGCCTGCTGGACTCAATAGAAAGGTTTCCTCTGACATTCATCAGCACTGAGCCAAGCCCATACTACTAATGAAATTTCTTAGATAGTAATAATAACATTATGAGTGGTGTCACCTTTGTTACAAATCCAGGGACAATAATATCCAATTTGACACTACCTTAGTTTTCCTGAAACTTTGGTCCAGAGGCCTCTCCCTGCCTAGCCGTGAAGTTGACTACAATGAGAAAAAAGCAGCAGGAAAATGGGCAAAATGGTGAAATTCTATTACATTTATTCTGAAAGGAAGCACAGTGAAAGGAGTAGGTTCCACAGGGCAACCACAAATTACTTCACCACAGCCTCACAGATCGTAAGTGGTTTGTGCTGGTGACTTGCGTATCAATAGCCAAGAAAATACAATAATATTATTGAGAAATTTCACCCATGTGATTTTTGCAAAATGCTAAAATTGGAAAATTGAAGGGAAAATATTTTAGGTTGTCATGAGGTTGTTCTCTCTCCCCTTCCCCCCCAAAACTCCTGAAAACAAAACCCCAATTGTCTAAAAGTAAATATTTAGTTGACTAAAGTCTGTTTCATCCCATCTTCAGCTTAAGCTTCTGAAGGAATTAAAAATAGAAACTTTAAACTAATTAATTTAAAATACTGCAAAGAAAAGGATGAATTTTTCATGTCTGAGTGCTGAAACGAATCATTTAAACTTCAGAAACTAAAGTTTCATATACAGCTTCTGTTCATTTAAATTGTATTTTCTGAGGACCTTCTTGTCTTAACAAAACCGTGAGATGGGCAGTGGATTTATGCACTGCAACGCGTCTGGGTGAGGGCAGTGCTGGGCTCTGTGTCAGCTGAGCTGGACGAGGGGCAGGGAAGGTGACAATGAAGGCTTGCCTGGAGGCTGGGAATGTCACCTGGTGCCCTGAGCTGTGTCCCTCAGCAGAGGCTGGCTCCACCACTGGAGCAAAGAGAAGCCCTGCTGACCTTTAGGCTGCACTTGCCCCGTCTGAGCCTGGCACAGGTCACAGTAACCCACTATCCCACTGGCTTCCACGTGACGCTCATTCGGAAAATCTTCCCTTATGAATAAGCGCGGCAGGGAACTCTGCAATAACAGTAAAATACCTGCTATGAAGCAAGTTGCAATTTCTTTCCCCATATAAACCTATCTGTAGAAAATGATGCCACAGCCACTTATATTAAACTGTGAGTGAGCGCATCCCTTAAAAGCTTTTTATTCTGTTTTTAATTTACGGCGCTTGACAAGGAGGAGAATTGAGTGTCGCTGGTGCCGGTCCCAGCGTGGCGCAGCCCACTTGCTCTGGCCAAGTGCTGGGCCAAGTGCCCGACAGCCCCAGCCATATATCCTGGTTTTTCATTACCAGATATTGTCACTCCACCACCTCTGCACTCTGTTTCTATCCGGCTACTGAGCTCTGGAAACCATTAGGTGTCTTTCTGCATTAGGCATTAAAAACAGGTACGTGTATTTGAGCAAGAAGCTTTCTCTGGTCGCATGACACTTCCTCTCCTTCTCCCCTAAATGTTCTTATTTATCCCACAACGTTTTAGACACTTTGGGATGGACAGTGCACCAGGAGTGCTGTGGTCCTTCTGGCCATGGCAACTGGGAAGGACACGATTCCAGCAGGGACCACTCCCACACAGACCAGCCCACAACTTGTGACCCCTTGGGCTCCACCGACTGCTTTGGGGTTGTCTGTGAAAGACAACTAAGAAAGAGATTCTGCTTTCAGTTGGCTTCAATTTACTGCAACTGTAGCTGCAGCTCCACTGGAAATTGGTGTCTGCAATCAATAAAACTCAGAATCACCTTTAAACTTAAGGAGAAAAAGACCAAACCGTGGGATACTCCTTAGGTGAGCCTGCAAGCAGCTGCTGACTTTTTCAGGGGAAAAAATCTGCACTGTTTAAAGAGTATGGACCCTGCTTCTGCTTGGTACGGTGCCAAAACAGCAGTGTCTCTCCCAGACCTTCACCCCTGTGTGATCAGCACTGCATCAGAGGCTTCAATGTCATAGTGTCAGCTCGTTAGTAAGGGGAAAGAGCTTCCCTTGATTAGCAGTACTCACTGATCAGTAGGTATTTAAGGAAGCAGTCTCTGAGTGTTGCCTCCTGCAGTGTGTGTTAGGACAGCCCAAGGTTTCTGCCCCAAGACACAGGCCTGTGGTCAGATAAAGATGGGCTGTGGGACAGACAATCTTGGTTGTGACTCCTGAACTTGCCCCAGGAGCAAATTTCAGGAGCAAACACCCAGTCAAGCAATGAGGAAGACAAGCAAGAAAATCCTCCCACTCTGGGCAGACAAGGAAAGCAAAGGAGATCACCTTGGCCTTCCTTCCTCCTCGTATACCCAGCCACCATGGTCTGTACACTAAGGGAGCATTGTTAGAGATGAAAGCTTCAAACAATTTAGCGGGACAGTATATCAGGGCCTCTCCCTGCATCTCCTCACTCGGTGTCAGGAGAGATTCTGTCTGGGCTGGTTATATTTATAAAACTGCAGTGAGCAATGTGAGTGTTGCAATCAGCTCCCAGTGCTAAATATGGCTTTGGCAGATACTCTGGAGCTTCACTAAATCCCCTTCCTTAGGGGAGGAGAGCATCTCAGACTGTCTATCACCCTGGCTCTGGCCAGCCTCGGCACGTGGCAGTGCCTGCTGTCCCCAGAGGCTTTTGGCAGGGCTTCATCTCAGGCAGCAATGCTGCTAGGAAGGCAGGGAGAAAGAAACAAAGAGGACCATAAAAAAACAGGAGGTCAACCCCTGGTAAAGCCACCTGACTTTTATTCTCTTTTATTCTTATTTACGCCCTGGGAGGGTCAGGCTGGTCTCTGCTCACAGATTTGGGCAGCTTGTATGGCTGGTGCATCTGGGGCAGCATTTGCTGGATTCCTGAGTTAAAAACATGGCTTTCAGAGGTGGTGGTCTCCAAAAATCAGATGGAGATGTTGGGAAATACCAAGAGGAAAGCAAAGAGAAGCAATATAGCTGGGTTTAGAGGCCTGGAAAACCTGTGAGGCCTCAAGGACAGCAGTGAAACCATCGCTCCTGTGGCACATATTTGAACCTCTGCCAGGGGAAAACTTCTGAGGTTTAACTAACAAGTGGAGGCATTTTTCTGCCACAAAGAAGCTCTCTTTTGAGTCTGGGAAACCTAATCCACTTGCAGGGCTGATGGCTCATGGAAATGTTTGGCAGATGGAAGTGGAGCGAGGCGGGGCAGAGTGCCAGGGACGCGGTGGAGTGGAGGTGTCCCATCCAACGAGTCGTGTCTCCACCCCACCTCAGCTCCTTTCGAGAGAGGCACAAGTGTCTACCAGTGCAGATGTGCCTTGTGGGATGATCACGTGGACTTTTTCAGAGCCTTATGGAATTTGTTTCAGAGTGCCAACACCCAGTGCACAAGAAACTGCATCTTCTCCCAACAAGCCTTCTTTAAGAGCTGGTGGTGTCCCTGTGACTCAGTTCCCTCTGTAGGTCATGGATACATGTCTTATCTCCTGTATGTGTTGCAAAAATAAATACATTAAAAATCGCAAGATACCCAGAAGCACAATCATTTGTGTCAGGTATGTCCTACAGATAGGAAGAAAAAAAATGCTCTAAATAAAGCAAAAGTCAGTGCATTTGCAGATGCTCCTAAGCTGTTATCAAACGGTGAGGCTTCTGAGGCTGTCCTTTGCAGGGCCAGGAGTTGGACTCCGTGATCCTTGTGTGTCCCTTCCAGCTCAGGATAATCTAGGATTCTGTGATCCAAATGCCACACACCAGATCACCGGCACACTCATTTCTGCAACAGCAGGGAACGCCAGAATCTCTGTGCTGGCTGCTCTTCATCTGCAGCGAGTGGCTCCAACATTTGGGATTCCCAGCAGGCTGGGAGCGAGTTGGCAGCGATGCCTCAGGAGCTGCAGGTGGTTCTTGCAGCACCACGGTGCTCCCAGCGCTTGGACCTGGCGGGGAGCTGTGACCTCACCAGCACGGGGCCCCCCAGCACCTCCAGTGCCAACCACTCCTGGATAATCACCTCAGGCAGCCGAAGGAGACTGGCCCAGGCTGCCTCTGGGCCCTGGGGAGCCATGGGAGACTCTTGGAGATGTCCCGGTGCCTCCAGTTCTGGTGGCAAACATAGCTCCAAGTCGATACAGCAATACCCGTGTGAGATATCCCATTTTGTAGCCTTGCTTCATTATGTCCGGAGTACCCAGCAGAGGTAAAATCAAGGGGAGTTTTCCCATCTTTGCAATTTTCCCTGCCTATGCATTAAATAACAATGGAAATATATTAATTCTATCATCAGTAAAAAGGAGACATTATTCCTCCCCAATATTTGTTGGCTTCCAAACATCACCCTGATGTTCCTAATCTCTTTTACTCTTCTATCTTGAAATACAGGATTTTTTTGAACAGGTTTCTAGTGTAGGCAAAAAACCACTGAACTTCCTACAGATTGTGTGTCCTCTGGGCTAAACAGTCATCTTCCTTTGTCCTGAGTCTGCAATGAAGCCCATGATGAAGCAGGATGCTCAGTTGCCCACCTGGGAACATTGGGACAGTGGGGCCAGGGCAGAGCCTCTCTAGTTGCTGAACTGACGGGCTACCAGCAGCCCCACTGGGAAATGATTGATTAGTTTTGCCTTTGCCATCTGCTAATTAGCTAAAGGAATGGATTTGCAGATCCAGAGAGCTGCCTGAGGGGAGGAAAACAGCCGAAGACTTTTGTACCCTCAGGTCAGTGCTGACAGCACGCAGCAGCATTTGAAGCTCCCAGCGGCTCAGCATCACGAGGAGCAGCTCATGGGTCACGTTTTCTCCAGCCAGGAGCCACTTGCTGCCCCTGCCCTGCTGCCTTTGTGGTGAGAGAGGGGAGGAAGGGAGAGACCCTGCTCCAGTGCTTGACTTTAAAAGTCGCGGTGGCTTCAAAATTAAAACGAGTGAATCCATAAACGCCTACACGTTTGCATTGTTATTGTCAGAGCAGGGGACTGCAAGATCACCCTGGGGTTGAAATCCAGCCCCTGGCTGTACTCAGGCCTTAATATCTGGGAGCAGCATGGGCAAGTGAAGGGCAGGGTTTGGTGCCAGGACTGGATATAATTTCATGTGTTATGTCCACTTGATTGCCTACTTAGAAATTATAAAAATGTACTGTATTTTAAAACTGCAGTCATAAGACAGCAGTTTCCGTCTGAATGATAATGAAACACACTCCAAGGTTACGCTGGGACTTCACTGGTGCTATTAGAGATCAGCTCAAAGCTACAAAAGAAAAAATATATTGCACTAATAAGTGTTCCTTGTGTATAAGTTCCCCTTCAGGAGTAATTAAATGTGACTCTTTTTTTTCTTTTAGATGGCTGATTTGTGGGATAGCTGTCATATTTCTGTCTGAGGCTCGAAAAAGAGAATTTTAAGACTGAGATATTTAAAGGCAGTAACGACTCACTCTGGGGAGAATTCCCACCTGGCTACGGCAGGAACTACTGCTTGGGAAAGGCACTGCCAGGTCCATGGAGTGAGGCCACAAGGGTGAATTTCAATTTACCACAGAGAAACAGTGCATGGGCTTGACCCTGCACCCTCTTCCCCATGGAGAATAGATCAGGGGCTCCTTCAGCTCTTATGTCTGTACCTCCCATGGAAATGCTTCCAGAAATGGGAGGCTCAGTCTTTCAGGATCTTGGTGTCTGAATTGCTGGGAGGCATCACCCCATGCTCTTTCACGGCCATGCAGATGAATCCAGCTGTGCACCCAAGGGATGAGCCCAGGGATGGACCCGGGGGTGCAGTGGGGATGGACCTGCGGGGTACACTCAGGAGTGCATCCCTGGCTTCTTACCTAAGCTGAACAGACACCTTTTGTCAAGCACTGGAACAGGCTGCCCAGCAAAGTGGTGGAGTCACCATCCTCAGAAATGTTCAAAACCCTTGGCAGAGTGAGGTAAATGGTTGGACTTGATGATCTTAGAGGTCTTTTCCAACCCTACTGATTCTGTGATTCTCACCTGGAGTCCTACATAAACATTAACCATCACAGGGGCTGATTTTTCAAATGTGACAAATTCTGAAAGAACTGCATGAAACTCACTATAATTACACCTCTGTGGCTCAACAAATTACATCGGGCTACTCCAAATCCCCAGCAGCCATTCCCCACCCACGGAATTTATCTGTGCTAGCGAGGGAAAACTCATCAGCAACATGTGATTGTCACTGACTGCTCTGTCCAGGTCTGGAGATGGACAACTGCTGCTCCAGACAGCTGTGCTGGAAGCTGGGCAGGAACTGGGAGAGCAGTCCAGGACTGGCAGGGTGAACCTCCGGGTCTCCTCTGCAGAGGAACAGTGACAGGTTTGACCTCCTGGCTGCTTGTGTGGATACGGGAGAGAGGGGGTGGCCAGACGGGTCTATTGAGCATTTTATGCCTCTGAGGCCAAAGGAATTAGTGTGGGGGCTGGGAGGGAAAAGCTTGACTCAAGCTTTCACAGACATATATCCACACAATTAAGGTCAGGGGCTTATGGCAGTCAGCTCTATTTCTATTTGTTTATTTATTTGTTTTCTTAATGGCTTGGTTTCAGTGCTGGATGGCTGCATTTGAGCCCTGCAAGCTGCTGATTTTGCAATCTTCTCTCTCTGGTGAAAGTGTTTTGTTTATATTACCAGGCATGTGTTATTTCAATTTTTGTTTATATCTCCTGTATCAATCAGTGAAACAGTCTCAAGAAACAAGGCCAGGCCAAGGAGAAACACACAGGTTTTGTTTGGACTGAGATACAGCATTCCTGAAAACTGGCTGCACCTCAGAAAAATTCTGCGAATAATGGTATTTACTGCTCCCTTCCTTGCAAACAGAGCCAAAACCCAGGCTTTTCCCACTAGTGGCTTGATGGGGGAGGTAGAGCTGATTAACCCCTGGCTTCCCTCGCTTTATTAGCTCTTTGGATGGTAAAAAAAATCCTTTTCTGGGACAAGCCTCAGGATGGACTTGGCTTTTAGACTTTTAGTCTCTTTCACCCGCGCTGAGGGCTGGTGCTCAGTACTTTGCTAACAGGATAGGAGCATCCATGGATGAAACCAGATCTGTGAACAGGTCTGTGGACATCTGTTTTTAACCTCTCCCCCCGCCTGCCACGGGAGAAAATACCGTCTGCTCGGCCTGTGTTGCCAGTGCCCTGCAGCAGCACCGGGATCAGAACAGCTGCGGGATGAAGGCTCAGCCCAGCACCCGAGCCCTGAGCCCATGGTGAGCACCAGGGCGGGAGGGATGGCCTGGAAGATGGGCTTGTCACCCTCTCCTGATGGGGCTGGAGAGGAATCCCTGGGCTCAGCAGACCCTGCAGAGGCTGTCCCAGGGTTGTGATCTGATCTGCAGGCAGTGATGGGGAGAGGAAGGGAGTGGGATCACTGCCACTGAGGACCCAAGCTGTGTTTTCGTTTTGGACTCGAGGTTTTTGCCTACTTGAATTAAAAGAACAGATTCTTCCAAAAAGCAAGCATGGGGAGGGGGAAAAGAGTGCCAGTCTACGATTGCTGGAGAGGTCAAAGAAATGGGTTTTCTAACAGGAGTGTGACAGCTCAAGGATTTACAGATGAAAGCTTAAGGACACGTGCATATATTTGTGCCCGAGATGAATGTAAAAGGACATAAATACCAGTTAAAATGTATTCTAAGAAAAAACCCAACACACTTGTACTCCAATCATTACAATTCAAACAAAGCAATTGTCAATTCCCTAGCAATTTACATTTAAATGCACAATATAATTCTCCTGCTAAATTGTCTATTTCCAGTGTAGGCCTTACTCAGAGTGAGGGTGGGAGGGAGGAGAGGAAGGCTATAGCTGGACTTGTGCATAGCCACTGGTCTGGGGAGCTGTGCTGAACAGCTGAGCTGAGCGACCTACATTTCTGGTTTCCTTTGAACAAACAGGGACACTCTTCAGCAGAGAAACCCAGAAGCATTTTCACCTCAAAAGCACAGAGGAGATGGGTAGATCTGGAAAAACAGGATCAAGATCAAAATGTTCAGGGGTAGCAGGGCCTTAATATGACATTTTCAGACACAAGCAGGTCCCTCAGACAGAAAGGTCTTGTCCTGTCCCATGCTCAAAACCAAGCCCTCTCCCAGAACTCTGCTTATTGCAACATATTTCTGCTAACAAGATAAGACTTGCTGTAACATCAGCCTGCCTACACGTCATCCGCTGCCTGCTTCCCATCTGTTAGTCTTGATATTTCCTTAATCTCTTTCTCTCACACAGCTCCATGAATAGTTCCCCTCTGTAGCACAGGGAGTGAAATTGGAGAATGCAGCGTTACTCTCTGGGAAAGGCATATATTGGTTTGAAATGAGAAGCTTAAAGGCCCAGGCAGGTTGGCTGTTCCCTGAGACAGCAGAGAGAAACGCAATGAGAAAATGGAGGGAGAGCTGAATTTGAAGTGTCTGTTCTTTAATTATAAATGTTCTTCCTCCAAACAGCTTTTCTTAACAGCTGGTCATCAATTACGCAGAGTTACTGAGGTTTTCAGACAGGAGATCAATAAATGGGATTTTTTTTCTTGGCCAGGAGAAACCATTACATAATGGCTGTGTTTCTTCCCTCTGCTTGCCAAGCTTTCAGGAACTGGCAGGCGTTCAAGACAGTGAGGCTATTCTTAGATGAGGGGCACAGCATCAAGCTCAGCAGCAGCAGCAGCAGCGTGGTCTCCAGTGCCTGGAGCCCGGGAGGGCATCCAGGGAGGGTCAGCATGGCACAGGACATATCAGCCCCCCCACCCCGGGAAGGGCACAGAGCTGGATGTGCCTTTTGGAGGATGTATGTTAATGAATCAACAGCCTCAGTGCAGCAGCATGTCCGAAATGCTTTTAAAAACGTGCCAGATCTAAATAAAAACGGACCAGACAGTGACAGGGGAAGATAGACAGCCTTCCAGAGCTATCTACTGCTTCACAGAGGAACCTCAGGATGTGAGGCAGAATAAATATACCTGTAGTGTAGCAACTTGTGAACTGTACACCTTTCCTGTCTGGTTTATATGTGTTATTTGCAGTGAAATTGAGGCTATCTGCACAAAAAAAAAAGGGAGAGCTGCTTTTTCACAGCCTGCAACCTTTGCTGCGTGTTCCATATAAATCAGGCTGCTGCTGTTTGCTCTAAATGGAGGATCTCATCTGTGTCTTTGCAGATGACCTGTCTCACACAGACATGACACATAAGCATTTCCAGAGACATTTCTGTGACCTGCTATCATGCCATAAACCATCTGGCTACCTCTATAGTAGCAGAGCTTAAAAACGAGGCCACTCCCTTCGCAATCTGTGGAATAAAATAAAACAAAACTCTATGGAAGGGTTGTGTTGCCACAACCTCAGGTTGTCACGTGCCAGCCTGAAGCTGCACCAGCGTGTTCCAGTCACAGCCAGCACTACATAATGGATTTGTCAGCTCCTTGTGGCACAGAGCTGCTGTATGGGATGGTGCACATCTATCAGCCCTTCCTCAGGTGAGAGCAAGCAGGGTCAGGCTCGTTAGGTTATGCTTGGTAGAAACATAAACGTAAGAAAAAGCAGATTTTCCCCTGCCAGGGGCTGAGCAGGAGAAATGCACCTTTTCCACTTCTGGAGGTCATCAGTATCAAGCAAGGAGGGCAGGACCAGGGTGGGCTGAGAACCAGCCTGAAACCACTCGTGTGAGTGTCTCTCATGTGAGCATCACCAGTGAGATCCTCATCAGGGTGGTCCTTGGAGGTGTTCAGCAAAGCAATGCAAAAACCAGGAAAAAACCCCCCAAATAATTTCATGGCCCAAACACTACGTGAGACTGTTCGAGCTGCCAGAAAGGCCTGGTGCTCTGGGGAGAAGTGAAAAGATGTATTTCAAAGCACAGCAATAAAAGCACATTACAGCACCTGAGCCAAAACGTGCTCTCAGTTCACCTTCCAGTGTAAGATCCAGAACAAGGCTTGGCTGACATCCACATGTATAAAGGTTTGGTCTCAGAAAGAAGGACTTGCAAGGCTGTTTCCCAGTACAACAAGCTGGGGCACAAAGGTGTCTGTGGTGTTGGCTTTCCCCAAGCCCCAGGGGTCTTGCTGTGATAGTTCCAGGCACTACATAGCCGGAGATTTTCTTGTCTGACCCATGAGCAAAGCAAGTATAATTCAGTCATCTTGTATCTGACAGCTCTTCTACCTGCCTGTGCAGCTGATTTCCCTTAAAATAAGTATGGCATCTACTGCCAGGTAGGCAGTGAATCCTGTTTGCAAGCAAGATAATAAAACAACAAAAGCCCTTGAAGAAAACCAGCCAAATGTTAGAAATAGCCCCTCAAGGAAAGGCTTCACAAAGCAAGTGCACATTGCAAGCAGCAGTGGCCTCTATGATATCATTTCCAAGATTAATTCATGCTTAATAAACAGCACAATAAAGCCAGTTGATAGCAATTCTTTTCTCCAGGCCAAGTAATGCTTATTGCCTTTATCCTATCTGATGCATATGCAGAAGGGAACGTGCGCCAGCCTTGGTATGAAAAGGCAAATTACACTTTATAGGTGAGACTAAAGAAATAGATAAAAGTATTTGCACAGGGGAAAACAGTGACCTGAAGTGGTCCCGAGGTCAGACCTGGTTTTCAGGAGGGTTCAAGAAAGTCCATTTTCCTAAAGGGGAAGAGGTAGATCCTGCCAGGAATAGGTAGGGGCAGCGTCCCTCTGTTACCCACAAGAGAGAACCAGCAACTAATCCTGACCTGGAGGGGTCCTGGCAGCCCCTTGGACCCCTTTAGCACCAGCCCCACCACAGACCTGCCCCCCTTTAGCCCGGCAGCAGAAGCACACAACCCGCACTCCTCTCACACTTCTCAGGCTCCTTCCCAGCCTGCGAGTCACTTGCGTTTTTCAGTCTGCTCTGGGTCACCCACATTTGCTTTTTCCCTGAAGAAAGGGAAAAATAAATTAATGAAACACCACAGCATGCAAGACGCCCTCCCCCTCACCGCCTGGCTTCTCCTGTGAAGACCGCCAGTGCTTCACCTCCTATTTGATGTGTATTCAGCACAAGACAGGGAGGCGCGGTAGTTTCTGTGGGCAGCAGAAATGAAAGGGAATGACAGAGGCAGAAGGAAAAAAAAAAGGAAAAAGAAAGATCTTACAACTCTTTGATTGTGATGGCTCTTTGTTTGAGGTATTAAAAAAAAAAAAAAAAAAAAAGCCCAACCTGCTGAAGGATTTGTCTCCTCGGGATAATAACCTGTTCAGGAGACTTGTCTCACCTTTCAAGCAGGGAGTTCCTCGGAAGGGATCCCACCTCTCAGGCGGCCCCTGAACAGCAGGGTTATTTTTGGTCCAGGCTGAGGTTCTCTTCTGAGCCCTTTTTGCCCCATTTTTGCCCCAGGACCGCTGCTCACCCATGGGAAGGCAGCCACCCTCACTGAGCTGCTCAGGTGTGGTGGGAGGCATCTGCAGGAGCACCCTTGGGAGGGCAGGACGGGGTGTCCCCACTGCAAAGCCTGGACACCGGCATGCAGAAAAGGCAACAAGCAGCTGGACATATCACAGGCCAGATCCTCATGGGGTGCAGATCAGCAAATTGTCCCCAGATTTGTACCCTGCAGAGCAGTGGATGTGTGCTGCCTGCAGGCTGCCCAGAAAGAGTTAAATTCCATGATTCAGCAGGCATCTGCTCAGCTCCCAGGAAAGCTTCTTTGCTCAGAAGATTTATGTCAGTCTTGAAAGAAGGGAACCAGACCAAACTAAAGCAAATCAATGGCATTTTAGGAAAATATCCTTTTCCCCTGAACTTCTGAGAATTTCCTCGTTACATCTGCTACATTAATTTTTTTTTCCTTTTTGTGACATAGTCCTGCAAACTTCTAGTCCTGGGAATAACTTCAAAACATTTAAATCATTCTCCATTCTTCAACATTTGGATGTTAAAGTACTTTACAAGTGTTCGTGGGCGCTGGCCAGGATTTTCAAAAGCAACTATTTATTCTATGTGCCTGCATTTTTGGATGCCTCCTTTCACTGCAAATTTCTGTAACAGGGCTTCCTTTTCAGAGGTGCTGGTACAGCCTCTGCAGATGGAGTCAGAGACACAAACCTACTTATCTCTTTTGAAAACCTGATCTTTAATTCAATTTTTGAGAGAGGGATGGTCAGGAGTTGGGGGATACATCCAAGGTCACACAAGTAGGCTGGGACAAGCCAGGCATGAAGTATATTTTGCTCAAAATCATCTTAATTGCAAGACCATTCTTGTGTTATCTCCAGTAGAAAAGAAATACCTTCTTTGCAGGAAAAGGCTGTTATTTTCATGACCAAAAGAGCTCTTAAGGAGAAACAAATGCACTCTTGGCAACTAAAACCCAATTGATTAGCTTTTGATTTTTTTTTTTTTTTTGTTTAATTTCAGCTTTTTGGGAAAACAAGAAAGATACTGAGGCAAAAGATGAAAAGAAATGTGGGATCAAACTACATTTTGCCAGAAGGGCAAGCCCGGAGTCCTGGACAGAGTCTGCCAAACAAAGACAACTTGGCTGATGAGAATGGCTCAGCAAATGAAGCATGTGAAGAAAAATTGTAGTAATCAAAAGGGGCCTCTAGTCTCATTTATTCATTTTTTTAAACATATGACAATGACACAAAGGTAGAAAGGAGATATGACATTTGGGTTTTAAAATCATCGCTGCAGCCTTGGAAAGGGACTGACTGATGGATTGGGTTAATTAACTGTCCATTACTGGTGTGTCCAGCACAGCAAACGCCGGATCAGCTGCCGGCCCACGCCACACGCGGCGCTGGAAGGATTCCACACAAAGACGTTTGGAGCAGGGAAAGCAGTTCCTGCTTAAATAACTCCTAATGGAGGACTGCGTTTGAACAGTGATGAGAGGCTTTTATGTGCCTTCAGCACTGTGAAAGAGCTTAAAACGTGAACTCTCAGCTCTCTCCTGGCCAGAAGAGATGAATGAAGGTTGTCATTGTTCAAGGAGTCATCACCATCAGAAGAAATTTTAGACTCCGCCGGGAAGGGGAAGCAGTTTTTCATCTGAGAAGCCTTATCTATTGTGCAGAGCTGTATCCACAATACAGATTTTCTTCTGGACAGAGACAGTACAGCTCATTCTTGCCCCACTCGTGCTCTGTCTGGCTGCCCCGGTGCCACAGGTGTGCTCTGCAGGACACCTGAAGGACACGGTGACAATGTCCCCGCGGCGGGGGAGCAGAGCCAGCACTGGTGGTCCGGGCTGTCCCTCTGAGCTGTGAGCTGCAGGGTGCTGCAAGGACAGGGCAAAGGCACAGAACCTGTGTGTGCAGGGCTGTGCAAGGGAATGGCAGCCCTGAGAAGCCTCCTGCGAGCTGTTAGAGCAGCTGCAAACACCGTGCTGACACAGATCATGTGTCACTTTGGCCTTTCCATGAGCCAGAAGCTGGAAGGAGCAAAATTATTATAAAGTTACTATTGCTTTTCCCTTCCTTGGCTGCAATTTCTATACCATATTCCTTAGGGAATACAGCATTAAATGGGATACAAAGGCAGGATTTAACTCACGGCAGTGCAGTGGTCAGGAAGAACAGATTTAGAGGCTAGTAATGCTTCTTTGGGGCTCACTTCTTAGTGAGCTGATGATACAAAAAGAAACATGAACACAGTTCTTGGGGGACTTCTGCAGTCCTGACTGCTCAAAAAACTCTTTTCTTGTCCATATCTGCCCATATGAATCACACCTTATGTCCCACAGGGTGCAGCAGCCTGACTTGGACCTCCATACCTGTGTGTAAGCTAACGTAGTTGTCCATCTTCCCTGCTGAATCAAATTCCGTGGGCAAGGGATGCCAGTAATCACTAATCCCCCTTCCGAACAAACTGAGTGTAGCAAGACTTGACCACAGATGCATTTTTAGCAGATTGAGGCGCATGCTTTCAAATTGAGATACCTCTGCATGCACAGTCCAGCTGTAGGCTCACACTGAGGTATTTTTGTCGCCATTTCTCAGAAAGGGATTCCATATCCCTCCGAAAAAAAACCCAACCTAAATGGGATTAACACTGTCTGTGCATAGAAAAGCAGTGGAATGAATGAAAGGGATTGCTAGGCTCTGAGTTTCCCATCTGCTGGCTGCTAGTTTGTGACAGGATGGTCTGAAAATTGTTCCAAGGGAGGAGCACATAGCACAGACCATTTCCAAGAATACAGCTCTTTTTCCAGGAATTAATTCTAAATTTCGACCATTCAAATTAACCTGCCATGAGGCCCCCACAGTGCACACTCACAAACAGGAAGCTCTTCACTCTTGGGGAAAAAACACATTTCTGAATCCTGCATTTGACTTAAAGATGTGAAACCTGTAATTCTTATACTAATTTTAGGCATGCATAGCAGCAGAGCAGGAGACCAGCAGAAGCTGAGAAGACTTTTGCTGGCAGCAGTCAGTGCAGAAACAAACCAGGCAGCCTGAAAATTAACCAAAACGGTGCACACCTCTCAGGAAACCAAGCAATTATTCATGCAATGGAAAGGGGTTTTTTTAGTGGATGAGCAAATAATTTTGCATAGCTAATGAGCCTGAAAATTGCAAAGGAGAAAGCACAAAGGAACTTGTTTCTGTGGGTTATAATTTGCTCAGTGCTGGAGCTTTGGCCCCTCAACCATAGACACCCAAGGAGCAGAAGGGAAGCACAAGAGCCCCGGCCCTGCAGCAAAGTGTGAGATGTTCCAGGGGCTAAAAACACTGGGGTTTGTTGGTACCCTCACTCCCATAAGGAAACAGCCCCAGCGGGGGAGGTACCACCTGAGGAGACCACGCTGCTCATTCCCACCCCAAGCAAGGCTTCCTCACTGGAAGTGCTGAGGAGCATTTTCACACCTAGTGCCCCACATCTCCCCTGAGTCAGTCAACAAAGCCACGGCAAAGGTGACGAGTCAGGAGCAGGGCGCAGGTTATATCAGCCCTGAACACAGCACTGTTCCAGGGGGTCAGGGAGCAGAGAAACAGCTGTTTTTCCAAGCCCTACTCCATCCCCCATGGTGATAAAGTACAAGTTTGCCTTGGTGGCACCTCAGTTCAACCCCTGTGTCCAGCTGCATGGGCACAGGATCCCTGGAGATACACTGGATCTCGCTTCACTCTTTTTACAGAGGAGACTAAAAGTAATTGAACAAAATCTGTTTCCGATTAAAGAGATTATATCTCATAGAGCTTTTTTTCCTTTTTTAAATTGCACTTAAATGGCTTTTATGTAGCTTGTTATTTTGCAATAAGATTAACACCAAGGTGGATTGAATTACCTGTTAATTCAACACATAATTTACTGGTACCTCCATGTGCCATCCAGGATATATTTAAAGACGTCTTGACAACGGATCCATAGAGCACACAATAAGGACATCATTACTTAAGAAGATACATCCCCAAAGAGACACATGACATTAACCCCATCTGTAGATGAGTAATCAGAGCTAAATCAGGAATGTTCCTGTTTAATCTAAAAGAAACGGTGCCCTATAAATTCTGCGTACAAAAATCCTTGCAATTTACCACATGATTAAACCATAGTGATTTTTTTTTTATACAGCAGTTTTGCTGAAATATTTTAACTTGGGATCCTAAAAAAGAGATTTATAGCTCTGAATGCTGCACTCCTGCTTGGAATAATCAATACTGATTTTAATATACTTTTTAAAAGATTTATTTCCTTGTTGCGGAAAAGATTTAAATTGCAGGATGCCAACAACTGATGAATTATGATTTAGGGCCAAATCTGTTTCACTTGGAAGAATGGTGATTTTAAATTCAATGAAGTTTCTCTGATGAGTAGAACAAGGAAGTTTTGGCCCACATTTTTCTTGAAAACCCACCAATAAAGTAATTATCTTGTCACGCTGACAGCTGTGTGTATTTATGGTGGAAAGCTTCACGCCCTGTAGACATGTGACAAACAGGCACTTTCTCTGCAGCTCTTCCCCCAGCGCTGCCCCGTGCTGCGGCGGAGCGAGGGTGGGGGAAGCGCCCAGGAATGTGGATGTCGGGTCACAACAAGTGCACACACAGCTCCATACCCTGAGTGTGTCTCCTTTACACACCTGAGGAACGCTTCTTAAGATTTTGGTTTTAAGTGCTCTGTAACCGGGACCGTGGTGGGACTTTCCTCACCTCTGCACACCAAGACGGGGTGAGACCCTAGCCAGGGGCCACCAGCCTCTCACTTCAGTGCCCTGCTCTCACCCAAATGATTAATGCTCTATATCTGCAGCACGATAGTTGGATAAAAACCTGGTATTTAATCTTGTCCATCCCCAAGCAGTTCATGATTGCTCCCCAGAGTCTATTCATGAGCGCTTTGTTCATTCCAGTTTTAAATGACTCAAGAGCTGATAGGGACTCCACCACCTCCCGTAGGAGATAAATCAGTACACTTAAATAAAAGACAAGATGGTATCTAGCATGCTGTTCCTACAAGATTCACCATTAGTTCTTACCCCAAGGCAAGCATGAAATAAACATTCCCTGCTCCCAGGTTAAGTGCCTGCCTTTCCTTTGGTACAGTGTGGTACGGACTGTGCTATCATCAACATACGAAATTAACTTCTACCCAACGCTGACAGAGACACATTCAACATACATAGTTTGGCACCGCATGCAGCATTAATTTCCCAGCCCCAGACACGAGGAACGGAAAAGCTTTATTAGATCACTCAGTCCTGCTCACTGTTAGGCAAATGATTTGCTTCTTAGTGACAGCCCCTGGAGTTTTCTCCAGTCCAAATTGCAAAATCCCGCAGCACAAGGATCACCTCCCTGTGGACTGCACATTTGTCTTCATGTTTCTGTTTACATCCGTATCTTCTGTACCTTTCTTTAAATTGCCCTTATTTTTTTCTAACTGCTCTTCTAGGATACCCTTTCACTAATTCCTTCCCACTCCTTTTTTGGCCCTGCTGTATGATTTTTCACAAGTTAACCGATCCATCTCCTCATAATGACTGTGAGCTTTTCAGATTTTACTTCTACCAGCTAATATCTTTCTTATGCAGAGGCCTGAGGCTGGAGGTGGCATCTCGAGCAGGTTCCCCATGGCCACTGGGCAGAAGTGCCCCTTTGATAATGCCTTTGCTATGTCCTTCCTCCACCAAGGCCAGATCCCAAAGGTATGCCAAGCTCCCCGTTCCCACCAGCACCTTTGCTTCCTTCAGCGACGAGATGTATTATTTCTCTTCACAAGGATTAACTGCAATTTTCCTATTTTTAACGTTAATGTTATTTTACTCTAACCACATTTTCCCTCATATCTAGGCAATTACAAGACAATTCACTGCAAATTTTCATGGGGATAGTTCATTACGTACTAGAAAATGTACAATAATGAAGCGTGAAAAACATGGCAGCTTGCAGTGGCATTTCCTTTTCAGACTGCGAATAAAAGTGGAGAAATAGTGTTCTGTAGAGCCTGGGAAGTCTTTCAATTAGGAGAGAGCAAGATTTTTTTAAATTAAAAAATAGGGCAGAAACTTCCCAAATAAATTATGGTGTGACTAATAACGTATCGATCCTACTTTTTAATTCCTCCTACAGCATTTCAACTGCCTTTTAATTTTCATGATGGTGCAGTTAAAAAAAACCCCCAAAAAACAAAAAAAAAAAAAAGCAGAATTCAGCACCTCAGAGGTTAAACCAAATTCCTAAATACTGATTCTGCTATCTGAATAAGCACCTTGTGCTGAAATCATCCTTCCTCAGAGTGGATGATCAAACATCGTGGTGACAAATTGGTTTATCTCAGACCAGGTGCTCAAGTCAAAGGATGCTTTCAAAAAGGACAAATCTCAGGGAGGAAAGAAATGGCTCTAATCACATTGGGCTCTCCTACAGGAGCAAGCTCTCCAGCACATACAGACAGAGCAGGCACTGTTACAAGAAACTGTGCAGCAAGCTTGCCTCAAGCATTCCTCTCTCCCACAGGCTGTATAATAAATGCAAGAAATGATTCAAAAGGACCATTCTTGCTTCCCTCAGACATATTTTGCTAAACCATAGCAATAAAGATCAACTCTACCAACCAATTTCCTTTTCTCCTGCCTCATGTCTTTCTGCATCTGTCAACATCAGACTTCATCTAAAGAGTGGGTTTGTATTTTACAGCTCTTTACAACGAGGCAGGCAGGAGATGGATCTTACACCAGGCACAGACTTACTGGGGACTGGGGGGAGTGTGGAAAAAGGGTATCCCAAAGGTCTTGGGGAGTCTTCTACCTCACTGCTAGCACTTGATGCAGGCATGTGTATGCACCAAATGTAGTATTCCATCACATCAGGTCTGCATCTGCTCCTCCCTCCTCTGGAAGGAATTCAAAACATTTTCTGGTTGCTGCCCTTTAGCTATCAAAGCCAGCACTTGGAATAGGAACAAAATATGTAATGGTTTCAGAAAAACTTGCCTCTCCGAGATCCCTAAAAATGGAAACTGTTTTAGTAGCGGTCTCTGAAGATGGGGTGGACTGGGGATTTTATGGGAGAAGGGGGCATTTGAGGAGCCTGCAGGCAGCTTGCACCGCTCACTTTTAATGCCAGAGCTCATCTCCTGGAGCCCGAGGAGAGCAAAGGACAGTGTTGAGATCCAACATGTTAAATGCCTCAGGCTTTCCAGTATAACGACCAAGAGCTGCAGACAGTCAAAAGTGTTGCAGCAGGCTGCTCGAGGACCTTGCTATAGTGACACAGAGAGGTTCCTATTGCTGGGGCACACCTTTGCACACCCCTGGTGTTCCAGGAGACAGTAACACTACTCCCTAGCAAAAGCTGTCCCCAGGTCTCGGCATTTGACCTCTACCAGCTGATTCTTTCAGCTTTGCAGGAAACAATCCAGGGTCCCTGCACACCCCCACCCCCAGCCTCTGCTCTGCCCGAGGACAGAGGCTCCCTGAGGATCTGCCTGCAGTGCTGATCATCGCCTTCCTTGCAAACCCTTGGGGAGTAAAACCATGAGAAATGCTGGATTTACCTCTGCACACCATTGCCAGCTTGGAAAGGAAGACAGCCTGCTATTCCAGTGGGCAAAGAGTTAAATTCTCAATTATAAAACTGGGAGAAGGGTTCC
This sequence comes from Melanocharis versteri, assembly GCA_013397845.1. Lineage (NCBI taxonomy): Eukaryota > Metazoa > Chordata > Aves > Passeriformes > Melanocharitidae > Melanocharis > Melanocharis versteri. The sequence continues at coordinate 637,677 of VZTG01002133.1, read as the reverse complement.
TATAAAGTGAAATGAAGCAATAAAATGCAGCTACATGCTGTATTTAAACAGATTCTTTTTGAGCTGTTTCAGAGCTTCAGCTGAAGCAGTGGTTGAGCTCCAATCCAGGGCTGGCTGCTCTGGGGCTTTTCTCCCAGCCAAGGGTGCTCTGTCCCTCTGCCAGGATAATCCTTCTAGCTTAAAATAGCCTCTTGCTGCAAGGCTCTCAAAAACGTTCTCCAAATCACTGATCACAAGCAGCATTCCCTGTATGCATTTCTTATTAAATGAACAGCATTTGCTTTGAGTTCTGCATGAAAACCAAACCTGTATTCTTCACAGGGAATACATATTTGGCATTTTGGTGACTTCCATAACCTTGCTACTGTCCTTTTCTTCCCAAGCACAGAGCTAGTGTTGATTTAGGGTGTCCTGATGAAAAAATGACCATCTACAAATCATTACACTGAAATGGCTGATGAAAACAAGAAGGATATGGATTATCAAGGAGAAAAGAGATTGGTAAGCACTAGAGAAGAGTCCAGCAGCACATTGTGTGGGTGAGGTAGGCTGAATGATTCCAGTAAAAGAAATAGGTGTAAAGAAAGGAGGACATCACACAGTGTGATTCTCGTGGTGTCCTGCACAAGGCCACGAGTTGGACTCGATGATCCTGATGGGGCCCTTCCAACCCAGCACATTTCTCTGATTCCATGACTGAAATATATGTAAGTTGCTAATTTACAGAATAATTTTAATTTATTGTTCATCAGCTATAGGCAGTGCTTGCATGTAACCCTAATAATTTATCATCCTGTATGCAACATCCTAATGTTGAACTCTAGACCTTCTTGAGGTGAGAGAGAGTTGACTGGCACAGAATGGGTGCATGGCAGTCATGCAAATGGACCTGATTTCCAAGAGTATCCTGACATGGTTTTCAAAAGCACGGAGAACTAGAGCTGTGCAGAGCCAAGAAGAGACAGAATGGTGAGGTGAAAGAGGAACTTGGGAGTCTCTAGCTCCATCTCTTCACTATCAGCAAATTCCTTTCTCCTACTTTCTCATTATCAGTGGATTTTTGTGAGAGTTAACATCTGATGGTCACTGCCCAGCCCAGGGGCCCTGCCTGGTTCTGCCCCCACAGGGCACTGCCCACCCAGCCAGTGTCCCTGGCATCACAGCTCGGCTGAACACCTGCAAAGAGGGCTTCTGGTGTCTGCATTTCTCCTGGAAGTGTGTGTCCAGGAATGCCCAGGGAGTCTTACTTAGCAGGACAATGAAACACGGGCCCATTACTCTGCCTGTCAAGTTACTTATGTGCTTCTCCATCACTGCAGTACCTCCTGTCTTTATATCGTTGTAGATGAAAGGAATTTATCCCCCAAGGTAAGGAAATGTTAGCCCTAGCCTATGAACCTTGAGCTAGAGGCTAAGACCACACAGGGAAGTTTGTGGCTCATTGGGGAAATTCACTGTTCTCTAAACCAACTTCCAAATCCTGCTTTCCTCATCAGCTCTTCTCCATTTCATTACAGCACGTCCCTTGACATCAAATAAGGATTTTGCATCTATTTTTCTTTTATGTTCCAAAAAGAAACTTCTGGCAGTCTTTCTTGAATTTAATATTTTCCTGAAAAACAATATTTTCACAATGATCTCTAATGAGATTCCACAGCCAACCCCAGAAATAGATCCTGTATTTCCAATTCTTGCATGAAGCAAGGAAGGGGAGTAAAAAACCATATCATTTATTTTCTTAAGTGACAGAAAAATACAACTGAAACAATCTTCCTGAAATCTTGTGAGAGCACAGCTCCATTTGGTCATGACAAACACTCCTAGGCTGCATATTCTCCTTGAAAGTTTAACTCTGTCTCCAAAACCACTGAAATGAATGATTTTCCAAAAATCATTCCCAATGGAAATGTAGGAAAATTGTCCTGTAGGAAAATTCTCATGTACATCAGAGGGGCAAAACCAGGTCTGATGGGGAGTGATGCTGCAAATATTCCTCTAACAAGCTTTAATGCCCGAGTGTGTTTATGTGGCAAAGTGCACAGACAGTGAGGGGCTTCCTCCTATGGGAAAAATTGCTTAATTTCTTGTAATATGGTCCATGCCCAAAGCCAAACATTTGCTTCTCAGAGATGTTCCTACTCCCTCCAGATAAATCATCCTGGCAGGAATGACTCAGCAGGGGATAAATTTCATCAGGGGCCAGGATATCACTTCATCCTTCCTTTCAATGTAACAGGAGGTTTTTAATCAGGGACTCCTTCTGATTACTCCCAAGTGCCATAAACAACCAGGATTTGCTATCATGCTTTTTGGATTATTACCAAAATCATAGTGATATAATACACACCATGCAAAAAATTATTACCACTGCAAGTAGAGAAAATGCTTGCAATTAAAAAGCACTAACTTCCATGCTGGCTGCTTTAAACAAATCCTGCTATTATCATCTCTGATAATAATTAATTCTTATAGGTTACAGAATCCAGAGCTCCTCTGGCAGATTTGAAGAAGCCACATTTGAGTTTGTTTGTCTATTTATTTATTTATTTTAAGAAGCGTTGTCATCAAGAAACCTGTGAGACCCAAGAAAGAGTTGATTGATCACAAGGTCCTATCAAATGTCAAAGCTGGCCCTCGCTGACCTCCCATCTATTCAGAACTGCTTTGATTTAATCCACAAACTGGCTGCCTCTCCTGCCTGTGAGTTCTGTCTGTAACCCATGTGTCAGTGTTTTGAGATATGACCTGTTTCACGCTTCATTCATCTCATCTGAAGGACGGAAATTAAACTGGAGGGTCAGCAAGGGGCACAGCTCAAAATACACACACATTAAACTGGAGTCTTTTGTTTAGGCCCATCAGAAGAGTTAGAGAAACCATCAAAAATGATATTCAAGTGGAATTGATTTTCTTTTTCCTGTTGAAATTTGTAATACTAATGGATGTGGAAGGGTGGCAGGCCTTGTCACAGAAGAAGGAAAAATAATCATAGTGCCTTCCTAGGGGCTTGTGATGCTTTTAATCGTATCAGCATATGAGTGTGTGAACACCTCCAGGTTTAGTAGTGTGCAAAAGGCAGTATTTCCATTGTAAATCCAGCATTTCAAGCCTTTTTATGCTGATTGTAATATTACAGCTTGAGTTGAAACACAGTGGAAAGTTCACAGAGTGGATCACAGTGTTCTAAACCTCATCTGTCTTCCTTGGGTTTTGTTATAATTTGGAAAATGCTTAGCTCCAGTTCTTGCCCTGTGGAACACAGCCAGCAGCTCAGATGGATAATTCTCAGGGGTGACCACAGCTTTACAGAGCAATTCTCATACTGACTCTTCTTTGGCAAGGAGAAGGAGCATGAAGGATGAAGCCTCAACAGCCATGCCAGCCTTCACGCACTCCGACAGCTCTGTCGTGAGCTGCACTGACTCAGAGATGTGCCCTCTGCCTGAACTGCAGGGCAAGCCAAGGCTCCTTCAGGCTGGCTGCAGGTGGACCAGGTGAATCTCAGCTCCACGGGTATCAGGATGCTCCCTGAGATGCTCCTGGAACAAACCACATGCGCCCCAGACACTCAGTGGGACGTGCAGCTGAGAGAGCAGATGATTCTCCTTGCAATCCCGTCTTTCTCACAGGTATGTAAAAATTCCCAGCCTGCAGGCACAGTTCATAGAATCATAGAATATCCTGAGTTGGAAAGGACCCACAAAGATCATCACCCCAACCCCTGGCCCTGCACAGACACCCCAACAATCCCACCCTGTGCCTGAGAGCATTTTCCAAAGGTTTCTTGAGCTCTGTCAGGCTTGGGGCTGTGACCACTTTCCTGGGCAGCCTGTTCAGTGCCCAACCACCCTCTGGGTGAAGAATCTTTTCCTAATATCCAGCCCAAAGCCCCCTGACACAGCTCCATGCCATTCCCTCAGGACCTGTCCCTGGTCACCACAGACACGGGATCAGTGCCTGCCCCTCTGCTTCCCCTCAGGAGGAATTTGATATCATAGTTGATAAAAGTTCATTGCAGTCACCTCTTGGGTATGTAGATTACTACTAAGTGATGACATTTAACTAAAGTAGCACCATCCTCACTAACAAAAAAGAGCAAATAAAGGGGCTCGCACTCAGTGCTCCCCTGGGAAGGTTGGTGATTGTTATTATTTTTGTAAATCCTCTTGTCAGTTCAGTAATATAAAATGCCCAAATTGCTCTGTTTCATGTCTTTCTTCAACCTAGTATCAGTATGAAATGAATTCAATTAAAATCCCTAACAATTTAAACTTAAAAGCTCAAGGAGACATTGTTTTGGAGGGTATGATGCTGCTTGCAAATCTGCCTGCCAATCAACAACAGAAAAAAAAATATAGTGATTTGTAAAGATGTTTCTTCATTGGAAGAAAAAAAACAGAATGATATTTATCAAAGGCACATTTGCCCTTGAGCCTGAAAAAAGAAAGCATGAAAATGCCTTCGAATTCTTTTTAGTTCTAAGGCATGTCTTTTCGTTCATGCTTAACTGCAGAAGAAAAATTAGGAACAAGTGTGTGCATATCAGTGCATGTGTTAGCATAGGCTTTAATTGGCTAGGAGTAAATTAATGGCTGCTTGCAATATTTCTGGCAATCTGTTATAAGCTATGTAAATTTTTAAAAGAGGTTTCTTGAAAAGGCTGGCTGAAATCCTGTAATTCATATTCTGCTGGGGGAATTGATTTGAGAAATAATAATGAAATGTTTTACCTCAGTGATGAATCTCAGTTTTGTAGCACTGCAATTTTTTAAATATTCTTGTAAATAATGCTATGAGTGTTTCTAAGAATAATCTACTTGAAATAAATATATCTGTCTCTGAATTAATAGCACTTTTTCACTGCTCTTTTTTACCTCTTTTGTATGCCAGCATTCCAGGGGTTCATTGCAAGGCCAGCATTAGCTTTGATATTATTATAATAAATTAAAATCCAACATTTGTTACCATGTGACCTGCTCCAACAGATTTCATTATCAGTTTTGCTACTGAACTCAATGGGAATGTAAACAAATCTTTAAAAGGTAGGTCCAGTTTTATAGAGATGAGTTGGAAATGGCCCAACACAGCACTGACATTTCAAGGTGAGCTTGCCTAGGTCATTTTGGTGGGAGCCACTAAACATTGATTGGGACAGTGGAAAAACATCTAACTTGGCTGCCCAGGGTGCTCATTAAGGCTGCAAGAGGAGAGTTAAAGCCTCACGTGAGGTGGATGAAGGGCATGGAGCTGAACCTCCCACAATCACTCTCCTTCAGCACACTCAGGGAAAGGGAAAAAGCTCCCATGGCAAAGAACCAAATACTGAACGACCACATCTTCTCACTCCACTCATTGATTCAAAAGCTTCCCCTGATCCACACGGACCATCCGGGCTCTAGATGGTCAGTGACCAGCTCTCAAGACCAAAACACAGATCTTTAAAAGGCTCACAATGCAATGCCCAGGGTTTTCCTCTGGTTTCCAGGGAAATCACAGTGATTGCCCTTCAGCTGAGTACACGCCATATGCCCAAGCAAGTTTTAATTGCTGTTGGCCTGAGGGACACACAGGCAGAAAGAGACGATTCCACTTTTTTGGGAAACAACCCCAGCAGCAGGAAACTCAAGCCAAAGAGCCCTACTCCTGAAACAACAAAGAAAACTGGAAAGTTTTATTGCTTGTCCAAGGCAGGTAATACTGAATGTCTTTGGAGGAAAGCCCCAAGACAGGAACTGGCTAAAAGCAAATTACTGGTATAGCTTTTTTATGGCTGTAAGTATAGCTCCTGTAATGTGCCTGACTGCCTTAGCTCCACTTTTTTCTCTTATCTTGTATATCTGACATTTTCCTTTTTATTGCTTAGCAGCGTGTAAGAAAGTATCTTGTGCTGTCAATAATGCTGTTATCCTTTAATAAAAAATTAGAAGCTACCAAAAAAAAAGAGCGAGGGAGGGAAAGAGAAGGCTATGAAAAAATATGGCTCGATGCCTAGAAAACTTCAATATGTTGTAAAGGGAAAAGACTGCTAATTAGGTCTTGCGTAGCCTATTCTAGTCCCCTCAGTGCTGCAAGAAATTTAACCCAGCTCACTTGGCTGATGGTTGGAGAAGTGGGAATAGAGTGTGGGAGCTCTGGAATCAGATTATTGAGATGATCTATGAAGTAATGAGTCAGTGAAATGCAGCTGGATGCAGGGATTTCACTGTTGGGCTCAAAACACAGGGAAAAGGTTCTTAAATTAAACAGGAGGCTGGTCCACCCCACGGCTCATCATTACACTTGGCTGTACTGAAGCCTCCCACCAGACTGGCCCCACGTTTGCTTGGGTGCTGAGTGATGCAAAGCAGGGGAAAAGGCCTTGGAAAAGCTGACTGCTACTCCAGATGCTCTCAGAGATCAGCCACGCTGTTCTGGAAAGAAGGAAGAAAATGACACGGAGAATACCACGGCAGCTCTGCAGACCACAAGAAGACCTTGTGAATGCCCTCCTTGAGCTCCCAGCCTTTGACATCTCCATCCAAGCCCCACTTTCTCTGGGATAAGTAGGATGCAAACCCATGTGGAGTGGAGAACATGACCTGGAGTTTGGGAAAGACAAATGGGATGGAAATGCACCTCTCAGAGCAGTCATCCTCAGAGGTCTCAGCTCAATTCTTATTCCTATGGCCCAGGTGGGCTTTCCCAGGAGCCAGCAGCTGGATCTGGTCCCTGCTCAACCAAGGGAAACCAGGAGGAAAGTGGCTCTCATGCAGGACCTCCAGCACAGCTGCTCATGTCATTCCCACTGTAATTCATTGACCTGCTGTTTTGGGAACAGCTGCTCCCAAGTCATTTTTGGGTTTTCCTCCTTGCACTTACAAACGACCTGCCTGCAGCTTTTGCTGCTGTTGTTGTAATGACCTGGGTAAATCCGTCACCTTGCAGAGACTTTGATGGCTTGAACTTGGTAAATGGTGTCCTGATAATGATTTCACTTGGGAAAGATGACATTTTGAAATCTAACTACACGAACTTAGCTGGAGATCAGCAGCTCAGTTACAAACATTTACAGGCATGAAAAATTAGTTTGAAAAACATGAGAACTTTCAGTGTTGTATCTTTGGGCAGAGGCAGGTGAAATGACATGCACACCTTCCCTGCCAGCATGGAGTAATAGAGATGAGTTCATAAACAAGCACACCAGCTACCTGCTAGCCCAACCAGGAAGTAGGCTTGGAAAGATATATGTATACACGAATAACACATGGCTTAATTTGCATACTAATTAATCTGTAACACCTTATTTGCATATATATTAATCCAAAGGTGCTATATAAAATACTTGCTTTTAAGAAGTGCTAGTGCATACTTGACAGTCATGATAATCTTCATTTTAGCTTAAGAAAGGAATTAAGAATTACTTTGGCTAATATTAAAATGCAAGTTCAAAAAGACAAATGGGAAACATCAGCAGCCTTGAGTCACTGGGGTAAACTCCATCGTGGCTGAGGAATTTATTCAGCCTTTGCAGTTCATTGAGGTGACTCGAATAGTCAGAGGGGTTCATCACAGCCCTGTCTTCCCCTGGGCAGATCCCTTGTGCCATCAGCCACAGAAGTGTGGAAATTCATCCAGAATTTAATGCTGTCTCTTCTCCCAGAAACTGCAGCAGGCATTGCAGGCAGAGCTGGCAACAGACAAGCGCTCAGGGAGATGTCTCAGCTCAGCCGAGGCAGGGAAGGGGCGATGGGAAGGGCTGAGGTGGTTCTGCTCAGCTCACAAGCCTGCACGGGGCTGGGGTGGGCAAGGTGTGTGTGAGGCACTGGATCATTGTCCCAGCCTCGTTGTGTCTTTACACCAAAACGACACAAGCTAGATATGCTGCTTCATCCAAAATGCAGCATTTTGTGGAGTTATGGCCAGTCTGCAGGCAGCTTCTTCAGGAAAACTTGGGGGACAAAAGGCTCCCAGGGCACCTTGGACCACATGCAAAGCTGGACAGAAACTCCTGCCTTTCTGACCCATGTGCCTCGGGACATGGTTTCACTGCCAGGAAGGGAATTCTCAACTACATGAGTTAAAAAATGCCTAAACACATAAAAAATGGTTTAGTGGCGTTGGTCCACTAAATGTTTGACCCCAGACGTCGACAACTTGTGCTCACGTTACTGTGGGGTACAGGTGGGTTTCTGCTGCTGGTCCCAAGCTGCACATGAGGATGAGGATCTCCTGGCTGGAGCACTGTCATTGCCCTGCCTTTTGGGAGGCATTCCTGTCACAGAAGAGAGTGCAGAACAGGAGCAAGATGGTTTTAAGACAACTATTATTTACTGTGCAAGCTGCCATTGTAAACTGTGATTAAAAGTGCTCTTTTTGCTAAGACACAGCTCTTTTTTACTGCAAGCTCTGCCTTTAAATTCTGCTGATATTTTGAAAAGGACAGGCGCAGAGGGAGTGCAGTGGGGGCTGGGAAGCATCTCCAGGCAGACCAGGTTGAAATGGCTGCGAGCACAGTGTGCTTTTCTCCCTGGGGCGAAGGAGACAACCGTGGTGGCCAAGGGGATTGATATGGCTGTTGATTTTGGGAAGAAGCCTGTAGTGTTTGCATTTCACAGAAGGGAAAGCTCAGGTACTGACTGATACATTCCCAGGTGGTGTTATAGACTCATTTAATCCAAAAAATATTTAGCAAATCTATATTGAAATCAGCTCCTGGGTAGGCTCATATGTTACATTGCCATGATAATAAAATCAACCCTGTGTGATTCCTGTCCTCCTCGGTGGGGTGACTGAAGGGACTCAGGTTATGAGACCTGGCAGCTGGACATCACTTCTGGGGACCTCGGCTGGCACCATGCAGCCAGAGGAGGGGAGAGGGGACATGAACATCAGCCTGCTAAACGCTCCTGCTCAGTGAGATCTCGCCCAGGGGGAAAACCTTGCAAATCCTGCAGCTTGCAGAGCCAAGGCAGCAGCTCACGTGGAGGCAGCTGCCTTCTCCTCTCCCATGGCCACAGCTGTGCTGGAGGTTCAGCCGGGGCCAGGGGAATCCTCCACACTCAGGGCTGCTCCCTCTCCTCTCTGCAGCTGGTCCCTCTGACTGCCATCTGGAAATACCTTTCCTCCTGCTCTGGTGCCAAGGAACAGCTTGCTTACACCTTGCTGCTTCTGCTCCATAGCCCTCCTCCTTGCCAAATTCCTCCCTGCAGTCCCCAGCGAACGGCACAACTCCCTCGTTACTGATTTGTTTTTACTGCCTGCCTACGAGCTTTCCAAAGAGTGCTTCAGCCTTAGGAAAACATCCTTCCCCCTTAGCAATTTGGATGGTGTTTCCCTGGCAAAAGCCTTCAAGGGATACCGATTCTGGACCGTCACCATTTTAAAGGGGGTCTAGAGTGATCATAGCGCTAATTTTAAACAGATGGCCTTGACATTAAAAGATACCTTGATTAAATTAAATCTGTGCTCAGCAAAGCTCTGGCATAGCTACAGTGACCCTATTTATAGAAGATGCCATTGTACTGATATCTGTAACATGGGCTCTGCTTGGGTTCAGTTTCTCATCGCCTGAAGGGAATAAACAGCACTGGGAAAACACAAAATCTTTTTTTTTTTTTTTTTTGAAGTGAGTTAAGCAGCAGGTAAGGCTTTCTCTGCGAGGAAGGAATTACACCCACGTAGCAAATGCCATGGGAACGGAGGAGCTCCAAGCACCCGTTCCCAGCTGCCTCCACAGGGAGGTCCCCAGGGAGGCCCGGCCTCACCGGCTCCTGCACCTCGCAGAGCGCCGGAGAACCCGGGAGAGCCGAGAGCAAACATGCAAAATATGCACTTAAACTTTAAAAATTAATGTTGGCATCTATTTAAAAATGAGAGCTGGCAGCTCTCCAATGGTTCACCAAGTACATTAACTTAGTCAAACGCCCATTACTTCCTCCCCTTCCCACTAACAAGAGTGTTTTGAAGAGGCGAGCTCTGCAAGCTCCGCAGCAAAGCGCAAACCCCTTCCTTTTTTTTTTTCATTTAAGCTGCTAAAAGCAAAGACTATTTATAGACAGTGGATCAGAGACAGGCTTGGAGAAAATCTAGATGAGGGTGCTCTAAAATTGAGAAGCGAGGAAGGATTGCCTCAGAGCCAAGATTCAAAAAACAGGAATGTGGGCTCAGACCCGCCTCGTGCATCCCAGCACCCAACAACCCCCTGGTGCTGCCCCCAGCCCTCCTGCAAGGCTGGGATGCCTTGGCACACTTCTGCACTCAGTGGGCTCTGATCTTCACTGGCAGATATGAGAGTCACAATGACACAAACAATGTCCCAGGCAAGTTCATCCCTAGCTTTGTCCCTGTGTGCTCTCCTGACACGACACTGACCCTGGGGTCTCCAGCCAGGGCTCTCCCTCCCTACACCAGCCGTGGCTCCCAAACTGTTTTTGTCAACAACCACCAAGCCCAGTGCTTTTGCAGCACCATCTGTGATATTTGGGGTGCAGCAGTTCTTTGAGTACAACTGTGCAGTAACGAGCACATTCTGCAGCTGTCTGTTGGACACGGGAGATGTAACTACAGAGCTGCCTGGGGAATTTCTAGCGCATCCACTGTTATGGTATCACAGCATTCAGACATATGAGCTGACAAATTTTATGGCTGTAAACAGCAGAGGCTTGCTGAGAATCTGGACACTGGTGTATAAAATGGGAATACTTTCCTAACGTGAAGACAAGTGAAATCTGTACCGTCTTTCCAGGAAGTCTCTCAGCCCACTGGAAAGCCTGCAATTGCTATATGGGAATAGTGTAATTTCAATACTGCCAGATCCCATAAGGACTTAGCAGTGAATAGTGCATTAAATACTAGTTTCAGAAGCCAGATTTGTAAGCCTATAGAAACAGGTTTTAAGCTATGCTGCTGGAATGAAATGAGAAAGGAATACCTTTATATAAATCTTTTATGATTATGGGTATGTCATCTATAGACCTCTGATTTTCAGACCTGCTGAAAGTAAAGAAGCCAGAAAGACAGAAAGACAATGCAGAAAGAAAAAAATCACCACCAATGGTGCATTTCCCGGTAGATAATAGGTCAGATTCTGTGCTCTTTTACAGCTAAGGAAAGGTGGAATGACTGGAGCCCTTGGCTTCAGACCCACAAATTTACCTCAGGGTCATGCCAAAGCAACAGAGATCAGACTTTGATCCAATTAAAATTTTTAATTATTTTTCCCCTCAACACTTGTTAAGTTTTCTTCTGAAAAAGAGGATGTGGTTTCATTTTTGAGAAAACTGTGCCGAAGTGCGTAAGGAGCTGAGTCCTGCTGTGCTGGTGATAAAGCTGTGGGGAACCACTGGGGCTCTGGAGGGAGGGAGGGACCAGGAAGGATGAGGCTCTACACACCATGAATCCAGCCCACCCCTGCTGCAAGGGCTGTGAATGCAAAATCCATTCCTAATGTGCCCTTTTCCACACTGTTACTGCTCCCATAGGTTCTACTCGTATTACTAAACAATTTAAACCCAGGTGGGAAAAGCTCAGCACCTTCCACACAGTGCTGGGCACCAGGAGGAAATCTGGGGCTCTCCCATTCAGCAGCCACTCCTTCCCCCTGCACCAAGCACAGCAGCAGCCTCAGGGCTGGTTTGAGATGAGATTCCTGCTTTGCTGACCCCATACACTTCTCCCACGCAAAGAACCTTCACACTGCTTCGGAGAGAACGGGGTGGATTTTACCCAGATGGCAGAAAAATAACATTGCAGATTACTGCCACTGAAAGCCTTGTTAGACTCTTGCTGTGCAATCTCTGCCATGTATTTTAGCAAAATACTCGCCCTACACTCCAAAATCTCATTAAAAATCAAATTTAAAATGGAAACATTCACCCTTTCTATCTTATAAGCTTATTGCATGTGTTACATGTGGGTGGTGAGTATGTTAGGTACAATTTAGAACATAATTTCCAGAGAATTGAAATGTCACCAAGAAAAGGATTGTAAATAATGAAAGTTTGAAAGGAATCTGAGATCTTCATAACAGATAATCACATTTTAATTCTGACTTATGGCTCATCCAATTGCCTACAGTTAGAGAAAAACAATTCCTTTTTCTTATTATATGGAAATCAGATGAATCAGATGAAAAGCCATCAACATCACAGCTTGGAAAACATATACCAATGTTCAGTGATGTGAGCAAAGCCCATGAAACTGCTTCAGTTTGTGACCCTTTTTATTGGTTTTCCTCAAATATTTATAAGAGGTCTGTGTTCATAAAAATGTTAGTTGAAAAGTTTTCTAGAGATACCACAGATCACAGAATTGTTGAGGTTGGAAAAGCAAGCTCATGGAAGGACTCCTACTGAGTTAGGCTGCTAGGAAAAGCTGGAAATCTCTTTTCCTCTCTGTAGGCTTTTCAGAGAGTCAGCCAAGGACCAAAATTAGTATTAGATCACATGGTTTCTCAATCATGGGGTTGGAAGAATGGCTATTGAATGGTAAATAGTCAGAGTGAATAGTTTATCCATAGCCCCAACAGGCAGGAATATGCTGGCATAATGCTTCGGATCTGATTTGAATATAAAAAACAAAATGCAGAGACATCAAACACTCTTTTAGTATAATTAGGAAAAGTAAAATTGGGCAAAATGCTTCAAATAAATTATTGCAAATGCTTTGCCTAATGACTGTTACCACAAAGACAGGCTGCAGTGTCCAAGAAAAACAAGGGCAGAGGATTTCAGTGCCTAGACATGTTCTGATTTTGGTTTAAGCCTGTTTCTTTCTTGTTGTTCCCCAAAACTTTGAAGTTTTATACTAAGGAATTGCCACTAACTGGGGCTTTTTGCAGCTGAGAGACCCGCTCAGTGAGAATTTCTGGCACGAGCCATCACCAACAAGGTAAAAAGGTAAGACAAGCCACAAAGGTAAGATTTTGTGTAAAGTCCATCCCCACTGCAAAGCAAAGCTGTATCCCAGAGTGTCCATCGGCCCATGGGCAGGGAGGGAGACAAGACCTCAAGATGCTTTTGCCTCCCCATCGTAACTTCTTGCCTTTCACCACAGCCCAGTGAATTTCCCAGCTCCCCTTGCCCAGGGCTGCTGAGTTATGCACACACCGATGCTCACGCAGGTACACACTCCATTCAGAGGAGGAAAAACCAAATAGCTGCAGAGCAGCTTCCAGATAACTCATTCCACTCATTACGCTCTCCAGGTATCTTACTCTTGGTCCTCTGCCATCCTGCTTTTTGCTAAAGAAAATCAAGATCAGTGCTTTCTCGTGCCCTTCCCAAAAGAGACTGTACAAAACTATGGCAAACAGTCCCAGGAACACTCCACAAGCACGGATGGTAGAACAGGATCACAGAGCGAGCCCTCATCGCTCCCAAAGGCTGCATCCCAGTTTCCATCCTTGCAGCAGAGTCCCTTGCTCGCCCCGGGAGCGGCTCTGCAAACCCTGCTGGGTGAGTGTGCGTGTCCTCGGGTAGCCAGGGAATATCCAAGACACACCACAGGCCTGCAAATTACTGTTTTCCCTGCTGAGTGTCTAACCCAAAAGTTAGGGAATGAAAATTTAAAAAAAAATAAAAAAAATCGCTTTGCACTGATGCAAAGCAGCATTTTTCCATGTTTTCTTGGCACGAGATAATTACGGTAACAAGCCAAAAAGAAAAAGGGTATCTGTTTAAGATCTGACTAAACAGTCATTTGCATTTGTTAACCCTTGGCCTGGTTGAAGCTGGGCTACTCTGTACATGAGAATACCATATCGAATAAACTCATATTTAAAAATGAGTCCATTTTTTCCCCCCTTCCCTCATTCTCCACCAGGCAAACTCCCAAACAGTTCACTGACAAGCACCCTTTGCATCTTCGTGACTCCCTTCCCACCCACGTCTTCCTTTTTCCAAGCTTTCTTTTCTGCTGAGAGCCCGCCTCTCTGGGGGGAGATGCTTTGCCATAAAGACACGATTGTTTGAGATCCCAGTGTTGGCCCAGTTCAGCATTTGATGTCATTCCTTCAATTACCAACACTGAATTGCCTTTGTATTAAACGGGACAAAAACAAGGAAATGAATGAAAAATCCCATCTATGATGATACAAAACCCCATCAGAAACCATCAGACATTGCATCTTCTCTCATATCCTCCAGAAAAAAATAACCTTTCCACAAATTCAGACCCCTGATGTCAACCACAGGCTTTCCCAGGTAAACACAAGGAGACAGAGCAAAGAACTGGTCTGGGGCTGCCCCGGGATGCTTTGTGACAGCAAATGAGACCATTTTACTCTTAAAAAAATGAGTGTTGTGTGGATATGGAACGTTTCCAAACAAGAGGCAAGGTGAATTTCTTACACACTGCAAAACTGAATGGTAATTTTTTTTAATAACTACATATGTTTTATTATCTTGGACTTTTTAATGCCTCACATCTCTAATTGTAGTAGTAATTATTAGCTCAGTTAATGAAAGCTTTGGAAACGAAATTGTGTGGGAGTATTTCAAGTCATGAGTTAAGTCTTTTAACTCAGAAATTGCCAAGGATTAATTCATTTTTCCGTTTAAGTGGTGAAAAGCTGGAATATTATTTCCTTGAACTGTATTTGTGCTTGGCAGTTTTGAGTTAATTACAACTCCGTGAACCCCTTTAAATCAAATTCAGAGGTTTTCAGGTGTACATATCATGAGGTCCTGGTAAATCCTTCAACATCTGCTTGGAAAAGGATTACTGAACTTGAGTGATGATGCTGTTCTTCTGAAGGTCTGCCTGTTATGTGTCTAGAGCCATTAAAGGCACTACAAGTGCAATGGCAGTAAAAAACTTAGGCTTGTGGAAGTCCTCACATCAATAAGGATTATACTCATGAACGTCTGGTTTGGAAATCATCCACCTTAATTTTTCTGGATGGAGACAAGGTCCTGGTCAAAGCCCTGCAAAAATCCAAGTGGGTGCATAAATCACCGGTTCACCAGCTGTGACTGGCAGGAGAAGCTGCACTTCCATAAGGAGCTGTAACAACCACAGCCCATCTCTGAGCTAGCCTGGGCTGAGAGCTGGCCCCTCTCTGTCATTGCAAGGCCACGTGTGGCTCTGTCAACGGAGCAGTGGGGACTGAAAGAGTGCACAAAGGGAGCGACACAGGGAGAGCCAAGGAGGTGCAAAGGACGCACTGAACCTGTGGAGCTCTGTCTCCTGCACACCCTCAGCCCCACAGAAACAGGGGCTGGGGGCAGCCCAGCACTCTGTGCCAGCTCCTCTCCTCTCCTGAGTCACGCCTTCCCCACAGCGCTCCCAGCTTCCCTGCCAGGACCATATGGAGGCATCTTCCCCCCCGAACACAGAAGGACTGAGAACAGGAAAAAGACCAAAAGGGCATTTTTTTCCCAGTAGCAAGGAATAATTTCTTCAAAGCCACCGAGAGCATCTCCTGGAGAGTGCTGATCCTCCTGCTGCCAGTGCCCAGGGCTCTTTATCTATCCTTGGTGGTGATTTCCTCTTCCTTAAGGATGATCCCAAGCACTAACACATCCCCAAGCTGCTTCCTGGCCCAGTTAACCTTTGCTTTCCTGATTCAGGGCTTTGGCACCTGCTAACCTGGAGCCCTCCCTGCCCTGGGGGACAGCAGGGTTTGCCAGCACAGCACTCTGCCTCGATGGCACAGTGGAGAGGGAGCCACATCACCACAGGGAAAGAAGCAGCCGTGTCAGTAAAGGCACTGACATCTGTTCTGGGCCTCGAACAACGCGTTTTACAACTCCTGCAATGCACTGAGCCCCACTCCTGGGTCCTGATCCTCGCTTCCAGCACAATTTCTGTATTTTCTCCACTGAGACTCAAATATAAAAGACCAAATTTGGTCTAATTTCCTTTTTTTTTTCTATGTCAGCTGCTCACAATCTAGGTGAGCACACTGGGTTGCTGATCCAGCTGGAGAGAGGTGTCTGCTTGCAGCCCTGTTGCAGATGCCTGCACAGACAATATTTAAAGCACAGTCCCACACTAGGTATATCCTGTGGCTCACTCACTCCAAGCTGGAGTTTCCACTCCTAGGTTTCCACTCCACACTGTGCAGGAGAGAAGCCAGCCAGCCCTGGGACGCTGGTGTCACCCTAGGTCTTACCAAATGGCAGAAAGAGTGGCAGCTACCTTGAAAATGCCCGAATCACTGAGCATATCTAACTCTCTCCCTTGGGCTAAGCCTGGCAAGGAGATGAGAGACTTTCCAGGCTGAAAATTGCTGGAGCAACCTGTTCAGAGACAAACCTACTCAGCTAGAATCTGGATTGGGGCCAAAAAGAACTCCTCAACTTTCAGCTCTCTCTCTCAACTAGAACACTGTATTCCCATATTTGTTGTGGTCTATTACTCCTTATTGTTAATTCAAGGTTTATTAAAAATTAACATCTGTTAACCAGAGACACTAATCTCATCCAGACTTTTAAAATTCTTGAGTGCCAATTACCCTGGACTGCTAAACCAAAAAAGTATAACTCTACTAAATCTTGTTGAGCATTTTCTTTAGTGGCTATTAATCTGAAAATTATTTCCTTTTCCTCTTCTAGTGTGAGCACAGCTCTCTGCCGCTGTTTAAAAACAGCACAGAAAATTTTAATCAAACTTGTTTGGCTTTTCTCTGCATCATTACACTAAATTAAATCAATAACTTTCAGGTGGGAGGGAGAAATCCATGATTTTCTTGTTAGCTTTTTGTGCAATTATCTTTCTTCATTAGAGACACCTGAGGCCCATGCCAGAATATATATTAATATATAGTCCAACTTTTAAACTGCTTTCTTTATTATTCATGTTTTTTTGAGTGCTGTTGCTAACTGTCACATCAGAGGTCTGGCGGGTTATAAGTGGGATCATTAAAAATAGCTCATTTTAGTAATAACACAGCACTATTCATATTTTATTCAGTATTTAACAGTCCACGGGAGACTCTCATGCTTTCTCATTTGCCAGATTGTCTCTTCTAAATGTCATTGTCAACCACTCACATCCAGTTCATCCTCCTGAGCAAAATGGCTTTCATAAAGCCTACCAACACCAAAGCAGCTAAACAGATGGCAGACTGCATCCCTGCAATTTCCTCAGGCTTGAGTTTCATCCCTTTAAAATAATAGCTCCCCTTGAAGTAAGTATGTTCCTTTGTATTAAAACATGAAATAGAGTAATTACAGAGGCCATGGAGCAATTCACTCAGTCACTGAATGAGTGAGATAAATAAATGGGGGAGCAGGTAAGGAGACTGCAGAGAGTCCTACACACACTGACCCAAGGTGGTCCGGGTTATATGCTGAGAACTAAACTCAAATTTAAGTTCCTGTGTTTAGACTCACTGAAGCAGCACTTTTCTGGAGCTAATCAACTCCCTGTGGCAATTCCTTATGACACAGAGGTGAAAAGAGTGAATATTTCAGCACGAGAAATGGAAAGCAGCAGTGACCCAGGTGTCTTGGTGACGTGCCATCGCTGGCACACGTGCCTTCACACCCTCTTGTCCCACAGCCTGAGGACGATGGTCACAGCTGCTCCAGGGGGATGTAGAGGCTTCCAGGACATGGGTTCTGTTATCTGAGAGTATGGTCCTTGTGCTTCACTCCCACCAGGCCTAAAAACCTCAACCTGAGCCTCACAACAGTGAGGCAACATCAGGCACACAAGAAATAGAACCAGGAAAGGAGGAAAATGGGTGAGGAAACATGAGTGCCTTTGGATCTGGGCTTTTGCTCTGAGGGAAAATGAAACTGCAGCCCACCTCCTCTGACCAGAGTCTAAAAAATATAAATAATCGGGGTCCTGCAGTTGGGGTGTGGGCAGCCTCATGCCAACAAAACCATGGCAGCTTCATCCTGGGCAGGACCAACCCTGCTCTGCTTCCCCCCCTGCCCCCCATAACCCTCTGCTGTCCTTCTTTCCCCATCTGTTCAGAAAAATGACTGAGAAAACCGAATGCCCCTCTGCTGTGACCTCCTCAGCCCAGCAGTGCAGGCTGTAAACCCCTTACAGAGCAAAGATATTTGTTCCCACTGGAAAAAACCAGCTCCAAGCATGGGCTCCTGAAGAGAGACCAACAAAGCTGTATTTGGTCATCTCAACAGATCCTACAGTTTAAGCTCTGACTTCTAAGAGTTCAGCACCTCTGAAAATTCAGGCCAAGCTCCCGAGCTAGTGCCAAGGAAGTGACACCTGGATATGGGACAGCCACTGCTGCCCTGGCTGAGGCTGGTGCCTGGCCAGACACGTGCAACTCAAAGGAGAGCTGCTGGTCTTCCCAAAGGTGCAGCCAAAGGACTAAAAAGATTCTGTGCATCAGCCCCTGCCCACTGCTTCTCCAGAAGCAGCTTTCTATTGAGTTTTAACCCAACTAACGTTCTGCTCCTGTTCTTTCAGAAGCCCCAACCTTGAAACGCTGCCTGTGAGTATTTTGCAAGCTGGCTAACCTGAAGCCTGGATTACAAAGGGGAGTAAAAAATGTTGGTCCGTGCAGCCATAACTCCTAGTTTGGGATGACTATTTCTATTTTCATCTCCTTGCCCATCTGATTTATTTCCATTATAAACTCACTACAACCCTCACTACAGTTTATACAGTTCTTATTGTAAGGAGATGCTAATCTCTGTGTGGGTAACTGAGAGTAAATCAACATCACAAGAATATATTAGCTGAACTGTTTCATTCAAGGAGATTAAGAGAAGAAGATTATACTATTATTAAACTTTTTAAAGTTCAATAAATGCTGTCTACGTGCCTGTTCCTTTTTCCAGGGATATTATTTTGTTGCAGGTTTATACAGTGCCCTTGCAATGAGCCTGAAAGCTCTTCCAAAGAATCTCTCTTCTCTGATACAGCCACCTCTGGGGCTGGCCCACAACAGCTGTTCAACATCACACTGGGGCACGAGTAATAATAGTACTCACAGCACTGACATAGCATTTTATACTTTCAAAGCACTTAAATTAATTAGTTACAGAGCTAAAGTATGGGTTCGGGCAGGATGTGAAAAAGAGAAGTATATCCAGTGGAAACTACAGGGGGAAATTAGGGAAATGTGATGTAATTACCCAATTTGGAACCTGGCCAGAGCAACGCTGCTCCAAACGCCATGGGACCTCTCTGACCACACATGGTCAGGACCTCGGCTTCGTGTCTGCTCCAAAAGATGAGGACAGACCTAACAAAATGTGCTCAGTCATCAGGTACAGGAAAGGGATGATTATATGAAATCCGGTTGCTCCCTAGGCACCTCATAGCTACAGGAGCCCCTATCGACTCAGACCTCAGGAACTTCCAAATCTTTTCAATTAAACAGTTCCAACTTTCAACAATATTTACAAATGATCCACCTCATAAGTCCATTAACTGGTCTTAATTGGGTTAAAATCCCCAAGCAATTACTCATCTCAGGAATTCCCCTCTGCATCCCCCCAGCATGCACACGAGTAACCCTCATTTTGGCTAAAACAAGCACATCAGGTGGTTGTGTTGCTGAGCTACAGCATTGCTCCATGCCAGTTTGGAAATGTTAATGCCATGTAGGCATGCAAATGTCACAGGGGACCAATTTTAGGATGCACAAAAGAAAGACCACTAATTGGAAGGAACGGGGAGAAAGTGATTACAATTCCCGCTCACCTCAGCGGTGCCTCAGGAGAGAAGGCAAAACGCTGACAAAACCCAGCCCGTCCTGCTGGCAGTGCTTGATGTGTGCCACGTGTCAGAGTGGTGGGGACAGGGCCATTGCAGCATCACAAAACGTGTAGGGTGGTACCCCCCACGTGCTGATTTGGGGCAGAAAACCCACAGCCTGATGCTTCTTCACACAGCTGGATCCTGCAAGGTTCAGCTTCCCAGCAATACCTGGAGGTGGGTGCTGAGGGATCTCTGGCTGAATTTGAAACAAAAAATGCAAGAAGGAGCTGCTGGCACCTGTCTTTCCAAGCAGCCTGGGAACTCAGCTTAGCTCAGAGAGCCCTGGAGCAGCTCTGGGATGGTCTGGGAGAGAAAGGGGCAGATAGGAACCTGCCTGGCAGACCAAGCACCAAGGAGCCTCTTGTGCCTGTCAAGGAATTTGGACTCTCAGGTCTCATCATCCGTCTTCATCACACTGACTACTGAGTGCTGTGAGTGTAGGGAGTAAGGAGACACTTTGCTATAAACATTAAAAAAAAAAAAAAAAAAGGAGAAAGAAAATTGGCCAAATTGATTTATTCTCAAAATGTTGCATTTTGTTAACAGAGTTTTCCAGCATGTGGAAAAAGCTCATAAAGGACAGCTCTTGGTAACATCATACTCTCCTCTGACAGACTGCAGAGACCAAATCCTCTCATTTAAACAACTGTCACATAAGCATCACTCCATCAACTTCCACAGATACATTCATGATTCTTACTAGCATAAGTAAAACCAAGCTCAGAACTTTGCTTCCATTTTCAACTCTCTAGGATTCTCATCTCTTGCAGATCTTGTTAATCCAGAGCAGACCATGTCTGGAGTTTATCTAGCCAATATATTAATTCTGGTTGTGTTTACAAACACTGTCCCTTGTGGGGAATCCTCTCCATGCCTGAATCGCTGCATTCGCCATGCAAACAAATCCCAAGCTCAGACTGCCCTGCACACACATTTCCCCTCAGCACCACCAACACAGCCCCTTTGAAAACAACAATGCTCTGCTTGCAGGTCTGTCCCGACAGCTGTAATTAGGTTGTTCCCTCAACATTCAGCTTTGACATGCCTTCAGCCACCAGCATGCTGGCACTTCCCTGCTGTGGTTTTCCATGCCCTGATTGCACTACCCTCAGCACTACCAAGGGTAGTGTCCTCCACCCAAAATAACTGCACCACAGTAACCAGCGTGAGACCTCTAAGGTATCTTCTGTGAAATTAGACTTGGTTTTGTGTCGTTTAGAGGACTCTTTTATAGGATTAACACTCACTTGTCCTCAGATTATAACCTGGAAGTGACCAAGCAGCAGGCAGGAAGAGGAAAGAGACCTCTTCTCATTAGAGTCTGCTGTTTGTTGGGTGAAAATAACAGGTCTGAACCTAAACAACTCTGGGTGACTCAACAGGACCCAGCAGGGACGTGGGATCCAATCTCAGCGTGATGGATGTGCTCAGCTCTGCCCCACGTGTGCTGTGATGAGCTGCCAGGGCATCAGCAGTGCTGCCGGTTTGCTTCTACTGAGAAGGACCCAGTGCCCTGATCTGGGTCATGAGCTCCCTCGTACACACAGAAACAGGCACAAAAAACTGCTGTGGGAGTCTTCAACAGCACAGGCTCCTGCAAACACATCCCATCTGACCTTCTGCCACCGCACCAGCCTTTCACAAAATCTGGAGTCATATTCAAGGCCCAGCTCTTGTCTCTCTGGGAGGTCAGATGCGAATGTGGGGCACAGTGACTTCACGGTGCTGTTAGCGGGGTGCACAAGGGTCGCTCAGAGTCCATCTGCACAGACAGCCTTTGCCCCCAGGCATGCTGCCCCAGGCCCTCTGCAGCCGTGCTGGTGATGCACGGCACAACCAACGGCTTTTGACTCTGTCAGGGGGCATCAAACCCGAGATGCGTCTTCCGTGCATGTTTTCATTTTCTGCAGTTTTTGCAGAAGGGTTCATTGGTTGGATCTAAAGTACTCCCAAGAGCGTGGGTACATTTCACACGTTTCCTTGTAAGTAGAGACTTTAAAGACGGCCTTTATGTTATGCCCCGTCAGGCAGGAACTGCAGAAGAAATTCGGGCAGGGTGCTGGTATACTGACTTTAGCAGATCCCACAGTGACTTGAGCAGGAGCTGTGCTATGGACAGAGGAGTGACCAGGCTGAGAGAAAAGGCTGTGTGTGCACAGCCTGCCCTTGGGAGAGGCTGGGGCACCACGAGTCATCCCAAGTCCTGCTTTACCCCTTTTCTGGCTGCATATAGCAGTAAATAATCACCATATAAAAATGTTGCAGCTTACTCCCACGTTCTTCCACATTTCCTAGAGAAATAAGCCAGTTTCTGTGCTCATCAGAGGTCGGGGGAGGCCAGGGGAAGTCCAGAGGAGGTCTGACTTCCCAAAGTAGCAGACAACAATAGCATACCTGGCTTTGTTTCAGCACTGTTCTGTTATGTGTTCTGGTAACGCTCTCTCTCTGGTAACACTGAAGCTTGGGCACAAATCGGGTTGTCACCCCCTGAGCTGTCACCCCCCAGGAGGGATTACCCTCGGCAGTACTGGGCAGCACTGCGTCCCTCTCTCCAGCACACATCCCGCTGCTCCACGCTTCCACACGATTTTCTTTTACATCAACCCATTTCACTTCGCTAGATAAGTTATCTTTCAGTGAAAGGAAGGGAATTAGGTTTCATCAACGAGCTTTTCAACAAGTTGTCACCACCTCAATGATTTAAGGTAGGCAGAACACCTCATATTCCCAGTTGCCCTCATGCCACCTCAAGCTGCCAGTCAGTGTGAAAGCATAGCCCACTATAGCATCTGGAAAGGTCAGAGTTGAAATGTTTTCACAGAAAGATAATCAAGCCATAAGATAAATGCCTCATCAGGAGGAAATGTCAGCTCCTGAATGAGGACAGTTATAATATAAGACATTTCTTTACCTAAAGGAAGCAGGTTAATATACCTCCAAATTACTATTTATCACACCATATAATGTTCAATTTCCAGTGTAATTTCCACCATGCTTTCTATCGCATGTGTGGAAATCAATTCAGAGATGAGTGAATCCTTTCTTTGTGTGTTTACAGCAGCAAGTAAACTAATTAAGAAAAGCCACAACAAAGCGAAAGACCATGTAACAAAGAAAAATAATAATGTGAGATGGGCTTTTAAAAAATGTCAGCCCCATGCAAGTCCTTGTACGTTCAAATCTAGCATATCACTTTAACACATCATCTTTTGCAGCTTTAATAGGAAAGGCTCAAGAGGGGAGCGTGCTTGGGTTCCAGCAGGGAAGGCAGAGGGGCACAGTGGAGAGGAGCTCAGAGCAGAGAGCTTGTGAGGAGCACAAAAGGCATTTTAAAAAAAGTCTCGAAGGACTCATCAGCAGATGTGAGGTATAAAAGCATGAGAGAGCTCACATGGGAGCCCTGGGAGAAGAGTCAGAGGCGGCTCCTTGTGAAGGAGGCCGACAACTGCGTAAGAATTGGAGAGGGCTGGAAAAAACCCACAAAAGCGCTGCAAGGAAAGAGGGCAATGCTGCTCAGAAGAGCTGGAAAGTTAAAGCCAAGTGCCTTTAAGAGTGCCACACATTAGGAGAGTGATGGAGTGACAGTGGATTTGAGAGTCTCAGAATGAGGAGTAATTTCCTTTCAGGAAATATGCGACCTTTAAAAAAAATCCATTGATGAACACTTTCCAACGGGCTCTAAAAAAAAAAAAAAAAAGCCACTCCTTTCAAGATTTTAAATTACTTGCAAAGCAGCCTAGATTATTTTTACTGCAATGTCCTTCTCCTTCCTTTCATGAGCTGAAAGTCCTCCTTCCCAGGCCTGCTGCATGCAATTATAGGAGCCTGCTCACAGGGTCTGCTGAGACCAATGCCTCTGAAAGCCCTCCCTGCATCACCTCTGTGGTACCTGGGAATAAACTTCAGCTCTAAGACCACATCTTCAGCAGAAGATAAATAATCCTCAGAAAATAAATAATCCTCAGATGTGCTGCTTAGAGCCCCACAGAATTAGCACTCTAATATTGCTGAGCTCTGTCCTGATCTCACTCTTATTTTTACAGCCCAGCAGGTTTACATTTCCAAAAGGTATTCTGTGACCTGCTCCCAGGCATCTCACACCTGATCAGATCAGGAGATCCAAACCACATATATTTCCTCCTCAGCAACTCTCAAGTCATTCAAGAGATATATGGGTTTTTGCCTAGCTGGCAAGATCTACTTTGGGCCATGTTGTTTCTCACCCACCACCTTGCTCTAATAACAGTTACATTTTACAATTTTCAAAAGCTGTCAACATCATCGATCTTCCAGACTGAATGCACTTGTCTTCTATTATATCTGTTGAATTGCTTGTGCCACAATTAAGTCTTTATTTAGCTGAAGGCAGCTTACCTGCACGGCAGCGTGTCATTTGCTCTCTAGCAGAGTAATAATGGTGTAGGGCTAAAAATACATATGTACATTAAAAAAAAAAAAAGACTCCAGCAGGGTCTTGTAAGATGGACACTCTCCGCATGGCAAACTATCACTCTGGTGGGATAATTGGTTTGGTTTGATCAAAACTGTGTGCTCTTACAGAACGGAGCGTCTGGCAGTACTCACAGCTCGGCATTAAAAGAGAAGATTGTCTTTGTCAGATCTGTCACGAAAACTGGAAAAGGAGAGACTGGACTGCACCGAGCAAAAATGAAGGGATGTCCTCTAAATCCAAAAGACTGTGTGCCTTATTTATCCTGGTGCTGCACGTTTAGTCTCTACTGTAAGTTCTCTGTGATCTCTTTTGATGTCTTCTATTAAAGAGAAGGAAAGCTGCTAGCAAAGACATCCCACAGAAGGCCTATCCATTTCTTCCTGCCTCTTTAGAAGGGCCACAGTGACCTGAGCACTGCTAACTCATGCAGGCAATGAAAAATGAAATTATGCTGCCTGCACTGTTAATTGGAAAATGCATATTGTTTTATTGCCACGTAGAAAAACGACTGTTCAGGTCGACAGCTGACACACTCCAGGTTTGCACACAGGAAAGGGTGCAGAGAACACGGCAATTAGCTGCCCTGATGGCCTCATCTCCAGCTACAGCACTTCCACGCACTGGGTCCTGCTGGGCTTGCAGCACCTCTTCCAGAAAAACACCCCACCTTGGTGGCAATCCTGGGAACACACGGCTTGCACTGCCCGGTGCTGGTGGTTTCTAAAGCCACCTGCATTCCCCACAACCACCGTGCCTAGCAGCAAGTTACTGGTTATTCATCATCTCTCCCAGACTATCTGCACCTGGATCTTTTGTGGTGACACTCTAACACTCCTGGCATTTAATAAGATCCACGCCTCACTTGACAGACATTTGTAAAAGATGCTATGTTTTGATTTGCAAAACAAAAACAAATTTGGTCTAGAATCCTGCCATCTGGTGACTCCAAATAATTTTTGCATATGGTTACAAAGGCTTGTGTCTTTTACTTTGCTTCACCACTTGCATTTTTCTGTCCTTCCACAGCCCTTTACTCTGTGTATTGCAAAACCCTTTGAATAAAAAAGGCCCTTTCAGCTGAACACAGCACTTTTGTCTTCATTTTACAAGCAATAATATGATGACGTATAAGGGCAAGAGTCTTGGCCAAAATCGCACAACATGTCAGAAAAAAGGATGAAATCCAGATCTCTGAAACTTCTGCATCCACCTTCAAACAACACTGCCATCAGCCCACTAACAGGCTTGTTTTGTTTTAATAAGGTGAACTCCTCTGCTAAAATAAAACCAGAAAGAGGAAAAATCAGATAGTGTCTTCATGATATTAGACAGGAAATGCATCATTATCTTGACAAATGTTGTTTTTGTCCCACTGCTCAGTGTAGAAATGGGCTTAGAAATGAGCTGGCACGAGCCCTGTCCCAGGCGCCCTCGTTCCAAAGTCTGCTTTCTCTCTTAAGTCCAACAGCAAGAACCTGCCTGTTGTCCCAGCCCACACAAAAACAGGACACCTCCTGATTTCAGGCCCGGAAACAAGAGGAAAACCCAGCCCAGGGGCTGAGTCGGTATCACTGAGTGATGCAAATAATCTTTGATTAAGATTCAGATCACGTAATTCACGCACACGTGCTCTCCTGCAGCAGGCATGGGGGCCAGCTCTGCAGCTCACAGCTCCTCCCACTGCCCTCAGGGCAGCCAAGAGAGTTACACCTCCCGAGGATAAACGCCATGATCCTTTTATTTGCAAAGTCCAGCATGTGCCACAGTGACGTGAGCAGCGGAGATGTCAGACAGTCTCAGGCGTTTTCATAAATGGGGGAAAATACAACCCCAGAGAATCACAGACGCCTTGAAAACACCCCAAACCACTCCCTGTCTGGAAGGAAGGAAGGAAGGAAGAGAAGGAAGAGTTGCAGCTCTCCAGGACATGTGAAATTGGATGTTCTTCTTTCCTTCTCTTCTCCCCCTTCTCAGAAGGGCCTTGGAGTGTGACTTGTCCCCAGAGGTGCAAATATACACCGAAGGTATCCACCTTGATATCCTGCAAGGAAACTATCGTTCTTAGCAAAGAGGTGGTTAAACAGCAAAACCATCTCTCGGAAGGCTCCTCTCACACACTCAACTCAGTTTGCTAATATTTTCATTCCTAGTGAAGGGCTTGTGTGAACAGAGGCTGACGCTGATGGAGGAGGAGGAAAACTGAGCTAAACTGCACCTTCTGCTGCTGTCGAAGAGTCTAAAACCAAAAGCTGACTACAAGGAGCAGACTGGCCTCAATGTACTACAGCTGAGATCCTTGGATGGACAAAGAAGTATAAGCATCACCATTATTGCCTTTCTAAGTTTTCCTTCTGGAGCTGGAGCACATGGCACCTGAATGCCACCAGCTCCATTCAGATCAGTGCCCCAAGCCCTGAATTTCCAACACAGCTCCACCCCAGGTCCCTCTCAGCGCTTCACTGCCTTCCAGAAGCTCTGCCTGGATCCAGAGAAGAACAGGGGCAGCACTCTGTGTGTCCCAGCATGTGTCCATGGAAAGGCAAAGAGCTTGTGGGATCAAACCCTCCCTTCCCTGGGCTGCCCAGCTTCAGACCATGTGGAGACAAGGTTGGAGAACGGGTGGGAAGCCTGAGCACCAACAGCCAGATGCACATTCGACCATCCCAAAGGATGGAAAGTTTGCGGCTCTTGAGGTTTTGGTCCCAGTCCCATACTGGGTGTAACTGTGAAAGCAAAACAATGTTCCCTAAAGTCAGCATGATCAGGCTTTCTCCATAAACCTTATTTATAGAGGGCTGGGCCCTGTCAGTGAAAAGCTGGGGAGAATTTTCATTCTGCCTGAAGGACTCGCAAAGATTAGGTGACAAAGTTTAGTGACTGGGAATTCTGCCCAGATTCAGCTTCAGGGAAGGAATTAGCAAACTGGTTTAATGGATCAATCTTTTCACTCAATTTCACGATGTGATGGTGGAGATGTGAAGTTTGAAGGAGGGTGTGCATGTCCCACAGAGATTTTCCACAGATTCGTGTCTGACTTGCACACCCCCATGTGAAAGTGAGCTACCCCCCTGCCTACAGCAGCCTGGCAAGATATCAGAACAGACCAATCCAATATGTGAAAAATAATTGATCCAGCTGCCTAAATCTCTGCCATTTTCTCACTCCAAGAAGTATATTTTTGCAATTATCACACATGTTGAGCAGCTAAACACAGATGAAAGTTCAGTTTTGTCTCAGTTCACTGCTTGATAGCTATAACTATATATATATATATTTATACATATAAATATATACATAAAAGTGCTCCCAAATGATTTCTGCTGAGGGGGAAGGCAATAGTTGGTGCATACTCTTTGCTTTAGATGGATTTTTTTTCCCACTCTTTGCAGAAAACAATAATAAGGAACAGACAAAATAAAACTAAAAAAAAAAAGGAAAGAGAGAAAGTAGTGAAAAATAGCAATTGTTCTGAAGGGTATAAAGGGGAGGAAGGGAATGAAAGCAAGTCACTGATCCAAAGTGCTCTGCCATTTGATAGCCAAGCAGCTGAGTTCTGAGTGCTCTGAGACCTCTCAGCACAGCTCTGACACCCCAGCGCACTGGGTGATTACCCAAAACTCATGTAAGTCTGTGGGAAGGAATCTGCCCACCCAACTGACTTTGGTTCATCCTTTAGCCATGCAGATGATAAAATTAGAAAAAAAATATTCACACAAAAGAAAGGGTGTGCAAGGCGTGAGAGGAGGGAATGTTTCTTGCATTAACATTTCTGAAAAAAACACTTCTCCTGCAGCTCCCACTAAAACCAGGGCAGTAAGAGCTGGTTTAGGGAAGCCTCTCCTTGGGGTAGCACTGAAGCACGTTTGTTCACTTGTGGTCAAACACATCCTTAAACATGCCCATTAATCAGGGAGAAAATGTTTAAAGTGGTTTGGATCCTACAGTTGCCTGAGGTGTTGTGTCGTGGGGGAGTGAAAACTTCAGAGAAGTCCATAAGCAGCTGAGCTCCATCTTACGTTGACTTCTTATCATGGAAAAACCTGGGAGAAAAGATCAACAGGAACTGAGACAAAGTGCCTTTGGCACTCTGAGAGCCACGGAACTTGCCCACTGCAACCAGCTCTGTTAGATGTCTGTTGGGGCAGCAAAAGCTGGTATCACCCGTGTCACTGCTGGAAACCTGGGGAGGGATTTACCAATTTGCAGTAATAAGTTCACTGCCGCTGTGTGCCCTCTACTTACGACACCAACTCTGTGACTGACATTGCAAAAACACAGGATACAAAAAGGAAGGCACCAAGATTGTCATTGCGGACCTCACTCTACCAGCAGCAACCCCCCTAAAAAATTACCTTAAAGTCACAAATGTGGCCATTAGATGCTGCCTGATGTCTTTACTGAACACCATGGGGTTCTACCCCTGGACTCCAGGGAAGCTGAAGCCCCTATGACCTTGGATCCCGCAGGTGTGGCTGGGCCTGCCCCAGGCTCCCAGGGCACAGAGCACCTCACTAATTTACCCATCAAAAAAACCCCATCTGATCTTGAAAATGAGCCCTGTGGTGGTGTATTTAATGCAGGAGCGATATCGAGTGATAGACCACCTGGGGAAAACTGTGGAGGAAAAGGGAAGCTCTAGCTCTTCATTTACGCAACTTTTCTCACATTCGGTTAGCGTGGGGGTAGAGGAGAGCGAAGAGGAACACTCCTGCTGTCCCCCACACGCTCACCCCCATCACCCGGCTCGTCATGAGCTGCATCTCGCAGGCACTGAAGCAGAGCCGCGTTCCCATGGATACGCCGAGGATTCTCTGCCGAGGATTCTCTGCCGAGGATTCTCTGCCGAGGGCTGCACGCGATGCGAGCGGCGGGAGCGGCTCGGCCGAGGCCACAAACGCAGAGCAGAGCCCCCTTCCAGACCCATGGATCCCATCTGTGCGTGTGGATCAAGGGATCTCTCCTCCCACACCACCGCGGGCTTCACCTGCAGGATGCTCTTGCTGTGGCACCAACCACGCTCCGCTCGCTCCTTCAGCTGCATTTTGAACTGGCACGCAGGGAGAGAATGGAGAAAATATTTCCCTAAAAAGAACCCCAAACTGCCCCCTAGAAAGCAGCCAGAGCTGATGGTATGGCTACGGTACATACTGGGCATGGAAAATTTGATAATGTGGGTAATGCAAGTAGGGCAGGCATCTCGCTGAGCCACAAAGAGCCAGTCTATTGTGAAACACGAGCAGGAATCCAAGGTGAGACCCAAGAAGGACAGTGCTGGTTCAGCTCACAGCAGCTGGAAGGAGGCAGGAATTTCAAGACCCAAGGAAAAGGTGTTTCCTCAGTCCAGTGGGCAGCACACAGCACTGCCCACCAAGGAACACCCAGTGAGGGAGCAAAGCAGCCCCTGAGATTCCCTGCTCCTAAAGCCAGGATGTGTCACATGGGATATATTCTGCATGTTGAACTACTTAAGAAATTACTATTTCCTTATAAAAGAAGCAAGAATAGCATGTTTATATAAAAATAATCTGGAATTTTCTTTTCCCGGGTATCTTTGGCAAGAATAATGGGAATAATCAGATATTGGGCTGGAAAGAAGGAATTACTTACTCCATCCTGCTTCCCAAAGTAGACCCAACCCTATGTACATACTTCTTGTCAAATGTCCCCACATGTTTTTGAAGGTCTCCAGTAGAGGATACACATGTTGGTCCACAGAAAATCAACTCCATTCTGTTTTTGGATTCAAGTTCGCCTCTTTTGAAAGAGTTTTGTCATTGGTCACCAGACCACAATTACACACAGAAGTCGTTCTCCTACTCTGGAACATCAGAACCTTCTCCAATGTCATCTGGTGGCAGGCAGCGTGGGAAACAGCTCGTGCTCCCTGCATACTAAATCTCCTTTCTCAGCCTTTGCTCTTCCTGACAGGAGTGCTCCTAAGAGCCTGCTCTGGGAATGATAATTAGTCAGTTGATTAATCATCAATGCTCAATGATACAGTGTCATTCCCGGTGCTTCTCGGTTTGGAGAGAGCTGCGCCCCTCGGCAGGAGAAAGCTGGGGATGGTGCCACATCAACCCAACACCTGGAGAACAGCTCTGGGCACGGGCAGGTCTGCAGTGGGACCATCACCCACCCACTGGCTCTCACCAAAACCAGGGCAGAGCCTCCAGCTCGGCACAGCCAGCCCGCAGACCTCACCTGGCCCTTCCCCTTGCTCCAACAAAGCACTTCAACATTTCCATGGCAATCCTGGCTGTTTCCGCCCCCTCGCAAAGGCTGCCTTTGTTAATACAAGTTGTAAATTTGTTTCATTTTCTCCAGGAGCTCCCACACCATCAAGATCAAATTTAAGGTGTTAATTAAACGGAACGTGTAACACTTTACAGTCCAACAGACAGCAATTTGGGCTAATGGCAATGGCTGGAGGTGGGTTGCAGCTGTGGGCAGGGAAGGCTCCGATTGCCCCCTGTTGGCTTCCTGCTAACCAATATTCCTGCTTTCCTCTAAATTCTCCCACTCCTTGGATTTCAATATTTTTTTGACTACACCTCACTGACAGCACATATTCAATTTAAAGGCTTTACTTGTCAGCTTATACAGGCGTATCTGCAAAAATAATCCTCTGTGTTTATGGTTTTCAGCTCCTCAGCCTCCCAGGTGTCTTTAAGTTCAACTTTATTTTGCCATCATCTTAATTCAACAGCTGCAGAGGAACACACAGCAACTTCCAGGTTAAGTGGTTGATGGGTTTTAGCCAAACATCATAAAGAGTTCATGGTCGACCATAAACTCATTTGAGGCAACAACAAGCACACCAGGTCACAGTCTCTGCATGACAACAAGCTGCCTGCAGCAAAGTCCAGCTGCAAACACCTCGCAGAAAAACCCCAGAGTGCCCCAAAAATGCCCCATGCCTTGCCCTGGTCTGTGCACCCTA
The DNA here is from genome assembly GCA_013397845.1 of Melanocharis versteri. Taxonomy (NCBI): domain Eukaryota; kingdom Metazoa; phylum Chordata; class Aves; order Passeriformes; family Melanocharitidae; genus Melanocharis; species Melanocharis versteri. The sequence goes on along the minus strand of VZTG01002133.1, from coordinate 606,616 downwards.
TATGCCAATACAAAAAATTATTTTAAAATAAATTTTTGCTTAGAAATTCTTTTCTAACAGTGGTTAAGAGAGTTTTCCTGATAATCAGATGGCTTCTATTTTCTGGAAGTTTGTATGAAAGGCTGAGCTGATTGCTCAGACAGTGTAAGATCTCTTCTAGGTACGAACTGTCCAAAAGCAACATCAGATTTTCCAAAGAGATTTACCATCAGTCTGGATACTTTTTGTGACAGTTGGAGCATTTCATAAGGAATTTCGTATTTGATACTGGAAATGCAGCCTCTTGTTCAATTATTTGGACAAGATACACACAGATGGCAGTGTCTTATTTTGGCCACTCTCAGAGAAAAAGTTCCCAGTGTATTTACATGTAAAAGTTCAAAATGTCTTTTATGCACATTCTTTGCCACCGACCTCTAATTCCCTGATTATGCCAAAGTCTTTGCAAACAAACTGATCTGTTACAATCTCCTCAGAGCAAAATGCAAGGTGGGTGCAAGCATCAGCAATGCCAAGCCAGGGTTTTATTTACTTATTTACAGATAACTTGGTGAGGGATTTTCCCTGCTTCAGTTAGCAGCTGCTTGGCTTTTTTTGCAGCAAAATCTTCAGCTTCAGTTTCTGTCGTGGTGGAATGGCAAACCCAGGAGTGAAATGGGGGATAAAGCCAAGAGAATGCATTAATGTAGTGTACACTGTTTGCTGCCTAAAGCTATGCAGTACAGCTCCTGTTTCCCCAGTATTAGCTTAGTTTTTAAGCATAAAGAGCTACACTGCTCTATTAAAATGAAATTATAAATGTTAAAAAAATTTAATTGAAACCTTTTTATCCTGGAAACTGCATTATAATCCATCATCACATCACCACCCTCATGCGGTCACCAGCATCTCACATGGAACGGAACAGGTTAATTTTTCTGAGGCTGAATCATCACAGAATTCATCTATAATAGCCCATGCAGAATAAAAAGCTAGAGATGCATTTAAATACCCCCAAAGTAATTTGGTTAGTCAATGAACCACAGTATCTTCTCCCCACTCTCTGGTTCACTTGGCATCCATCACTTTTATTTTGTATCAGATACTCATTGTCTGGAGCGATAACAGATATGTGATCCAAAGAAAGGAGCATCCCATTGAATTGCTGGCACAGAACATGACGCTGTCATTATGCAGCATCATGGTGCAAGCCAAAATACCCATTTTTAATGTGTTCTCTGCAAAGAAATGATGGCACCCACATCTCTGCTACATAATCTCAGCATGTTATTAAAACCAGTAACACTCTAGATTTGGGTTCATCCTGAGAGATCCAACATGGGTTGGTCATTGTTTTAAACTCCAAATTCCACAGATAGAGATGATTTGGACACCTCTTCCTTTTTTCTTTCTTCTTTTTTTTTTTTTTTTCCCACCCCTTTTCTTGCGGAATAACATTTTTTAAGTTGACATCAAGTTTTCAGATTTTCACAGCACAGAAGCTGTGAGCACAGTGCTTACTCCTGAAAATGTATACTGTAAAGCTGACAGCTTAGGGAGAGGTGAAAATTGGATAAATGACTAGCAAAGATGGCACGAATGTAACAGAACACCTTTCCACTTGCAGCCGTGGGCACCAAATGTAGCCAGGGAACACAGTTTCCCTTTCTGTCATGGCCATACCTTTTTCCAGCAGCTCCAGCCTCAATCACATTTCCCTCCCATCTCCTTCCAACAGCTGCCTCACTCCTCTCTGCTCATCCTCACCCCAAGCCTGTTCTAAAGATGAGGTGTTTAGTGTGTTGCACAGTAAGAACACAGCACAGCATAATGGTTAAATACCTACACATATTTCTACCACATTTCTCTTGGCAAGAACTCACAGTCTGGCTGATGCTCACTCCAAGGTACGGTGACCCTACCCCACCACTGCAGCCCTTCTGGCATGTGCTCCAGCAGAGAGAAATTAGTTTTATTCCACCATACACCCCAGCAACACAGATGCTCGGAGAAATCTTCAGCAATCTCGGCTCTCAGAAATAGCATCTGGCACCAAAACTTCATTCAGAGGGAATTACCTGGCTCAGAAGAAAGGCTGGTAAGAGCCTCACAGCTTACTTCACTCCCTCCACCCAGGAAACCTTTAAATCCAGCACGACTGTGCCAAGCCCATCACCGAGGGCTTAAATCCTGCTCACAGGTAGTTCTAGGCAGTTACAGCTGAGACCCTGCACCTCATTTTAAATACATATTTATATATATATACACATAGAGAGAGGATTTCTCCTTTAAGTTTCTGTAACCTATTATAGATCACAGTGAAAGCTGTGAAAGGCAAAAACACAGAGACCACGGTGGATCCCCAGATAAACCACCTCAGGAAGGGCAGGACAAGAGGCTGCAACAGAAAAGTTGGGGGTTTTGGGGATTGCACTTGGAACACAGCGGAGAGGGTTGTCAAGGTGAGAACAGTCCTGGTAGTGGAGGCCCTGTGGGGTGCATGGGAAGTGGCCAAATGCCTTTGGCTCAGGACCTCTAGCACTTTCAGATGGAAGGGAAAAAATCTGCAATATCACAGCCTAATTCCCCACTCTGTGGAGGACATAAGAAAACCAGAGATGACTTAGCAAAAAATTGCTCATGCAGATCATCAGTGGAGGCTGCCCTGGGATGCTGCAGCATGCTGGGGTCTCAGCAGGCACCTGAGTGCTGCAAACCTCTGACCACCAAAAGCAGCCAGTGCTCCAGTGCAATAGATATCACAGCTGAGGCTCAGGGTTTTGACTTTTACTCAGACACGTCCAGACTGTTTTGATTCACTGATTCCTGGCTTACCCAAAAGGTAAAGTTTAAAGGTTAAGTGAAACAGCAACAAAACCAAACCCAAGAAGGATTCTCATTGATTTTTGAACAGGGTGAGGGAGCACTGATTTGCACCAGCTCTCCAGAAACGGAATAATTGTAAATAAACATCCTCCACACCTTCCTCCCACACACGCAGGCAGACACGCTCTAGCATGTGCTCTCACTTCATTCATCTCCAACAGCTCCCAGTTTCAAGATAATTAACCCTTTTTATTATTAGTTCCAATGTATGGCATGCTGGCATTTTGCTTTTATATCCTGAGGCTTCTAACTCAGGCCAGTGAACCTTGCAGGATGAGGAGGGAAGCCTGAAAGGAGATCTCTCAGTCCAGAATTACACTCAGGCAGTCCATCCATCACAGGGACACAGGAGCTCAGCTGGGGGACCAGCACTGTCCCTTCAGTGCCTGCAGAGCCAGCACCACCACAGGCTGTTCTGCAGGAAGAGCCTCTGGTGAGGAGCTGACCAACCTCCACGGGCTCAGGCACCATCATATTTACCCCTCCTGATCACTGAACACTTCTGTTGATGTAACACCCATTGGAACCATAAAATCCCCACTCCTGACAGCATTGTCTGTTTGAGTTCCTTTAGCCCAAAATAAGCCCTGTGGCAATGACCAGTTCTGGGCAATAAAAGAGGGAAACCTGCTTCCCACCTGAGCTCAGCAGAACCTGTGCCTCTGTGTTTCACTTCTCTCTTCATCACTATTATTGTTCAGAGAGATGGGACCATGCAGTCAGTGCAGATTTGGGAGATAATTTCCTTCCAAAAGAAGACACTGCTGCACAGCCACTCCCTGGCCATCCAAGCTGGCTCTCCCGAGCAGGGCTGACCCAGAAACAGCATCAGGGGCTGACAAGCTGCAGATTTCCCTGTGCCACACAGCTGTCCTGCTGCAGCAAAGGATTTAAGTTTATTTCTCCTGTGGGCTTTTTTTTCCACTTGTACAGCCACAGCGAGGGTGCTGGGCTTGGCTGCAGAGCTGTGGTGCCTGTGTGAGCACGGCTGGGAGCTGAGATGGGGCTGGGGACCAGAAAATGCTGAGCCAGGGTTTCCCCCGCTCTCTGCCGTGTGCTGCTGGGACCCAGCCTCTCCACAGGGCAGGGACACGCTCAGCTGCTGTTATGAAACACTTCTGAGAATGGGTTTGTTCCACAGTCAAATGATGACAGCCTTGACCTGCTTTGGAGGCATCCCGGCCCTCTGCCAAGCTGGTGAATCAAGGGATGCTGAACTGCCAAATCCACCAAACATCAAAGGAAATGAAGCTGTTCCCATGGAACTCATTTTGCTCTCTGGCTGCAGAAACGTTTCACCAGAGCTTCCCTTTGAAGAGCCGGGCAGTGAGGTGTAGCGGGATCCCCAGCAGCTCCTCACCTCAGCCAAGCAGGGCTTTATCTCCCCTGCAGTACAAACCAAAATGTCTCAAAATAATTGTGAAAAATCCTTTGCAAACACAGTACATATAAATAAAAGGAGAGGTAAAAATAGCTAAGAAAAGGGGAAAGGTAGTAAAAGAATTAAGGCCATTTGCGAATGGCTTGTATTTCCAAATAAATTCCTTACTGGTTGCCAGCTGTCTGAAACTTGGCATAACTACAACAGACACTGAATTTGATACAGACATTTGGTCCCCCGTATTAATCATGAAGAGTAGAAACAGAATACATCGTTTATGTGTTTGCCTCATCAGCTAAGGCTTTATCCCCATTAGACCTAATGGAAACCTTCCCTTCACTTTCCTTGTGGCCAAGATTTCAGCTCCAGAGCACAGCTCCAGGAAGACGCCGCTGTGAGGAAAAATCCCATGCACCTGCATCCTGACAGAGAAATTCCAACAGTTCAGGCTTGTCTCCTGCCTAGTCAGGGCTAAAGTGGGCTGCTCTTTTGTCCTTTACAGAGGGCAGAAATCCCGGAAGGACAAAGGAAAAGGACATCAGAATCAATGAGCTGCTTGTGCTGGAGGGGAGGGCGAGTAGGTGGAGGGAGAGCTGAGGAGCTCTGGGATGGCTGGTTCACCCTGGGCAGTCAGGACATCCCTCTCTCGGGGAGCATTTGCTGGACTGGATTATGTCAAGTGAAGCAAAATGGTCCCACATGACGTTAAAATGTATTAGAAGGTCAATGCACATCTTTGTGGTACAGTGAGAAAAAGCTTTTGGAGTGCCACCAGCCTTGCCCGTGGCACAAAGCCAGGAGGGGAAGAAGTGACTCACTGCAGTATCTCTCCTTTCTCCTTCAAACACCAAACATGCACACAATCACCCTAAAACCAGAACATGTCAGGGGGTTAGTATAACAATACATGTCTTACGCCAGTATTGTTCTAGAAATGTCTTCTTTCTTTCTTTCAGCTACTCCCACAGGGCAGTAAGCACAATACATGTGCATGCATCTGGTGTGCCACAGACATCACAAAATGAGTCAGGTCCTCAGCTGGTTTTATTCAACTTGGCTGTCCTGATGGTTTTAATATTTATTTTTTTATTATTTCAGTTCCTCCTTCCAAACATTCTCCCCTCTCAGATTCTGTATGCAACAATAGCACCATAATATCTAATTTTATCGTAAGCATCTCTGCAGTACCTCACAAAAGAAAAATAGATGTGTAGATGTTGCTGACAAAGCAGCTGTGTCTGACTGGCATTTTGTTTAACAATTCCTGACATCAGATTCCAAATCCTACCTTCACTTTCCTATATAAAAAGAGTTTCTCCTTCAATTCTGGTTATCTAATATACTAATCCTGAAAGTATGCTTTTGAATTCCTTCATGCTGGGAGTTGATTCTCAGGTTATTCACGAGCACAAGTCCCTTCCTCTGCGCTCACAAGTCTGCACATGACATCGCTCCCCTGCACCACGGATCGTTTTTGTCCCATTAGAGTTACTAGGGTTTATTTTCCTGCTGGATAGAAACTCTTCTGATTTCCAGAATGTGAAGCTTTTCCTTGAGGTATTAATTCCATGTATAAAAGAGGGCGTTTTGCTTAAAGTTTTTGTCACTGTTCTGGTAGGGAAAGCAGTTATATTTAAAAGGTCCGCTGATGATTTTGGTTTTGGTTTCATGTTGCATTCCCGTTCCTGGTGGAAGTCATCACCTCCTTTTTCTGACCTGGGGAATTGTGTTGCATCTGGCCATGCTGCTGCAAAGCCCCCATGTGTGTTCCCTCTCACTGAACAAAACCACTGGATTCTTGCAAAGCGTTACATTTTGCTCCATTGCAGTGCATCCCAACACAAGAATAGTCTTACCAACTCAGATCAAAGGTCATTCTAGCCCAAACCCAGTGTCTTACTGGGGCCCAGGAGCAAACAGAATTACAGGAAAAACTTATTTGCCTCACTAGACTGTCCTCCCTTCTGCCACACAATGACTTTCTAGGTGTTACATGTGGAGTCATCAAAAAAAGTCCAGAACAAGGAGTGCCAAATTCCAACTGCATGGACAGCATCAATTTCATTTGGTGCTCACCATCTCAATCTGCTCCACAGCTTCCCTGCCACCAGACCCTGCAAAGGAGTGCCAGAAAGAGGGACTCTCATGACAAAGTTGCCATGTGACTTCATGACTCAGTCTTATGGCAGCATCTCATGACAAAGTTATGGTGGCAACGTTCGGTGTGGCCATTTGTCACCCTCTAGAGGTGGCTCCTGCCACCCCTTGCTCCTGAGAAGGCCCTGGCAGCTCCCAAGGGCTGGAGCTGCTCATTCTCAGCCAAAAATGCCAGGTTTGGCCTCCTGGTCCTGCTACCCATGTCACTGCAGGGTATTGTACACGAAGATCTGCCTTCCATGCTCCACACACCAAATACCTGAGACCCTTGAAACACACTGTTCTTGAAACTCCTGTGAAAGAAATCTGCTCTTACCACTACTCCTTTATTTAAAGGATTGTCCATAATAAAACCACCATAGTCCACATCCACCTTTTACCCCCACAAAAAAACTGAGCTCCCATGGTAATCATAAAATCATTTGATGGTTTCCTGTTAATCTAGAATGACAGATTTGATTTCTGTACGCAAATACTGGATATAGAGGGAAAAAAGCCAAGTTATAAACTTTTCCCTATGCATCAATCTACCAGAAGTGTGACAAATAGACAAAGAACTGAAAAAACTATCAATGTGGCTCATCTTACATGTAAGTGTATAAAACCAGACCAAACTCTGCAGGAGAAGAAGGAAACAAAATCCATTTTTATCCATTTCTTACTTCAGAAACCACTGCAGTGGTTGCTGAAAGCATGCTCCAATGTGTTGGGATCTCTATGAGCACAGAAGACAAAGACAAGTGCTAGTTCACATCATGAGCTATAGACAGTGACACCACTTCCTAGGGGTCAGCACTGGCCTCCTGCTCCCCATTTGTACAATCCCAATATGTTTCTCCCATTTCTTGTACTTAATATAAAGGAAGAATCTAGACAAAGCCAAAGATGCTCCTGTTCTCTGGCATCTGTAAGTCATAACTCATCAAACTCCTCTGGCTCTAAGGAAACCCCCAGGGGAAGCACACAGACTCAGCAGAGTCCCAGCTTTTGCTCCCAGAGGATGTGTGGTGATGGTCCATGGCCTGGATCTGCAAAGCCTACACTTCCAGGATCCAAATTACCAGGGAGCAAAGCTCCCACAAAAGCTTTTTTCTCTCTCAATACTTGTTATGGAATGAAGTGTTTTCCATAATAAAGCTCACAAGCCTGGTAAGATGTGCCACCATGAGCTGGGACACATTTCTTCCTCGGCTGTGGCCATTGACACACAGTGGGGGAAAGGAGCAGAGGCTGGCTGGCAGCAGAGTCGTTCTCTCTGCACCACTTGGCTTTGTCCCACAGAAAACCCTCGTGTGTGGGAGCAATACTGAAAATCAGCTTAGCAAAGGGGCACGAGGAGCCACTGCAGGTGTGACCAGAGCAGTTTGCACAAGATGACCTCTGCATTATGCAAACTGAGCTGAAACTCTAGTCAGAGGCAAACCTGTCAGTCTCCTTGTCTTTTCCAGTGTCTCGTCAGAAGCTTTACTCTGCTGGAGAACCATCCAAAGAGTTAGGGCAGCCTTTGGAGTGGAGCAGAATTGCGTAACTCCAGCTACCTCACACACATCTGTGCCTGTACACACAAGACGGGAGTCTGGCCTTGTGGCTTCAAAAAAGCAGTCAGCAGCTGATTCTGAAAGATTATTGTTTTATTCTCAGCATTCTGAGAAGTCAGGTAAAAATAACCCAAACACTGGAAATCAGGTGAATGAGTTCTCTGCAAAACCTGCAATTTCTGCAACAAAAAAAATTGTGACACACAGCTCCAGATCTCACTTTCCCTGGGCAACCAAGTGATAGCACCTTCATTTAATTCAGCAGCACATTTCCACCTGGGAAGAACGTGAACCACTATTTCCATTTAATGGGGTAGTAAAAGAAACATACCTTTCCAATAAATCTTGCACCTCCATTCTCCTCTACTCCATCAAAAAACATAGAGCAAAAAGAAACTCTTAAACTTTCACATATGAGATGTGAAGGTAGAATATTAAGAAGATGCAAAGCTGATTTTTTTTTTTAATCTCCAAATTAGTAAGAGGATAACTCCTGAGCACTGACTGCATTCCAGTGCACTTTCACCTAACCCATTTAAATCGTCAACACTTCTGAAGATGCGGGATCTGCATGCTCCTTTTAAAGGGTTATTTTGAAGTGCTGAAGGGTGTGTTTGTTCCTCTACATGAATAAATTCAAACTTTCAGTTGCATATACTCCTCCCTCCCTCCCCCCCCCCACCAATGGTGTTTGGGATTTGCTTGGGAAGCCCAAAAACAAGGAACATGACTTCAGTCAAACTCCTCTGGAAGGGTTTCCCCCATCCAATCTGTCTGTGCAAAGCCCATTTTGGCTTCAGCAGTTCTTTCAAAGGAAGCTCTTACAAAAACTGCATCTCTGCTGGGAGCAGCAGACTGGGCTGCGCCATGGAGTTAAATAGTTCCATCATTATGCTGTCTAATGCCTTCTTTAGCCCAGGCTTGTCAAACATTTTTGACATTATGTATTTCTCTCACACTGACAATGCTTTGGATCTCTTGAAGCTTGTCAAACTGCTGAGCTTAGTTTCAAAAGTGAACTGTGCATGAAGGCACTTATCCAGACAGCCCAGCTGCTCACTCGGGCCAGCTCTCACCTTTCTGCACAGCTGTTCCCTCCAGCTTTTCCTGACAGAGGTAACACGTTTGAGTGTGTTTTACACTTGCAAATATAAAACCCACAAAAAGAATCTCAGTTATTAACACAATGAAAAAGTCAGAGAGAAGATATAGCAAAACTGGCTCCTATTCCAGACAGTTGTAGGACAAACACTCTCTGTTGAACTGCAGTCCAAGATTTGTTTGGGATGATTAATAAGATCTAATGACAGATGATTAATATCTTAAGAGCAACTCCATTCCTCCTACTTACTCTATGAGCCTAACAGAGCTGACCTTTTCATAACGCCTGGTAATTTCTATATTACATCCTGAAAACACCACTGAAATGAGTGTGCTGAAGTGCAGTGTCCCCCACAAGGGACACACCGAGCAGGGAAAAAGTGTGAGCAAAACGTGACAAATTACTAATCCACAACTTCACAGACCGAGGTTCAAGTCCAATTTGAGATCCTGAGTGATATATGTTTGCTGGATTCAGCTGAGCTGTGTCAGACAGACTGGGCTATAATCCACTTTAGAACTGTCACACATTAGTTGATAATGCTTAGGAGAGGGTTGGCGGGACAGAATGACACGATAACAGAATTACCTCCATCACCCACCTTGCACGAACCCTATATTGAACTCAGATCAGAACAGTGCTCAGGACCTCATCACAACACTCTTTGTTCAGAAACCACATCTCAGTTGTGCAAATAACTTTTTTTTTTTTTTTTTACTGGCCTGCCTGGCATTTGGAAAAGTTTGAAAATAAAAATTGTTCAGGGATGAAAAAACATATGGTTCACTTTCAGCTTTTTGATAATAGGAGGGAGGGCATGAATTTCAAACCCACAAATGTTCACTTCAAATAAAAATTTCCAAATGTGTAGTTTGATGAATATTGAAATGAAACATCTCAGTCATTCTGCCTTTTTTTTTGGTGACAGGTTGCTTGCCGCTTTTATTTCTCAATGAAATATTATCTGAGGCTTATGTTAATTTTCAAAATATGTTGGTTAAAGCAATTTTTCATTTTTCATCCAAAATTGTCTTGAAATTACAACTGTATTTCATGTTTTTTTTTACTCCATAGGCATCCTATCTTTCCAGGAGGCACATGGGATTAACAAAGTTGAATGTAGGCTGGTGGTGATAGGCCAGAGACACAAATAACTTTCTATCAACTTCTGTAGCCCTCAGGTTTATGGGAAGGGTGCTGCAGGTCCTGTCCTCACATACTTAGAGTTCTTTACATGGGCAACTTCTGTTTGCAGATAGCATTGCCTGTGTCCAACAGTGGCAACTTGTCCTGCTTGAAAAGACAGAAAGCTGTAGCTAAAATAGTTGTGTCAAGAGCAACCAATTGATCAGGTTTGTTTCCTTCAGCTTTGGGTTGCTGGGTCTCTTCCTTCTCAAGTGTCTTTGTGAGCATCATCTCCTTCACTCTCACTCCCTCCACTTTCCTCGGGTTACCCTTCACCCATTGCTTGTGGAAATTGGACACAAGGACTTTTGGCAAAACACAAAATATCACAGGGCATGAAGCAAAAAAAGACTTTTCTGTAACTGCTGTGATACTCCTTAACCACAGCATTAATCCCAGCCATGCAGCTCATTTCTTCCCCCACTGCTCTCTTGGACTGTGCCTGTTTAGACTGAGAGTTTGTCAGAGGATGGACTTTGTTCCTGATTTGGGAAATGTTAATGCAGAGTGGCCTTAATAAAATAGTGCCAAAGCAGTTCACCTCACATCCTCTGTGCACATCTGTGACGGGCCAAGAACATTTTTTGGTGTTGTACAAAAATAATAAAGATAGATGTAGTTAATAAATAGGTAAGTTCATTTTCAGCCCTCTGAGCTCCTCATTTTCTTTCAGCATGAGCCCATTTTTTACAGCTGACTGCTGTGATCTTCCAAGGGATGTGCTGATGTGGCTTGAACCAAGTTAATTTGCTTCCTTTTTCTTTTTTTCAGGATTGCAGATGTCATCAAAAATAAACAGTACAAAGAGGGGGGAGGAAGAAAAGGCAAAGCAGAAACTGATTCAGAAACTAATTAAAATAAAGCGTAGTTCTCAAAACCTCTTTAAATTATTCAGATGTCACAATCCAAAGAAAAACTGTTCTTTTCTAAGCATTCTGCTTTTTTACCTTCCTCCTCCCTGCTGGAATAACTAATCTAATTAAATGTTGAAGATATCTCTAAGTAAATTCAGGTTAACACAGACACAGTTTGGGAGGCATCCAAAGATCTCCAAGTTAAAGGAGTTTTGGAGAGTTAAATGCTTTTTTTTTTTTGCTGAAAGTGGTGAAACTCAGGACTCAGGAACTGAGGGGTGGGGGACGTGGTGCAGCTGCCAATAGTCCCTGGCCTTGGTCAAAGCTATAACAGCACTGTACAATGAAGGGAGCAGGTCCAGCACATCTGGAGACTTGGGCTCAAGGATTTACAGTCCCTTTCTCTCCACTTGCCGTGGGCACAGAGGACAGAGAGGCAATGAATGGCTGCTGCTGCTGCGCCACTCCAGCCCCTCTTTGTCCATTTGTTTACTCCAAAGAGTATCAGATAAACATGCAAGCACCACTGCCATCGTGTCACAATGGAGGTGCCGAGCAGAGGGATGCTTGTTCAGCCTCAAACCGTGACTTTCAAGCTGTTCTCTTGCCTCATTTGCAACACAAATTCCAAATAGATAAAATAATAGTAGATTAGTGAGCTCTTCGGAGTGAATTCTTAATCCAAAGGGTGTTTCCGCCAACTTTCCAAATCTTTCTCTTCATTTCACCTCTCCCCAGCAGGGAATGCAGCACCCCTAAGAGCAGCAGGACAGGTCAGGATTTACCCACCACGGCAGGACCCCTTCTCCTGCTAGACCACGGGTATAGCTGAGCTCTGGGCCTTTTACACCCCCAGATGGGAACAAGGCCTTCAGTTCTGGGTAATGAGAAGAGAAAAAATCCTCTACCATGACCTTTTCTGTCTATGTGAATATTTCAGGGAAACACCCAAGGAAATCGCTATTTCAGGCTGGTTGTGGGGATATTTGTGCTGGCTGAACATGCTGGCAATGCATTAAAGGACTGCAGCAGATCATAATTCTCACTTAACCTACTTTACATCCCCTGCAATTATCACTGCTGCTGGTGCACTCCTTCCCTAACTTACAGAAAATAGCCAAATTCAGTTACTTTGATGCTGCACCTCATTTCCAACCATACCAAGACATAGCCTCCAGCGTGAGGCTTCCCCCACCCGAGGAACCACTTCTCACATCCCTGAGTGCTTTTCTCAACATTCTTCTTTGTGTTACCAACATGCAGCCTCGTGTAAATCCTCCACCCATTTTTGCCCCCAAACCCAGCCCCTGCCCACAGGTCTTGAGCTTCCCTTGCCCGAGAGCAATGCTGGGAGCAGTCGTGTCTCCTGCAGCTGTTAATCTATCATTAGCGTGCCATAAGTCACCCAGATATACTGCAACCATTACAGAACCTCAACAGAGTGGAAAAAATCATTTGCTTTACTGTCAACATAAAAACTTTTTTATCTTCATTGACAGTTTTATTCAGAAAAATCTCAGCTATGTTTTAATTTGACTCTAATGATAGCTCTCAGAAAGCAGTGTCTGTATGTTAAAGTTTACTGCAATAGCAGCTGCTAATTTTCTTTTTTCCACTTTTTGGTTTTGTTTCACATATTTTTTAAGAAGGGATGCTTCTGGGGTATTTTCATTCTTGTGAAAGAGCACACATTTCTGACAACCTTGCAAACTGGCTAGTTATCAATGGTTGCTAAAGATTCATCCATGTTACCATCAGCACTGGAATTTAAATGGGCATATTCAAACCTTTATCTAGGGGAACACCTACAGATTTACCTCACAGAGAGAATGTTACACATTTTAGTGGAATAGCATCCTGCCTTTGGTCTGTGAATATTTATCTCCTCAATAACAACAAAACCAATGACCTGAAGTCAAAATGCAGGGGCTAGGGAAGTACTTTTGTGTCTGTAATTTCAGTGAGCAGGCTGGATGCTGAGAAAGGAGGTATCACTAGCGGTCTGAAGCCCTGTTTTCTGAAAAATAAGGAAAATAAATGGAGGCATCCATGCTTTTGAGCTCATTCTGTCTTTTCCCATGGTAGGTCAGCCAGATTTTCCTGGTTCATGACAACAATTCATTCATTCATGCATGGGCAGAGTACATAAAACAGCAGCTAAGGCTCTCTGTTTAGCCAAAACCTATCTGCCTCCTATAACGCATTTCCTTTGGAAATATCAAAGAAGAGACAGGGCTCAGCTCTGGGATTCTGTGAATCAAAGTTAATAAAAATCTATAGGCTGGTAGAAACCCTTGCTCATAGAAAATGCCTTGCAACAGCCCAGAGCTCTGGCTGTCCCTCCCTCCTGCCACACCAAACAGCTGTGGCAGTTCCAGTGCTCTGGAAAAGCAGGCTGGGGACGGGGACACAGAGAGAACCAGCAGTTTTGAGGGTAGCTCCCACCACACCAAGGTCCATGTAAAACCCTAAAGTGTATAAAATTAACCCACTACACTCTTCCTTTAAAAGTTATGCATGGCACAGGATTCTTGGTAAAAATTTGACAAAAACAAAACCCCAAAAACAAAAAGCCAGAGGCTGTCAAATAAATAACGTTTGTAAAAGAAGTTCCAGAGGGATTGTGCTGTCTTTGACTAGACACGGACAGCAAGAATGGCAGATGGATTGAACTTCCGCAGAATCTGGTTCTGTTTGTTTTGTTTTAAATTGTAACAATATGAAACTGATCTTCCAAAACACTTTCTTTTTTCTTTCTGAAAGATAAAACCCCAGAGCAAAAATATTTGTGCTGGAAAAGAAGTTTCTCAGATGAATAGCTTTGTACAGATGAGGATAGAATTGCCTGAAATAGCTTTGTTTTGAAACAATACATTGTCTCGCAGGAATTTTAGACATTCTTTACGAAGGCAGCACTTGGCATTATATTTCATGCCTTTCAAAGTATCTGTTTTCGTAGGAAATGAAGGAAGGGGATGGGAAAGATGTTTTTCACCAAACTGACTCCGTGGTTGTAAGGATCTCAAACGGGAAGATGCATAAGAATGGACAGAAGAAAAAATATCATATCCCATTCATCCCAAATGGCAACAGGAAAAATAAAGAAACACTCTCTCCAGATTATATGCATGAAGAAAGATTTTCTTTGAAGAAAGTCTTCTCTTTATTGCTGAAAACATGTTTCAGCTTGACTGATGAATGCTGGAAAACTGCATAGGTGAATTCAGGAGACCACAGCTGAAAAATATCACACCAGGATATAACATTCCATCAGCTCAAATGTGGTCTCTAGGTTTTCCTAGCAGCTTATTTTCTGTGGCAAGCATGCTTCTTAAGCCTTTTTTTTTTTTTTTTTTTTTTTTTTCCCTAGAGAAAACGTCATGCAGTAATGTTTGGATATGAGCCCTATTTACAATGCCTCCAAAATCTGAAGGGTCTGATCTGGTGGTCTGGTTCATATCCATCTGTCTCTAAGGTCCAAGGCACAAGCTCCAATAGCTTTCCCATAGCCCTGTGGATCCAGGATTGTGGTCTGGATTCATCTCAGAATTCCCCCAGGACTCAGATTTCCCCTCTGAAGCATCAAGTCACTTAATCTCCTCGTGGTTCCATCAACTGTGGGAAAGCACCACAAAGAAAATTTAAAAAACCTATCAGGTACACAGAAGATCTCTCTTTCTGAGCTGCGAGCCACACAATTTCATCCTCACACAACACAGAGTATTTTTTCACTTTGTAGTTTATTCCTGTTCACTACCATCTTGCCAGAGGGCTGGCTCACACCTCAGCCTCCCAGCTTCATTTTCAGCTGGTAGTTAAACCCATCATTCAAATAATTTTTCATTTGCATGTTTCTTCTGAACAAAGGTCCATTGTGGGCACATTATTACTCACTCTCTATTTCCAGTATAAATTTTAAGTCACCTCTTTGTCCCTTGTGCAGCCCACACACTGACGCAGCATCTTCTCACACTTCTCTCCCACACAGGCAGCTCATGAAATTACACTCCTGAGCCATGGAGGGGATGATGGATGGCTGGCATTTCTCTATTTTGTGCAGGACTGGCTTACTCAGAGGCTGGTAAGAGAAGTTTTAGCTGGCCCAAGCACCATGCAAGATGCACTGGCTGCCTACATATAGATCCTTAATTGCTTAAAGAGTTGACTTCACATATTTCTTTGACAGACAGCTCTACAGGCAGCCTTGGGCAAGAAAGAGGCCACGGAGCAGAGGCAGCTGATTGCCATCTGGAGCTGGACACCACCAATTCCTCATTTGGGTGCTGGAGCTGCCCCAGAGGAGCCTTGCTGGGGGGGTGTGTGCCAAGCGATCAGTCGAAGGTTTCTAGAGGATACAGCTGCTGGAGGAATTCACAGAGAGGTGGAGGAGAGGTTACACCAGGGAATGGGAAAAGTAGAGCTGAATATAGTATTTGTGCCCCTGTCAGATAATACTACCATGCAGGAGTGAAAAAACAGCTGTAGAAATCTGTTTTTCCACTTGTCCCTGCACACCAGTAATTATTTGCAGGAAATCACCCCACTCCAGACACGCTGGTAAAATACAGTTGCAGCCCGTCTCGCTTTCATGTTGGGATTTTTCTTTTCTTTGCCAAGGTGTGGAACACGAGGCCGATAAATCTGCCTTGGAAAGGAAAAAAAAATAGCTTGGAGGAGCTGCTTCATCATCTTCCTTCTGCTTTTCTCTAACAGTCAGTGTGGCAATATCCGCTTAAGTTTAGAAAGCATTATTGTTACAGGATGTGTGGGAACCACAAATACCATTTGAGGCCAAGTTACAGTAAATCCTATTCTTAGTGTCATTAGTGGAAGTGCTTCCTTCTCGTCACAAAAGCAAACGAAAGGAGGCCCATTAATTTTTCACTGGTGGAGCAGTAAGGAGGCACTTTAGAAAGGGGGAGGAAGGACTCCAGTCAGGTACCCGAGTGATTGCAGACCTTGGCACGCTGCTGAGCCCAGAGGCTGGAAACCAGTCCTGTCTGTGAATGGTCAATACTGGAGTTCTGCTCGTTACTGTATAAATATCTTAAATATAAGCTCAATTTGAATCTGTAATTATGTTTGTGTTAGCATGATACTAGTTATTAAGGCCAACTGCTGCAATAAGGCAAATCATTACCTCTGCTGTTCCTGGCCACTATCTGCATTACTGTAGAATAAACCAGAAGAAACACATTTCCTACTATTTTGAATGTAACAAGACATAAGACAGTAAATATTTAACTTGGTCTTAGCGTTTACACTCCCTGGACTTGGTATTCCCCTGATTTATGCCAAAGTGAAGCAGGTTCAAATCCATCAAATTCAATGGAGTTAAGCTAGGGTAAATCAAGCCCTCTATTACCAAAAATCAATTTTCCATTTGTTTTAATACCATTAATTTAAATGAACTCACTTGATATTCTCATACCTCTGGCATGTGCACACAATTTATGCCAGGAGTAATCCTGGGCAAACCTGGGTGCTTAGGGCTGCTCAGCCCACTAAGATTTGAATGAGTATTTCTAATAAAAGTATTAATAGGATTTATTTTTCGATCTTTTATACTGAAGCCAAAAGCAGGGCATCCAGTTAACTTAAAAACAATCTAGCAGACCTCAGCCAATCAAGCATGTTAATGCTGCCCATCTCCTTCATCTTGGGGTCCACTTGCATTTCCATTTTTAACTGCACACATATTTGCATCATGGCTGTGAAGGATGGAAGAACTGTCATTCAGAAGTCAGGGGCACAGACCCCACTTCTGAGCCTGCCTCCCTGCTTTGGGGGTTAAGCTCTGCCTGCTCCCTTGCTCTTCCTTGCCAGGGTTCTTGCCTCGAGAAGTCACCAGAGCATTGGTTAATGGGATCCCATATAAGATAAAGAGGGCAAAAAGCTCGATTTCATTTCCTAATGTTATATCTTGCAAAACCCCACATCCACTGACAGTGTCTGAGCACAAAAATGCACCTTGCTAATGCCACTGCAACAACAGACAAGAAATCATTACAGGAAGAGACAGGGCTAAACCACATCCACCTGGACATAAAAAGTGGGAAGAACCCTCTAAGAAAAAAAAGTGTTTCAAGGAGAAGACGCTTTTTTTCTTTTTTTTTAAACCAAGAGGTGCGTGTGGGAAAAAAGAGTGATCAGCATCAGAGTTATAAATCCTTTGTTCAGGGGTGGAGTGGAAGCAAACTCAAAGCTAAATATGGTTACAAAGCAGTTACTCCAGGCTTGCTGGCCACTGGGAGCAAAAAGAGAAGGGCAATGGGAAAGGCCATTTTTGCCTCGAGGTCCTGGGCTCAGCTGGGGTATGGGGGTTGGCTGTCATGAAGCCAAAAGACCTCAGTCACCCTTGCTTTTGACCCCTCTGGAAACGTGGAAATTTAGTCCCCGGGCTCATCTGTGATAATACCTGGTGCCTTGAGCAGCAGACCTGAGGGAAGGACTGTGTGGGAAGTGTTTCTCCTCCACTGGCCCCAGGCAGTTTGTCCAGATGTGTTTGGTCCCATGGCTCCCATGAGGCCAGCAGCCCCGGGATGTCTCATTCCAGAACACACGTGTGTAGGAAAAGGGACAAAATCTTACACCTAAAGCTACGTGATTCAAATGGGCTTCTTCACAAAAGGTCACCCAGTGCTGCGTACAGGCCACTGACAGATAACAAGAGGCATTGTCTGTAATAAATAGGAGATCTAGTCCCTGGAAAAGTCCATTCCTTATTGCTTCACAATATTGTTGTGAAGATTGATAGCCACAATAAAGAAAATCTTGGCATGTCTGCATTTCCTTACATACATTAGGTAGATTAGCAGGATACTTCCAGCAGAAGTGCCGTAAACAGAAATAAATTATGGTTTATGTATCTTGTGAGCTGCTGGTATTAGAAGTTTAAATATTTGATCAGACACATACATCTTCACATTTCTTCTCCTTGGCTGATCAGGCAAACAGAGAGCAGCCAATAAGAACTGAAATTAAAACCAAGACCCCTTTTGAGAGATATCTACAGAGAAAAGAGGAAGCTCTGAGAGGCCACGAGACCACACCAAGACCTGAAATGACCTTAAAATTCATGTTGGCTTTGTGAGGCACCAGCTAAACAACAGCACCATAAGCAAGGGAACATGTTTTGGGGAATGGACCCAGTCCTTTTGGCTGTGAGAACAAACACTTTGAGCCTGCCTTGAAACATGTCTTGGCTTTCTGCAGGAAATGTGCCCTGACGAAGTTTTGCCAGTGTTAGGACATGTCAGTGCATCACTGCAAGGACAAAGACATGAGAACAGCAAAGGCAACGAGGAGAGGAGAGGAGAGGACGGGGAAGTGAGTTGTAAGAGACAAGGGGAAAGGGAACAATAAGGAAAGAAAAGAGAATTAAGAAGGAGGGGAATGAAGGCAAATACAGGAAAGCTGCTGGAAAGGGGCCAAGGGAATCATCCCCACACGACTACGTGTTCATTTCCATCATTGTTCTGCTCTGAAGTCTTGGTTTCCAGGTTCTGCATCATTTCTGACTGCCCAGAAACCCAGCCCCAGGAGAAACAATGCAGCTGCCTGGGCCAGTGGCCAGGATGCTGTCTGCCTAAGAACATTTTTATTGAACTTGAAGTTACAATTCTTTGTTTCTGAAAATGTAACATTTGATATAAACCCAGCGTGCTGACCTATTCCTTTTGAAAATGTAGAAGTCATTTGAGTTTTAGATCCAGCTTTTGATTAAAAAGCTTTTAAGAGAAAACCTCAAAAAAATTCCCATGAAAATTCCACGCCAAACCCATTTTCTGGCCTTTAATTTCCAATAACCAGGGAGGAAACAACAATAAAAGCAAGGAACAGAGACACTATAAGTAACTTCCACAAGATTATTCATTTTCCTTAATAAGGGTCTTTAACAGCACGGCGACTCATGCAATATAGATAAGCAGAAACAAATCAAGAAATTCAATAGAAATAGAGAACAAATGGAAAACTCAGAAGAAAAAGCATTTAATAAAAAACTTGGTGAAGGGGGAGGGAATGAACTGTGACACTACTGCTTGGGGTTTTTTTGCCATTCATGGGCCATTTCTTTTGCCTATGTCTTTTTCTATGACAGAAAATATCTTTGGGAGTTGGTAGAGCTCCCTCTTCCTCTGGAGATGGAGCTGGTACTATAAGGAGTCCAGGCTCTTCCTGTGTCTCCTTCAAACACACAACTAGAAACCTCTTCACCACTCATCTCTCTGTTCTCTCCAAAGCAGAGATCCTGGAAGGAACTGGCAAAGGGCTGCTGTGGGGAATCAGAATAGGGAACATCTTCTGCTAAAAATATACTGCAGACATGAAAGAGAGATCATAGCAGAAAATGTCTGTGTCTGGGGTTGGTTCTGTTGCACTTTTAAATCTGGATTTCAACTCTCCTTTGTGAAAGAGCCCGCAGCATGGACAAGCATCTCTATTTTTTTTGGATTTTGTTGTTCTCCAATCTTGGCAGATCTGTACAGCAGTGCTTCTAGACCTGCAGCAAGGGATGGTGTGATTTCCACTCTTAGATCAAGTGCACCTTACAGCATTTCGACATGTTATCTTCCTTGTATTTAACACCATTATTTTAGAATTTAAAAAATATCAGAGCTAGGTGATACACTCAAAAGGAACAATGACTTAATTAAAGCACCCCCTTTCTGTTGTCTCTCAATCTGAGAAAATGCTCCCACTCTTTCATGCCCGTCATTCCAGCATTTGCTGGAGCTTTGTTTTAATGATGACAATCTGTTGCAGCTCAGACACAGAACTAACATTTTCCCCCAGACACCCAGTCATTTCTTTCTTTGTGTGTGTGCTTTATTTTTTATGGGGCCAGCTGCTTTGTGATCAGTGAAATGTCAGAAAAATCATCTTACCATAACAAAGCTGGAAATAAAATATTCAAGGAAGCAAACTCCCATGGAAATCTTTAAAGGCCTAACAAGGGAGAATTCTCATCTCTGTGCACACGGGTGACTCACTGAAGTAAATGGGAATTACGTGACTGCATCAAAGATTTCAGGATGAAGAGCACAGATTTTCTCCCAGCTTTGGCCTTTTGGAATGAGCACACAAATAAGTTTAGATGGAGATTCTAGATAGAGATAGACTTGCTCAGTGATATCAGCCCTGACCAGAATGATTTGAGGGAGGTACAGTATCATCCTGTCGAGATTAAGTGCATGCTTAACATATTACCTCCTTAAATGCTTTTCATAAATTGAGTGCTCACATTCCACTGCCCAATTTGAAAATGGAATGAATGACACTTAAGGGTCAATACAGGTGTGTCTTCACAAATTTATAGGTTAATTGACATAAAACTTGTTACAACTTGGAATATGGAAAAAACCCTGTTTCTATAAATATTGTAATTAAACAGAATGTTGTTTTCCTAATTGTTGGAGAAGAAAGCCCCAAATTACCAGGAGGAAAGAAATTAGTGGAAACAGATCTGCAGGAAAATAACCCTACGAAAAATTCACAAAGATGTACTCATGATGCATCAAATTATCCTCTCGGGTTTCATAATTCTGTGAGCGAGTGCAATTAGTTAACGGTGGTGTTGTTATAAAGCTACACACTGTGGCTGACGGCTTTTGAAACTACTCCAGGCACCAAGGTCTGACGCTAAACAACCATTGTGTGTGGGTATTAGGCAACAGGAAATCTGCCTGATGATAACTGAGTTATACCAAGCCCTGCAGCAGCCACTCAGACACTGTGTCCATTTAATCTGCAGATGGCAAAGCAGATACGCCATTCACAGCTGCATGCATGAGGATATGACATCTTTGTCTATATTAATCTCATGGCTGGCTTCACATGACTCATTCAACCTTTTCTTCTATTACATGAAAGGGAAGTTAACTAGCAAGACCTCTGGTGATTTTTAAATAGGTCCAGCCCTGCTGTGATCTACATTTCAAGCAAGGGACTGCAGAGCTCCTCTCCCTGTTCCTAAAGTTCTCATTCCACGCAGTTGTGCAACTGCACTGTGGCTACGCAAATCCCCCGTCTGTGCCATTAGCTCATTCCCAAAACAACCTCTGTAAAACACACAGGCCGTGATGCCAAGAGTATGACAAGTGGGTCAAAAGTACCAAAGTCTGCACCGAGGGAGACAACATCGGCGGGCTTTGTTTTTCCAGTTATCAGTAGGGAGATAGAAGGCCTCAATATGTGAACAGCCTTAATTTGAAAAAAGAAAAATCTGCAGTATCTCAGTTCCACAAAGATAAGCTGACAGCTAAGGCAAAACATGGTTATACCCAGAGGCAGCAGGAGCAGTGTAACAGGCTCCCCTGCTCTCCTCATCCTCTGTGGCAAGATTAGGAAAAACACCATGGGTTTAGCTCCAAGTGGTTCACAGGGGAGCTCTGCTGTTCAGAGTAGCTTGGTTTTGAGATCTTGTGCTCTGCTTTTCAATCAATATTCAGAAAATTATATCTTCAAAGTGGAATATCACTGGGGGGAAAATATCAAGCTTTTCATCATCTTTTCCTGCAAAAATGCAAAGAACACTCGCAAGGTTTGAGGACGTCCACACAATAGTACTATTTTCAGTTATAGTAGCTTCTTCAAGCCTCAGAGGAGGTTTTGTTTTGAAGAGCAAGAGACATTCCCCTCAGGACTCTCTCCTCAGAGAAATATTTCCTAGAATTAGGCAAGATACTGAAAGTGAGGTACAGAACAGAGAAGCAGAGAAGCTGTCATGCTTGGCAATGGACATATAGACCCCTCAGGGCAGGGGTTAGCTGAGGATACAAAATGATATGGGGAAAAAAAAAAGAAAAAAACTTTCTTGAAGCATTTTCATGAAGAAAAATAAACATTTTCATGCTAAATTCCTATTTTGAAGTTCAGAGACCACATTTTTCCATAATAACCCCATCCAGCCTTATGCAAATAAAAATAATTAAACAAGAGTGGAATATTTTCCCCATAAATATTTGTTTCATGTGGAAAGGAAGCTCTAGTTGCTTACAGAAAAGCAGAGAATCCAGGGTCCAGCCATAATGACTAAGTTTTCAAGATGTTCTTGTTTGCATCTCTCTGCTCCATTAACACTGTGCTGCCTGCTGAAAGCTGAGGCGAGGAAACTCAGGGAACAAGTTATCTGTAAAAAATAATTTGCGGAGAGAACATCTGCTCCACAGAAGTGGAACAAGACTCTAATGAAATGTTTTAAACCTCCCAGATTAGTACGAAGAGCCACAGGCTTCTGTAAAATATATATCGTCTCCACTTTTTCTGCATGTGAAAAACAAATAAATACTTAATAAACTTTAAAGTATTTGAAGATGTCCAGATTCTTTAGGAAGGTTAAATTAAGCTTTTCAGAGGCTTTTTGATGATCAATAGCTAGATCAGCTCTGTGATTGAAGCAGGCTCACTAGCTACGCTTGAGAAGACTTTTAACTTCAAAGATTGATGTGCTTAAGGGATAGTGAAAGAAATGATTTGTTAAAAAAAAATTAATCTAAACACAATCAGTAAAACTTTGATGGACACCTGTGTTGATCTGGGAACTGAATTGCAGCAGCCGCATTTGTAAGTTATCACGTGTTTAAAACAGAAGGGAGTAACTAACTTCTTGCAGAACAGGGAACCGGGGAACCAGTGGATATCCTCGGACTTTGCCAAGTACATCCGAAGCTGTGCCAGATTTTGGCAGTCAAAAATCCAGAGCTTCCCAGCACAGACCCCTTGTATGGAACATATGTGTGTATATACATTAACGTTTTTCTATTTTCTTATAAAACATGAGCAGGGGTGCTGTTGAGTATTCCTAAAGCTCTCCAGTGACAAGAGCTACTGTATTGTCCCCTGGCAACCTGTGCTCCCAAATATCTTTACCTCTCCCAACCCCCCAGTGCACTGAGCTAAGAGAGCAATTCCCTTTCCTTTAACAGACCAACGCTTGTGGCACACAGATGAGCAGTGGTGCTCATTCCTCCATCCAACTGTGCCGTTACATTTTTGTGTGCATCAGATGCAAAGTAAGGGGTTGATAGCAGATTTGGAAACCATGAAAAGGCAAGGGCCTCAGAGGGTGACAACAGAGACCACAGCAAGAAGAAATGACCTTGTCTGTGCTGCTGGTTCCTAGCAGGAAACACTGCAATGTGGGTACAGAGATGGACACTCACATCTCTGCTAAGCAATCTGCAGGGGCAAAGGTACTTCAGTCAAACCTAGAATTTAATATCCAGCATGGGGGTAGCCCTGGATTGAATTCACTGCTTGCAGCCCTGGCTAAAATTATCTGTCATCTTACCAGGAGATAAAGCAGCAGTACTGCCACAAGATAACCACGTGGTTACTCTTGTTTGCAGGGAGCTGCTGGGTTCTCACCACCCATCCATTCAAAGTTACTGTGTGGTGTTTCTGAAGATCTACCTCAGTAAATAACCTGTCAAACCTGCAGCAAGCCCCTCACCACACAGGTCGCTATCCCTGCAGGGGTACCCAGCAAACACGAGCTGATCCCTCCTTTGGAAACAGAATATCACTGAAATCCTGCAATATTACACTAAGAAAAGCAGAAATGCATTTGAAATTGTTTTTCATCCTTTTACAGAGCGGCTCTTACCTCTTCACTCCACTGGTAGGAAATGGACATTGGCAGCCACTGTCAGAGCTGACAACAGAATTAACAGCTCTGGTAATTAGCAGGAAAAGTCTCTTGCCAGGCACAAAGCTCAGACTGCAAGGTGATCTAGAGAAGTTCTTTCCTCCCCAGGGTCAGAGTAGGGGTAAAATCATAAAAATGGTGAATTGCTGAGGATATTAAAAGAGACAGCTGAACTACAAATTTTAGCTCTGCAGATTGTAGTCAGATGCGCCATAAAGCCATCGGTTAACCCGTACCTCAAAGCTTGTTAAAAACAAAGCAAGTATCTTAGAAACCCAGCAAATTAGATATACTGCAGGCAGTTAGCAGGAATAAAGGAGGTTAAATGGCCACTAGTCACACTTTCAAAACCAGAGGAGAATTTAGTACTCATCTGAGCCACATGTTTAAATTGGAAAGCATTCCCCCTCAGATAAACAATACCCCTTCGGAATGTAAAAACTGAAAAAAATTTCAGAGAAGCTGCTGGTGATGATTTTTTTTATTTTATTTTTGCTGCAAGGAGGAAATATAGCCTCCCAATCAGCTGCTCTCACTATTCAGAATGCGTAAACATCAAAGCAGAACAGGAATATGGAAACAGTATGGAAATACTCTCGAGGAAATACAGACTACCTAGTGGCCTAATCTGCAACTATAACTGAAAGTTACAGTGAAAGCCTCTTTCTGAATAGCCATAAAAAAAATAAAGGAAAAATTTTGCTGGCAAAGCAGAAAGGTCTTGTCCATTTGCAGGCCTGAGGGCTACACCACATCAGGAGCAGCCTGGGAAAACCCCTTGGAGAACATGCATGGAAAACACAGTGGTTTAGCACCAGGATTAACATGGTGTGGCAAACAGCACAGTGATACAAACATTGTGAAGGAAGAAGTCCCCTCATTTGTTACTAATTAGACTTTGGATAATACCACAAATCTATATTTGTTCAAATTTTAAACTAATTTTCCTTTGTATTTGAAAGCATTATTTTTATGTATGTTAATGCTAAGCAAGAGAAGCAATTCTGTGTGTCAGCAGCTACCCTAGAAAATAATCAAGCAGCCGTTGTCCCTTTTGTGCTTCTAATCTAAATATACAGAGAAAGCACTGGGGAAAGGAAATGTTGTTATTCCCACCTTAGAGCTGGAGAATTGAGACAGATAAGAACTGAGCAATTTTCCATCCTTAGAAGGGAAGCCTGTGTCAGAAACTGGGACAGAATGCAAATTTCTACAGCTATTCTCAAAACAGGTTTGTTGGCATAACTGTTTTTCGCCTGCACATGTTGCCAAATTCTGAGAAACGTTTATGGAAAGCAAACCTTAAATATATGTATTCAGCAAAGAGCTCTTTCGTGTTGAGGTAGAGGATGGAGAGAGAGATTCTGTGCAGCTGGCTTCAGAAAATGGTAAATAGTGACAAAAGTGAATGGAAGAGAGAACGTGATCCAAGCAAAGTGAAACACAGTCGTGTCAGATCCCGTAAGGCCAAACTGCCGTGCCTGTGGGGAAGGTGATACCCAAACACAGCTGGGTGGTCTCTGGGCAAAATATCAACTCAAGTCACTGAACTCAGCAATGTTACTGCAGCGAGCTAAAAGCATTGTAATACACTGATTAACAAGGTGAGATCTAGACAGAGGGGAAAAAATGACATACAGACACATGGGGGTTTTGCTGAGAAAGAACCCTTATAAATTCTGAGTGTCATAAGCTGATACAAAGACAAATATAACAAAGCCACACATACGTTGTTGGTACCCCACTGAAATAAATGGGTTTCCACCCTCTGGTAGAGATAAAATCTCAAGATTGGGTGTGACTAAATTCAAATGCCTTGGGATTTCACTGAGGAAGACAAAATTACAGGATGACTGTGCTGCAGACCACAGCCACGATACTGAGGTAGTTTGACTTTTACTGAAACTCTCTCCAGAAAAACCACACTGTGCTTGATTCCAACGTCCAGATTTGGAACAAATCAATCTATTTTGTTAGGAGCAATTGGGTTCAGTATAACACTTAAAGATATGTCTCAAAGGATTGCCTACACACAGTTCTTTTCTGTTTACGGGATAACAATAGTGGGTGGATTTGCAATTAGGGTGGCATTTTCCTAAGATTTTAAATAAAATACTAACATTTATGCACAACAGCTTCACTGCTCCTTAGAACCAGAATGGTTTAGCTTGGAAGGGATCTTAAAGATCAACCACTTCCAACCCCCCTTCTGTGGACAGAGACATCTTCCACTTGACCAGGTTGCTCAGGGCCCCACCCAACCTGGCCTTGGACAATTCCAAGGACGTGACAATCACAGCAACTACTTCCAGTGCCTCACCACCCTCACAGCAAAGAATTTCTTCTCATATCTAACCAAATTCTACCATTCTTCAGCTTAAAGCCATTCCCTCCTGTCCTATCACTTCATGCCCTTATGAAAAGCCCCTTTCCAGTGTTCTGGCAAGCCCCCTTCAGGCACTGGAAGGCTGCTGGAACATCTCCCCAGAGCCTTTTTAGCTATGCTATTCCCTGAATGCTCATGATTTTTCATCCCATTAAACAAAAGGATCGAGACCAAGCAGAGCATTTGTGTGTCTGCTCCCTGGCAGAGGCTGACTCAGATCCAAAGATGATGGGTGGCTTTGCTCGCCGCTGTGCCCTATCAGATCTTCCTTGTGATGACTTTGCCTGATAGACTCAGCAGCGTTCCTCCAGGATTTATCAGCAAAAGCAATGTCAGAATAAGACCCTGTGCACTTCTGCTGCAGCCTGTGGCGAAAACATGATTTCCTATTCAGGAGTTCCTAATCTATCACACATTAATTAATCGTATAGACTGTAGATAGAGCACCGTTGAACAAACTCGGTAGAGAGGAATCTGAAGCCGGTCCAATATCCCGAGGGCTTTTCATAGCTCTGCCCTCCTTACTCAGAAATGTCATTCTCTAAAGTAGGTCTTACATCTTTAGAAGATGAGCGTGGGGAAGAGCTCTCATCTGGGATACAGAGACAGTTTCAGGCAAAATAGCAAGAGTGGCTGCTCTAGTTTGATGAGGGTTTCCTTATTATGTTCAGTGCATTTCAAATGTGAGAGTTTGGTTTTGTAATGATATTTCACATCATCTTTGAGCCTCCGGGGGCTGGATGTAGGATTTCAGAAATAAATATATTAGCAGGAACAATTGCATCTTAGGGGAAAAAAAAAAAAAAAGAAAAAAGAAAAGTTACAGCTTTGCTGATTGATAGCTTCTGCGTGCCACCTACAAAGGCTTGTGTGTCTCTGCTCTGGAGTTTCCCAGGCTCTGGGGTACTTCAATTAATTGTCATTTATATAACTGGTGCATCCCTTTCTCAGGGGCAATGAAAGCTCTGACTCAGGAGAAAGTCATCAGATCCCTTTCATCACTTGAGAGCAGGACCTGTGACTAAAAAGCATAGTATTTCACTTGGGTTTAGTCTCATCTCTGCAGCACATTGTAGCAGGCAGCGCTCTTTGCTGCCTAGTTTTTGTTTGCTGACTTCAGGACTGTACTTCAAAAGCTCCCTGTCCTCCTAATGAAAGTGCTACGCCTGTCTTTTATCATGTCCTTTGTTGTAAGGTTTAGCCCAAATTCCCAAATGGAAGATGAAGAGCAGGAAAACTTATTCAGCATGACAAAACAGTCATTGTGTTATAAAAAAGTGAGCTGTGTATGTAAGTGAAAATGTTAGAGAGAAAAACTCCTAATAAAGAGAGCAAACCTACTGAGGTATATTTTTCTTCTAACAGTGCCCCTGCCCTAAAACAGAGAAATGAGAAACAGAAGGGACAGGTAGAAAGGAAAGGCCCGTGCACGTCCAGCTTTAAGGAATCCTGTTGAACAGGATTAGAGGTATGACAGGACATGTGCCTCATCTGCTTCTCATGAATCCTCTACCCTCAGCTCTATAAACCTCATGTATCAACTTTATTGAGGTCAGAGGAAGAACGTAGCTAAAATAATCTTTAAAGGAAAAAAATGTTTTGAACAAAAAAAATGTCTGTATTTGTAAGGTGCTTTATTAAAAATGTTTTTCCTTGACTGATTCTGCTCATCCAACGAATTATTTTGGGGTGTAATAGTGATTTGTAGTTTTATCTTCAGGATGTATTTTTGATTGAGTTTGAAAAGGTAAGATTTTAATAGAAAGGCTGTAATCTCAGGATTATTTATGTCTCGCTATGATTAAAAAATTTAGTATTTGTATGTAGCAAGCTCAGTCTAGTCTTAGTGTTCTTCCTGGTGAGAGTTGCACAATACTCATACCTACCTCCTAGGTCTGATTTCCTTAACAGCACTTTGGACTGGATTTGCATCAGCTAATTAGGCATTCCAGAACAGCACAGCAAGTACCTTTCAATCCTAATCTCTTTTTGTGTAATTTATAGTGGCATTTCGTTAGAGCAGAGCATGAATAGCTTCCCATGCTACTCTGAAGAGCTACTCATGCTTCATGTGGCTTTTGTCTCTTAACAGCCTGATTTACCTTGGTTCTGATCTGCAGAGCCCTGGCAGGAGGGCACACACCACCTCAAGGTTCTGGACAAAATACAGTTAGTGACTCACAGCTGTATGTCAGATATGGGGAAAAAAAGATAAAAAATGGCATCATTTCAGGAGCGTCGGTGGCATCGTTTGTCATAGCTCTCTATGAACCTGCTTTATCCTTTTTCCCTTCCTTCACAGCTGGCAACTTAAACTGGCCTCTAGTCTCAAAAAATCCTCTTACTTATAATCTGGTTGGCCTTAATCTACTAACTCAAGCTCACGCTTAATGATTTGTAAAATGTACAAAGCAATTTTTAGGCTTCCACAGGGAATCTGAGCCATTTTGTTCTAGTTTGTTAATTTATCTGTATCAAGAGCACAGATCTCTGTGGGTCTGAGCAGGTTACAGATCTCTGGCACTCACACACCTTTTTTAACCTGAAGTGTCTCCAGCTTAAAGAAATTTATCTCTCTCACTTGCTCATTTTACTACTTGACTTCAATCAAAACTATCTCCACTGAAGTCATTCTAGAGATTTCATTTCTCTACTTAAACACACCATCTATCCTCACTTGTACCACCTCCCTCCTCCTACTCATTTAAATGGGCTGTTATACCAGGGCAGATTAATGTCACCATCGTCTCCCTTGATTTAAATGGTGTTTGATTATATCTGTCAGGATATACTTCTCTCTAAGTATGTGCTCTTGCCCGATGTGTTAATCTGATGGAGTAAATGGGCCTCGAGACATGGTCTAATCATTGCACAACATTAAATAGTTAAGGCAAGGTTCAGGCCTCCAGGTACAGGCTTGCTGTACTGGCAGTCCCCGCAGGCAGAGGAAAACATGCCAGGTTTTGATGATATAATGGCCAAAACACAGAAGAAAAGTAGCATTCTCCAAGCATGAGGTAGACAGCAAATGCCACATTTTCTACATTTTTACATCCCTCTCTTTTTTCTTTTTTTTTTTTTTTGCATCAGTCTTAGAAAAAGCTGCTTTGTCTCCAGCACAGTTTCAGAACTGGCACATCAGCCATGAAATCTGCTTTTCCTGGACCTAAGAAGGAAAATTAAATTTTCACCCTACAGCCAGTCTCTCCCTTTCCAACACTCTCCTGGGTGAAGAGAGACCATGTCACCTCCTTCAGCAGAGGCAGCTTCAAGGTGAGGGGAAAGAACAGGACATTGGCAATGGGAAGCCAAGCAAGGGCTCCTGTTTTAGGCCAGACCTTACTGAGGAGATCTAGACTCTCCTTCAGGGTAGCAATTTTTTTTTTTGTTGGCACACAGTGTAAATGGTGCAGTGTAGGCTCCTTAAAGCCATACCAGTCTTCAACCATAATTAGACACTGTTTTTATACCAAGTTCATCAGCAAGGTTGTCCAGTCTAAGAGTACATTTCCTATGGGAGAATCTCTGAAAAGGTGGTAGAATTCTGTCATTTGCTGAAAACTCCATAAATTTGGGAGTTCGTTTTAATTCCAAAACAGAAAGTAAAACTTTAAGCAGCAGAGAAATAAAACTTCAATTTTTTTAAACTCTCTACATTGGTTTTTGCTTAAATAATAATTGAAATATACTTTTGAGACAAATGCTTTCAGATGAGAAAAATTATAATTCAAATATTGAAACAGACTAATGATATTATTGAGGGGCTTTTTGACATCCTTCTTCTACCTAGCATTTTAATCAAAATTAAATCAAATATATTCTGGTCTAGTTAAAAAAATAATTTAAGTAGGGAAAATTTAGAAAATCCATGCAGAATTTTTTCTGGGAACTTGACTAGGAACTCAATGCCATTAAAACATGCAAGTTTTAAAGAAAGCCTCAAAATTACATTAAAGCCAAAGCAACCCCCACAGTACTTATTTTGGATTACATCTTTTGGGACAAGAGTCTTACATTTCTTATATCTTTCTCATGGCACTCTCAGCCTCAAAGAGACATCTCTCTACCACAGCTCTGTTGCACACTTTCATGTACTGACATTCAAGTTACTGCAGTCCTCACCTTCACACAAGAATTCATGGGATGACTTAGTTTTCCACATCTCAGCCCAAGGTCAAATCCGTTGAAAAACCCCCTACTCAAAACTGCTGTATCCCTGACAGATTCGTGCTGTATATAGGAAAAGAAGGGAATAACATGGAGACCCTTTAAATGAATACATCAGATAAGGATGAAAATCTTCTCTGCCAGAAAAATCCTTCCTCAGCAACTTAGATTTGTGATAGGTCACAAATGAGGAATCAAAGAAACACTGAGCATAGATGATGACTTCCTAATAACGGCAGATGCGCTAATTTTTTCCTTAGCTGCAATTTTATGACTAAGCATAATTTGTGAGTGATAGTAGAAAGGAAACATAAAGCTGACAGACTAATGTATGACTGTGGTCCAAAATGCTGAGAGATAAATGCACGGGGAGAGAAGAAAGTCTAGTCTGGGGAGGAATTGTTCTAGAGCTCTGTGATCACAGACTTGTTAATCAGTT
The DNA here is from genome assembly GCA_013397845.1 of Melanocharis versteri. Taxonomy (NCBI): domain Eukaryota; kingdom Metazoa; phylum Chordata; class Aves; order Passeriformes; family Melanocharitidae; genus Melanocharis; species Melanocharis versteri. The sequence goes on along the minus strand of VZTG01002133.1, from coordinate 575,893 downwards.
TTGTGCCAGTTACACCCAGTATCAGGTGTACAAACTACGGAAACAACCACAATAACTTCACGTTTCTGTAGCACCTCCTTTCTAGATGGATCATTATTTATATAGCACTTGGCTGTGGGCTAGATGTCCCCTACAGGAATTTACAGTCTCATTTTATCCATGATGTTCAGTTACTGCAGTGAAAAGAGCCATTTATATCTAGAGACAGGCAAGCAGTAAGAGCAGCAAACAATGGGGGAGGCAATGCAAGAAAAAAGAAAAAAATCAGGATTGCAGAGGTTTTATGTACTGAGAAGTCTGGGATGACTTTAACTACAAAGAACAGTTACTTCAGGGTGATGGTTTATCATGTTATACTTTATATCAATACAAATCCTTCCTGTGCATATTCCCTACATTCGTATTCATTCTTCATATCCATAAACATTGGATTCAGCCTGATCCAGGGGAGAGCAACTTTCACAGCAATGTGGGACTGTGGTTATCTCTAGGCACAGTATCAAAGCACACCCCCCAAGGGACTGCAGGACCTTCATCCCCTGCCCAACGCTGGCACACGAGACAGTCCTGCAGGAGTGGGGGAACAGATGGAGCTGTGTGGCCCACGCTGCAGCTGAGTAAATGCCATCAAGGAGCCAAATGAATTGATCACGGGGAGGAGGCAGCCCCACGGCACAGCCAGCTCTGCCTCCTGTCTGTGACCCCCCAACTGAGCCCAGCCCCTCAGCAGCCCACGTGTGAGAAAAGCACACAGACCCCAGGGGAGACCCCAGCAACAAACTCCCTTCTCCACAGTCCTTCATGAATTATACACGGGAAGAGGAAGAAGTGATATTGCAAATAGCACAGAGCATTGCAATTCCCAGCCCTTGACCTCTTGTTTTATGTTTCATTACCCACAATATCAAGGCTTCCCAAAGCCACCTGCAACAGAGCAAAAGTAAAGTGCTTTCTCTGTCTCCTGAAATGAGTTAATTTTTTTTAACCAAGAAGGTTTATTGATAGTATAAATGTGAGGGAAAGAGCCACTCCTAATTACATACTTATAAACAAATGGGGTTTGGGGCAAGCAGGAAAAACACGTGGAATTAGAAGGGCTAGAAAGAGGGCTTGAAAAGATCATCCTTTCTACAAAGAGAAGCTTATTGGCAACAGGAGAAAAATTGAGAGAGAAAATCCTCTAGCAATGGGAGTAGCAGTGATTCACCACTTCTAGAATTAGATCTGGCAGTGTTATGCAAAAGCCCACCCATCCATTTACTCTTTTTCATTATCATCATCAGCTCATCCTGGTAAGGGGGTAGTGGTATTTGCAAGGCTGATACACAGCAATGATTTCTGGTTAACCAGTCAGACTTTGCATCATTTACATTGCTACTCTCACAGAATGCCTCTACAAAGCTATTTTATCATCCTGTATTATTTTGTGTACATCTTGTATCTGCCCTTTAACCCTTACTGCTTTCACACCCTGGCTGCACAGTTAACCATGCAGGCCCCTGTGCAGCCAGGACTACATCATTGATGTACACATGTAGTTATGAGCAACTCAGAGGCACAATATTCCCCATGAACACGGCCCTTAGCTATTTAGACAAAATCCACAAAGAAAAAAAGAGATACTGTAGTTACTATGCAGATTAAAAAGAATGTTTTTCGACTAGAATGAGACTGTGTGACTTCAATCACAAGCCAAAATACTTTTCCCTGAACTATGTTCTAACGCTGTTCTTTGCACAAACATTGATTGTGTACACAAGATAATAAATGTTGGGAGAAAATTTTTAGAATTGTTCATCTAGAATGAAAGGTGGATGTTTCCTAATCAAAATAACTGTGCACAGAGAAACGAATGAAAGGAAAACAAACCCAGCCATTATCCACACTTGGCCTCACGAACAAAGTGTTAGGCTGAGCCAAGCACTGGTATCAATTTTCTTTGCCTAATGAAAAGGTTTTCCGAGATGTAGTCCTTTCTGCTTCACTGTGGATTGACAATGCATTCTGAACTAATGGAGGCTGATTACTGTTTCCATTATGCAAGGCTGACAGAAGCAATATTTCTTCAAACCACAACCTGTTGTTGAGCACAGAGTTATTGTAGTGTGACTCTGGGCTACAAAGGCCTTTTCATATCACATGTTCCTCATCTGCTTTGAAGCACCACACGTCCTCTCACATGACGATGGGAAGACCTGTGGGGCTGTCCTGCTGTCACAGCTGGGATATCATTGCTCAGGATTAAAAATAGAACCATGTGGAAGTTTTGGTTCAACATGAAAACCACATATGACCCACACTACACTTCAATTCTCTAAAGACAAAAAAGCACTAATCACCACGATTGAGAGATTAACCGAGTGGGAAGTCCTCAGCTCCTCCTGATCTCCCCAAGGCTTAACTGAGCACTACCAGAACTGGCACAAGAAACCACATCCTTCTTGCAAAACAGCAAAGAAAAATTTAAACTTCATTACTGTGTGTGTCTTGTCACTATCCAAGAGCTGTTTCTATTTGGAGGATTTGGGAATTTACCAAAGCAGGGGCAGAGCCTGGGCTGCTCAAGCCAGGCCTGTGCTCAGTCATTGCACAATGCTGCCACTGCCTCCTCTCAAAGCCACTTGTGCACTTGGTGTTTTGTTCGTATTTGTTGATCACATCAATGACATTTTCACCATTTACGTTTCACAGCCTCACAGCTAAGGCCGGTTCTGCCAGGCTCTGATGGCACACTGGATGCTCATTTTGCTGGGTGCACTGTGGGCTGCACATCCCGAGGGGAGCTTCACACATCCCTTCCCTTCACAACGAGCCAGCCTGGCCAATGCAGGGTGCAGTTAAACTCACAGCACTGGGTGAAGTACAAAACCAACAGGCTGGTGTGCTGGCACCAGCTGTTACACAGCAATGCGTCCTGGGCACCAGGAAAAGGGGGAACTGAGGAAGGGAATAGCCAGTGTTAAAGTGACAAGCTGGTGGAAAGGCTTTGAAGAAAAATTAAAGGTGCAAAGCTCAGTACCAGAGGCAGAAGAAAGTGTATTCGAGTGGGGAGAAGATAATCCAGCATGTCCTGTGTCTGCTCTGAGGCTGCTCAGTGTTTTACATCCCTCTTGGTTTCAGTATCAATGTGCTGGGCAGACATCTCAGGAGAGACCCTCCACAGTGCTCTGCATTGCCCATGTGATCAGTGTCACTACAGCTTGTGGGAACCCTCAATGTCCTCTAAATTAGATGCATCCTCGCTAAACCAGCTGTGAAACACGCTTGTGCCTGCAGAGCCTCAGGAAAAAAGAAAAAAAAAAACAAACCAAAACCAACAAAAACCGCCACCAACATGAAAAGAAGCCTTTTCCAAAGAATATTAAAGGAGAGCTAACATGGTTTTCACATGCTGGGTGGAGAGGCCTGAGTCAGCTTGAGGAAGTGGTTGTCTCCACACCACCTCAAACCACTCAGCCTCTGCGCGAGTCTGCTCTCAGAGAGAACAAACTAATGCTGAGATATATTCCTTGGGTTCTGGTGCATGCGTTTGCTCTCTGCTTGGATTATATTCCCCCCAGTTATCTGCTATCAGAAAAATATCACAGCAAGTGGCAGAGCACAGCCAGTGCTGGAGGGCACTGCCTGGACCCTGTTCCTGTGTGCTGGGCAGCAGAACCCACCGGTCACAGCTCCCTCCCGCCTCTGCTGACCCTGAGAAGAGCAAAACACCTCTGACTCCTTGGAGGATTTTTCCCTACACTTCTGCTGTGGCCAGGGCTTCACCTGCCAAATGGTGTGCTGCTGGGTGCTGGGATTTTGTTAAGCTGCACCCAGAGCAAAACAATTTGTTGCTTTTAAAATAACAGCCAGAAGGGTGGGTGGTGGGGAAAAAAAAAAACCCAAATGAACCAAATAAAATCACAAAGCAAAACAACAACAAAAAAACCCTGAAACAATAAAAAAGCCCCCAACCAAACAAAAGAAAACACATTGCTGCATGTGATTATTCTGCAGGAACAAAACTGCTGGCATGGTGCCACCAAAGACACAGCAGCTGAAAAGCAGAACCACACGAAAAGCCAGACACCAATCAATTGCCAGACAAGAGTCATTACTTGTGCGCTGGTGGCTTTATTTTTCTGGGGACCAAAGGGGACATAAGGTTCTATAGCTCCATGAACTACAAGTTTTCACACCAGGCTGACATTGCAGGTAATCCCCTTCCGTTAATGAAAGTACACTGCTGTCCTGAACTTGCCCAGCACAAGCAACTCACGCTGTCTTACAGCTCTGCACAGCAAACAGCCACAGAGAGGACAGCACTTGGCTTCTCCACGGGCCACTTGTCACCTTGTCGCAGTCAGACACAGCCCGGGGAGAAAAGAGGCAGCCAAACTCAGGAAGAACAGGCTAGAAGGAATTTATTTATTTATATACAGATGGGTTTTTATACCCTAGGTCGTTGGGATGGTATAAGGTCATTGGATCCCTGGCCATCCACCCCTCAGGATGATTCACCAGATCCTAAAACACCCATTCCCAACCAATTCTTCAGAATAACAACAACAAGGTGCAAAACATCTCACAAGTGCAAGATAGAAGAATTATTTACAAAAGCTCTCTAGCTGTTTTTCAGCTAGCTCCATTAGAAAGTGAGAATGCACACTGACAAGCAGAAAACTGGAAAATCTCTTTGCCACCAAGCTTTCAGTGTCCACCTCACCTCCCCTGGATATGTGCAGCCAGGCACTGTGACTCCTGCCCAGCACCCAGGAGTCCACCTTTGCCTGTCAGTCCAGCCTGAGATGAAGGGATTTCCCTAAATCATGCCATACCCATCTTCTGAGGAGTCACTTAACGGCACCCATGATCAGCAGCACAATGTCCTCTCTGTGGAGGTTTCCTGCTTAAACTACAGAAGGCAGAGAAGGAAACCGATGAAGTGACCTCTTTAAAATCAAGCAGAACGCAAGTAAAACCACAACTCTCCCTAGCTCTGTGCCACAGATTTATTCTTGGAGCCACAGACCACAGCATTAAGTTGCTTGAATTCAAAAGCCTGTGTGGGTGAATAAGAACAGCAAGCCTTTCCAGCTCCCTTTTGCTATGTAAGATAATCCTGGCATATATCTCACACATCCTTGAAGCTTCCTGTCACTTGGCTGGCTTTCCTGTATGGGATACTTCTGATTATCTGCTTACCACCTTTCCTGGTGCTCAGGGCAAATAGTTTGGGTTGTGAATTATTCAGAGTGCTGTGCAGGGTGAATACAAATTTTGTTTGCCATTCTTGAGCTACCAAGATCCTGCGTCAGTGCTGTGTAGGAATCAGCTGTGGGCAAATGCCTAGCGGATAGCCATGCCTTGCCATCGTTCTGCAAAACTGTACTCTCTCCTAAAACTGAGGGAATGTGGCCCATTTAATGCTTTTGCCAAGGAGCAATGTGCTCACAAAACAATTCCATAAGACATGCAGCCACGCTGGCATTTGCATATTTGTACGCTTCATTTAAAAGGGTCTGCTATGTGTTGCGGCTTATTTTCCAGGCAAGGCTAAGTCATATTTTCCTAACTCTTCAATTTGTAGCAATTTCACTCTCCTTCAATTCCCTCCAGTTTGCAGTGAGCACTGCTGCTGCAATACGCTTCCATTTAGAGGAACAAATAAGTGGCACGGCCCCTTGGAAACCGTTACCACAGGTATTCAGGAAATAGCTGGCAAGAAGACTGCTGCAGTTCACAGCCCCCCTAGGGCAAGCATAAGATTGGCACAGCACAAAGCCAAGCCAAAAAATTCATAAATACAGATGAAAAGAAAATTCAGCATAATCCTTTTCCGAAGCCGATCCTTCGTGGATCTTGGAGATGACAGGCTGAGTGCTCGTCTGGCTTTCTGCTGACATTATAATGGCTGATAAGACTTTGGCAAACGAGCAGCAGGGAATTAGCTGTGCCTGCAAGAGATCTCCAGGTGCATCTCACATAACCTGGGCAGGAATCTTCACTGCCTGAAAGCAGCACCCTCAGAAACAGAGCTGGGCAGCTCTGCTGTACCAGGGGAGAATATTGGTTCGTGGAAATAAAAACACTCTGCAGAAAGATGCTGATTAAGCAACAAGGCAGATCAGGAAAGTGTATAGCAGAAACACAGTGAGCACCTTGTCTGCTAAGTGCCCACAACGCCCCTGCCAGGCTGACTGTCCACCAGTCTGGGAGTCCTACCTTCTAAAATCCCAATTTCTTTCATCTCTTTGCAAATTAGGCTATAGCTCCTAGGTACTGGACACTGCCTGGTCATGCAGAGGAATTTCCTCAGCACTTCACAGCAGACAGGTTTGTGATTTTTTTTTTCCTACATCCTGGTTTCAAACAGGAGTTTCAGCTTCTAGCCAGGTTTATTTCTAGCAATAACAGCCGGATCCTTGTTTGCTATAGACGATTATCTCCACAGAATATAAGGATAACACCTGACTGAAGGTTGTGTTTCAGGGGGCAGTGTGATCTGATGTCCAGCTCAGGTCTAGTCGGGCCAGGATTTGGAGATCTTGGGGTAGAAATTATGCACTCAAACTTCCGTCAATATGGTGCTTGACTTTCAACCATAGACTTCTGTGAAAATCCAAGCACTCTTAGACTGCAGGATCTTTTATAAGGTGTTATTTTAAATATATATTGCTTGTCATTTCCTCTTTTGGGTCTGTGCAGAAACAATTCTAAAGAAGATACCCAAAAAGCAAGTTAGTGCGAACCTATGCAAGCCTATTAGCTTCTAAGTGGCCACACTGACTTAAATGGAAAGGCTCCAGCTGACTTAATGGAAAGCTGAATCAGGTCAGTAATGAAGGCTGTGAATTCAGGTTTGGTTCATGCACACAGAAGTTCAAAGGCTTGTCTAGGTCTGTTGAATAAATGAAATCATCAAGATTTTTGCACTTTGCAGGAGCAAACGCTACCATAAGAGTCTTGAAAACGAGGATACTGCAAGACTAACCCTTCTCAGAGCACTGCTGCTACACTGAGAATCGAAACAAGAAAGGCAAAAAAGGGAGCATTTGGTACAGAGGTGAACACAATCTCAAAAAGAGGAACTTTTTTCTTCCCCTCTTCCTGGATGCTCATCTTTATTTTGTTTCCTTTATGGCATTGACTCTTTTCATCAGGAGAAACAGTATGCTCCTCTCTGCTTTCTCCTGTGCTAGCCTTGCTCCAAATTACAATCTTAACCACATATATTATTAGTTACATGTCCATGGCAATCAGCTCCTGTCCTCAACAAAAGGCTTCTGCTCCCCTATTAACAATATTTCATCGCTGCATAGATAGATACAGAATGACAAAGGCATATGAAATAATGAACAATGCAATGAAAGCCCCTTGGATTTTCCTATTCTGCCCATAGTACAGGACAAGAATGAGGAGACATTTCATGAAATTAGAAAGGCTGCAAAGGCTGATACAGATTAAAGGGAAGACTTTTCCTCTTTAAACATAGTTTATAACCAGTCTGTGAAATTAACTGCTGCCTACTCAGAGCAGGGGAAGAACAAGATCATATTTTCCGTGTCCTTTTTTTAATGTGGAATCTAGCGACATTTATATCATCAAAGCACGTTTTGAAATAAAGTAGCAAGGAAATATTTTAGTTAAAAGAAAATATGAAACAGGAGGCATTGGTCTGCATAAGGCCCTTGTGGGAACTTTCGGTTTTCTGGCTGGATTAACAATTAAGAGAAGGAGGCTTAGAATGAAATGCTTGAAAGACATTCCCCTGGAGGGAAGGGTGAGATGCAGAGCCAACGAGCCAAAGACCTTCAGATGTCTAGGTAGACTCTGGAGTAGGAGGGGCAGCTCTGTCTATCCCACGGTGGGAGGGATGGCTGGGGCAGGTCAGAATTTCCTTGCTGAAGTGAGGCACGTCAGGAACAACAGGCACAGGGGACCCTGAGCTGGCACTGCCTGGGCCAAGAGGGGCAGGGATGGCAGAGTGTTGAGCCTCTGTCTTCCAGGGCACAGCAGCCAGGCAGCTCTGCCCAGAAGCAGCCCAAGCTCTGCCCTGCTCTGTGTGCTGCAGTTTGCCAGACAAACCCATCAGTGCCGCCTTTATTACTCGGGAATTTGCCCTGTGCTGCATGGTGCCAAACATCTCTAATTAAGAAAATTAAAGGTGGTCTTTCTCTCAGTGAATGTGTTGGCCAAGTTCTGCTCAGCTCCTCTTGCAAGCTTGTTTCTGTGCCTACAAATCCCCAGTGCTAACTTTCGATTTACCTGATGCTGCTCCTGGCAGCACTGCAGGGCACCACCTTCTTCCACCACTGGCACAAGCAGCAGTCCTGGCTGGTCTGTTTGGGCAGTGGGACAATACAAGGACTATGCTGGACTACCCCACCAGCTCCTTTTTGTAAGATGAAAATCTCATGGTGTATTACTCAAAGATTCAAAAGCTCATTGCAGTGGCTTAATATCCACTGGCAAAATTAAAAGTGATAAGGGATGTTAATCTTCATGCTCCAGGGTATAAACTAATTACCATCTGGAGTCACAGGAGGAAGCTTTCCTCTATATACTGATACAGCTTTTTACTGTTGCCTGGGAAAATGATGAGTTTGGAAGAGGTTGTTCCTCTCTCTGATGCATTGACCTTTGTCAAAGACTGGATTCTCAGCTAGTGGATCAATGGCCTATTTCGGGATGACATTCCTGTGTTGATATATCACCTTCCATTCAAATTCATCCATTTGATTTAACATCCATTAGCAAGGTAATGCCCCAGAGCCTTGTATTTGTCAAATTGTTTGTTTACCCTTTTTATTCCGGAGATTAGTGCAATCTTACATGAAAAGTGCAAGTGAACACATTCATGGCTCTGTAACTCGCCTCTGGTCTGAAAGGTTCATGTTCTCTCCATGCCTTTTGGAGGCAGCGCAGTGGTGACACTGGTACAGACCTAAGCCTTTTATCAATGAGCAGCGTGGCAGGTCTATTTGTTTGAGCCCTTGCTGACACCCACACTCTCTGTAATTCAGTCTGACAGATTGAGGCCATGTTCCAGATCTCACAAAAGAAGCAGAGGCGGGTATTGATTTTTCTGTTATTGTTGGTGATTTGCTGCTTCATTCCTTTAACAAATGTAAAAAAAAAAATTAAATATATATATATATGTCGTAAACAGGAAGGTCACAGCTGCAGGTTGGCAGAGCACACAGTGCTGTTCCCCCTGTTCTTCTACACTGTCTCTTTCTCTCTGATTCAATGGGCATGTTCCACAGACCTTGAGCAACAACACTGGATAAATATGAAAAAAATGGCCATGGTGCTGCTAACAACCCAGAGGGACTCAGGAGAAGCATCTTTCTTTCACACTGCAAATTTGAGTAATGCTCCTGAATCCCGAATCAGAGTAACATCTGCATTTGCAGTTTTTCCTGCACTAACTCTGGCATGGAGAGAGCCTTCAGGTTCATGTGGAAACCAAGCCCCTCAGCACGCTGTGCTCAGGCTTAGCTCTAACTCACCTCAGGTATCATTTGTGAGGCCCAGACCCCGTGCAGGTGCTACACAGATGTGCTGAATGCTGCTGGCCACATCCCCTCACTGTTCCAGGCACCGTGTGGACACCTCTGACCAGGTGCATGCCCATCCTGGGCACCTGCTGCATTTGTTTGGCCAGCTGCACGTCTTGTAGCACCTTCGACCCGATGTACAAAGATGCTGAGGTATCAATCTCCCATAGACACCAACAGAACTCGAACACCTCAATCCCTTTCCTAATCTGCTCTTCTGCTGCCTGTGCTTCTGGGAGCTTTCTAAGCTCCAAGTGTACTAAAGTAAACAAAAGATAAATCTTTATGGGTCTGTTGCTTCTATTATACATCATCCCGAAAGGTTCAGGATTTCCCTTTTTACAGCTAATTTGGGACAGAAGCTGTGCAGATTCAGGTTTGAGCTGCTGGACAGAGTGTGCTTCCATGTGTGGAAATCAGCCATTTGTAGTAACTCTCAGTAATTTATTATCAGTCTTCAGATTTCTATTAGAAGATGCTGTACGCTGCTTTTTGTTTAGCACTGTGTTAAAAAACCCAAACAAATAAAACAACAGTTTCAGTTGCTCAGGTTTAGGTGTTTTTGTTTCTTGGGATGATGTGGAAAGGCTGGACTGCTCCTGCATATCCACAGTGGAGCAATGGACACCAAACACTGAACCCTTTAATGGTATGATGATGCCTCTAGCATAATTACAAAATCTATCAGGGATTTTTTTAGCAGCCTTTCAGACTTTAGGAGAGAGTGGTAATATCTTGGTGCTGTGAGCAGAGCCATTTTCACTATCACAGGGCTTTGACAACCAGCTTCCTACGCAGTTTGTCATGCTGAATGTCACTAATACCATCTGAATACTGATACCGTTCACGACTTTTTGTTACGTTGCATGTAAAGATTTTATGTGTGTAATTTAGAAAAGGCATTGATAAATGGATATAAATCTTCGGAGAGGCTACTGAAAAAACTCATTTAGTGTCGCAACTGATGTCTGTGCTTTGTCAGGCTTCAAAAATATTTTCTCCCCTTTTTATGAGCTCAGTGGCACTGCAGTGATTGTTCTTAAAGATGACTGAAAAACACGGTAAACTCCTGGGAACACTGACATAAATCTGGAGTAACTTTGTTGCTTCTGATGGAGATACCTCTGCATCATTGGGAGTGTTATTCAGCCTGGGGATGTGTCATACCTGCACTTACCAGTAAGAAGAAATAGAGCTACTTAGCTTATTGCATGTGTTTGCACTTTCTCTTTGAAATCCTTGGCTTACTTGCCAAAACAAGTATTTTCCCTTCTCCATGGGAAGTGTTGTGCAATGTCTTCTTCTGGCACTGGCTCACAAGGAGCGTTTTCTGCTCTCCCAGAGGAGGAGAAAGGAGCCAGCAAAGGAGAAACCTGCTCCTTCCTGGGTCACTGCTCAGACAGAGGGACGCTGGACCATCAAAATCAGCAGAAATATTTGTTTCTCTTGCTCTTGGCATTGCTGGCTTGCCCTTCTTCCAGGGCAGCCTTGCTCCCATCAGCTGGCTCCGCGGAGAGCAGGAGGGCAGGTCCCTTAATGGCCATTCTGCAGCAGGGACTCTGCAGCGCTGGCCTCAGGGCAGCTGCAGCCTGGCCAAACATCTGCTCCAGCCAGCAAACACTGAGCTACCAGCGCGTTTGCTTTCACCACTCATAGCCAAACCTCTTCTACTGCCTTTTTAAAGTTCTGCCTTATTACTTTTTACATTTGAAAAAAAGTGTGGTGCTTTCAAGGAGGTAAATCCATGCTCCCAGGCAGGACAGACTGCTCTTTGAAAGACACGAGGTTTACTTGCCACAGTGCCACTGCACTTCTGTTTTGGGCACCCTGGCCAGGAGGTGATAACAGTGGTGAGGGCACAGCACTTTGCACCTAAGGATGCTGGCACATCAATGAATGCAGCTTCTTAACACTCCTGCAGCCCCAGGAAAGGCAAGGTGTGAATTTTCACTGCTTCCAGTAGCGCTGTGCCAAGAGGTCACTGCAGAGGCTGAAGGGAGTAGGAGCACACCGCGGTGGAGGTACAAGCAGCAAGTTCCAGCACCAATGCGTTCAGCAAACACCAAAACAGAGCGAGATAGGAGTAAAAACGAAGGCACAGAGAGGTGAAGTGGTTGACCCAAGGTCAAAGCAAAGCTCTTTGCCAGAGCTGGAAACACAGCTCTCCTGAGTCCACCCGTGGAGCTCTGCTGATACCCCGAGCAACTTGGCCATAAGTTAAAGAAATGCCTATTTCGACAGTATTTTATTGTGTACAACTATAATTGTGAACTTGTCATGGCAAATTTCTTGGTCTTACATGGGATATTACTTCTTCACAATACTCAAGTTATCTAGTAGGAATGCCTCACAAATGCTATTCATGATACACCTCAGGGGCTTGATAAATAAAACATAAATGGAACAAACACCCAGGCATGTTAATGGAGAAGGCTATGGGACTTCAGCTACCCTAGGAACTTTTCCATTTTTCTCACAGCAATGTTTCCACAGGTATTTTGATTTAAATTGGGCTGAAAGGGAGGAAAGAGGAAAGTTTAATCAGAGGGTTGTCAACAAATTACTCAAGAGTGGTGGGCAGCATCACCACTCACAGTTTCATACAGTATATGTCTTTCCCACAGAAAAATTGTTCCAGGGCTGTCTGGAGACGGGGGGAGGGAGAATTAAAAGAGACAAATAACACTTACAACATTTAATCTTTTACTTTGCTCTGGAAAGAAAAGTTGCTAGGAATTTTTTCTTTGCTGGCGTATTTTTTGCAAGAAGTGAAAACCTTAAACTGGCACAAAATAGGATCTAATGTAACATTACACCTAATTATCACACAATTTTCCTCATTGTTGGGAGATTATTAGGAAAATGTTGGAAAAAGTTGTGCTAACTGAAAGAAGGAACACCATGGAAACACTTTCTGCTGTAATAGATACAATCGCTGACACAATAGACACAATCACCTATCAATTAAGCAGTTGAGGAGCTGTCAGCTTTGCCTTTTGACTTCTCTATCCACAGCAGCTCCCACCCTCTCTGCTGTCACAATCTCTTGGTGCTTTCAGCCCCTGATTTACATCAAGAGCTCTGTGCAGCAAGGACTAGTCTCTTGGTTTAGCTCCTGTAGCACCTCTGTTCCTAATTCCTGCAATTAACAGTAACACCACAGCAAGCCGCCCAGTTTGGTGTCAAAGTAAACATTCACCATTATCTTCAGTCTGCTGAGATTTAAGGGTTTGCGTCAGAAGAGACCACTGTGTCACCTGGCAGCCAAAGGCTAATTTCAACCTTAAAGGGTCATATCCTTCCTCCAGAGAGGTTCCTCCTCCCACCAGGCACTGGTGAGCAGTGGCCCTACTTCACAGTATCCTTTCCTCTCTTTCACCCACACACCCTCTCTTTCTCTAACCCAGATGCCCCTGTACCAGGCTCCCCAGTCTGTGATCTGGATTATTCATCAATAGTCCATTTTTGTGGCAAATAAAACCCACCTATCCTTCGCTGGAGCTGCTTCCTGCACTTTGCCTTCATCTCCCTACTGTTGGCAAGATCTTATCTTCCAGCAAGAAGATCCAGCCAGGGATGAAAAAAAAAAATATTGTTCCTCTTGGCGTCGTGTAAATTTGTCAACCTAAAGAGAGCTTTCTTCCCCGGATTAACTCTTGTGAAGACACAGGAAGAGGTGCAGGGTGTCAGAGAGAGGTAACACAAAGCAAGCCGGTTCTATTTGCACACCATTGCTTTCTCCCTGCCCACACTGACCTGACAACAGCACAATTTACAACAGCAGATGAGCCAAGCACAGGAGTGATGGCAGGGGCTTGGCAGCTCGGTAAAAGGGACTTTAGGGTGAGTTTTGGTAAACAAGTGATTTTCAACAGCACTCCTGCACTCACAGTTGTATTGCTGACAAGGGCAGTGGAAGCCCCCAGGAACCTGGAGGAGTTTGGAAGCAAGGGACAGAAGAAAGATTAATGTCTGAAACAGTCATGTACTTCGTTGTACTATGATATAACGATGACTGCACAGGTTCTTTTGATCAAAAAATAAGGTTTGCTTGTTCTTTTAAATAAAACACTAATTCAGGGTCAATAGTAAATACCTGCAATACCACAAGTGGCAGAAGAGATGGAGGAAGCTGGCCCAGAATACAAAAAGCATTGTAACTAGAAGCAAATTAAGAAGTGCTTATAAATTGATAGTGTTAAAGTCTGGGGAACAGTAAATGAGGAACACTCCAGTCAGTTATAGAAAGACTTAGATCATTTAGAAGCTAATAGCAAAGACAGTTCAAAGCTGACAAACACAGAATAATGAGGACTTTTAAATATCTAATACTCTCTGTGAATCTTAAAATGCACAGATTAAAAAGGTAGGGAGCTCCAAAGAGACAATCTAAGGGTTGTTTTGGGGTTTTTTTCTGCAAGCACTTGTTTATCCTGGCCCTGAGATTGCCGTGCACTTTGAGTAGTGCTTGCGAGATGTGTTTTTCTAGGCAGCTGGAATTTATGCAAGTTGAAAATCGAAATGCCAGAAATGCTGCCCTTGGAAAGCTTCTCTTTTGGCTCTCTTCCTTGTCCCAAGAAGAGAAAGGAAAGTTCAGTATCACAGAAGCTTGATCCAGGAACGGGGTTTTTGCCAGAGAAAATGTAGCACCAGAAGCACTATTAAAATGCAGTTCTTCAGGCAAGACTTAGGATGAATTGTTTTGCAAAGTATATCTCTTAAAGCAATCATTTATTCTGTTGCTTAAATAACATATAATTNTGTTTTGGGGTTTTTTTCTGTTCTGGAAATGAAGAACAAAATGCATGGTCTTTCTTGGGAACAAGTGTGTTAAGTAAGTGCCCTTACACTGGGGAGAAGTTTAGCCGAAACAGTTAAATTGTTTAGTAGGTAGTATAAAATCTAAGGAGAACGGCAAGAATAATTTGGAACAAAATTACTTGAAATCAACAGAAGTAGGCATCCTGGTTAGTTATTCTTGAAAATCATAATAAACAGCTGAATTCCTTTGCAGATATGGCCTTCAAGCAATTAGAAGTCACATTTCATATAGAAGTCAACATACTTAAGAGTTCTCTTGCTTAAATCATCCTCTACAGTGAGACTAAGGCTTCTGAGTTGCTTTGGTGCTTTGGAAAACCACTTTGGGCCCAAACACAGTCCCAAACCCAGTCCATACAAATCATACCTTCCAGTTCATTCTGCCAGACCATACTTCAAATTTAAGCACACTCCATGTGAATGTTCAGGGAGTAACTTTCAAAGTCCACAAGACCCTATTGCTCATAACAGAACCAAGCAGACTTATCATTATTTGTCAGGTGTTTAATTAGGTGTTCTAATGTTTTCCTTGTTTCTTAAATTCATGTTTCTTCTCAAATGAGACAGCTGAAATGTAGCTCCCAGCAGATCCTGGCTGCTGTGAGGCTTTTCCAAAAAGATAAGGACCAGAGTCCCTTTCCCCACAGTGGTGCTATTCCACAAAAGTAAAAAGGTACCATTTTCACAGGATATTCTGCACTGTGAAATCGTACTCTGGAGCTGACTCACACCTCTCCAAGCTGGCCAGCCTACTCCTACATCACAGAGAGGCGTTCAGTGGCATCTCTCAGCAGCTCAGTGCTTCATTAAAGCACTAAACTGGTCCCAGACTCACGGCCCTCCCTGGCCTCTAAGCTGCAGAAAACACAGCAGCTCGATACAACCAAAATAGTGGTTGGATACCATACATTAAATAACATTGATGAAAACCTTACCGAGCTTCCACAGCACAGCGTACAAACTTGGCCAACAAACATCATTAAGCTTTGCTTAATAATCTTGTAGCATTTGGCAAATATACTGTTCAATAAGTGCCTTATAAATTTAATAATTTAATTTGAAGCTTTCCTTTGAGATATGCAGTTCTAAGGGTGAGCGTGTATTTTATTATAAGATATGAAAAAAACCCCAATCAAACAGAGTAAGTGATTAAAAGACCTCAGAAGCTTTAAATAAAAAGGAGGAGAAAAAAAAACCAGAAAAAAGCCAAGCAGGCCTGCTTGAACATGCTGGAAAGTGGTGCTGAAAATTGCCTGGAAATGGAGTTTTCAGCCATTTTGTGGGCTAGACAGTGTCAGGATGTCATCTGTAGATATTTAATGGCCAGCATGTCTGTGCTGCTGTGTCATACATACATGAAACATGTTCCTATCAATAAGATACAGGGCAATTTTTGGAGGATTTCACACTCCTCTAGATATAGTCTTGCAAGTACTGAAAGGACAATGGTAAAAAGCTTTGCTGAAGTCTTGAAGGGAACTATTTCCCATCAGCTGGTCAGCTCGTTTTCATTTTGTAGATGAGAAAACCTGGCCTGGAAGAAGGATAATTAAGTAAAGCATCTTGTATTCAGGACAAATTGGGGAAAAATAGATGCAGTAATAGATGTAAAGAATGGCTGACCAAGCCATATGATGGTAGATTAAAAACAAGAGGAAATTAACGTGTAATTATTAGAAGAACAAAATGTAAATCCTATAAAGTTTCAAAATTCACCAAAGGAATGAAGGAAAGACACAGAGTAACATCTCCTTCCAATTCAAAAGGTGAGTCATTGGAGAACAGATTTAAAGTTAAAGCTAAGTATTGAAACTGAGAGAAAGAACAAGTAGATTTTTATAGTTGTGTTCGAGAAGGGAGAATTAAACTAAAAATACAAGATTAAATAGGCCAAGCATGTAACTACTGCTGTAACATCACATTTAGAAACCTCATTGAATTAAACAGCTACAAGATAACAGGGATACTGTGTTCCAGGTCTGTTGTATCACGTTCTCAGTTACTCCACACTGGCCTTAACACCACTCATTAAGCAGTAAGGAGCCAGCTCCACTCACCACACACAAGGACATGGACAACACAGAGTATCCTAAATGCTTTGTCCATCTTTTTGACACTGAAATGCAGCCCCTCCCCAGAAAATATGATGATGAAATGCAAAGATCCTATGCTAGGATTGAGGAGCATGCCAGGAAATCAACATCTTTTCCATAAGGAAAACTCAAGGATAAAATCCCCTTTTTTTTTTTTTTTTTATGGGAAAAACTATTTTTTTTCCCCCAGCAGTAAACAGAAGATGTTTGGAACTTTTTCAACATTTAGGTATTATCCAAAAGCTTTTCAACCAGATTTGCTCTAACAGACACAGAAATGAAAACTGAGACAAAGATATCAACTGATGGCCCAGACTGCCACTGTTAGCAGACCCCCCAGCCCAGGATCTGAACACCACCACGTGAAAAATATTATTTGTTAAGGAACATCCACACAAAGGACTTTCATTTGCAATATCTTGTCCAGGTAACCCACACCTGGCAGCCTTATAATACTTCAATTTATAAGCCTCAGAAAGCTGAAGAAATGCCTTTTGAATATCCCTGAACTGGTGTTGGTCTGTGTGAAATCAATAGGCAGCATTCATTTAGCTGGAGGTTGAATTCACGCCAATTCTGACTGAACTGGAAGGTCAAATAAACACAGATATTTCAAGATTAAGGTTTGGGAAAATTAACTGACCTTTCATACACTTCTCTGAAATTACATCTTTAGTTCTGGGAGCAAATAAGGGGAGCTGGAGCTCTACAGTGACTAAATCACGTTGCTGGCATGTGAAGTTACTGTCCATAGCTTTAATTTAAGGAATGACGCCATCAGTGACTAAGCACAGGCACAAACAGGCTCTGTGGTTTCCCCACAGCCATTCATATTTTCCAACCAGTGCAGTGGCTTTTGGAGGGGAGAAAGGCAGATGCCATGTCCTGTGTTGGACAAATAAGTGACTGCCATTGACAAAGCTCTGTCTGCTGCTGCATTTTCTTTTGGCATCAGCTCATGTATGTGGGGGAGGCAGTTCTTGTTCAGAAGGGTTGACCACCTAAATAACAAGGAATGGGAATGAAAAAGCAAAAATATCCTGCCTCTCACCCTTGGCCATGGTCAAACATACCCATGGAAGCCACACCTGGTCTTCTAGTTTCGGATGAGCACCTCCCTCTCATCACGGAGAGGAAAAAGATGAGCTCTCTCTTCAAAGAGAAATCATCCCCAATTACAATAACTCAACATTCCTCAGAGAAGAGGCACTTTCTGAAGCTGGGTCAGGCATGAAGGACAAAAAAAACCCAGTGTACACAGTAACTGTTTCACAACATTGCTTCAAAGTTTCTCCAAATGATCCAATTTTTATGCTATTTATCTGTGCAAGAAGGAAAATACAGCTCACCTGAGCAGATTATAGTGCTGCTGCAGGATTAAGACTTCAAGCAAGTCTTGTCATCTTTTATTAGGCATAACGTAAGAACACACTGGTAAGGCATAAACTGCATCATTGCTAGGTAACATGAGATTTTTCAATGGTTATTATTCTAGTCATCATCATGCTAGAACATGTAGAGATTTAAAAGGCAAATACCATAATTATACCCACAGGAGGAGCATGTGAAGGGGTGTCCTTGCTGGGTTCATAGGCATGCACTCTTGGCAGGTCTGGTTTCTATACTAAATGTTTTTTTTTTTTTTAAAGTGCAGCAACAATTCAGGCATTCAGACTTCCATTACCGTTTCCTCCTTGTAAATATGCAAACCAATAAGTTAAAGTATAGGTGGTCTGATCTCATCTCATTTACTTTAGAAATCCTAACAAGGCTACAGTTTGACAGTAATCTTACTGAGATTCAGGGTCTGGGTGGTGAAGGGAGAAACTCACTTTTCCTACTAATAATCAAGTGTCACTAGTTGCAATTCAGTGGCTCTATTTGAATGAAATTCAGGTCAAGCTGTGGGAAATCAATGAAACTCTGTTTCAATGAATTCCTGAAATTTTGGATAAGGTTGCCTTCGTGCAGAGTTTAGCCCAATGCTGCCAAAGGCACAGGTTGTGTCCAAGACACAAAAGCAGGTAAATAATTTCTCCTCATCTTCCATGACCAGCAATTCCGCCTGATCCCAGCACTTGGTTAGCTCAAAAAAAGAGAAGTACACCTCCTCCAGTTTGTTGCAATGCCAATCAAACCAGTGGTTCTGGTCATACCTACTGCTGCCCTTGCTTTTCCCTGCTGTTTGTAGATAGTTTCCGTCGATATAACCCATTTTTCCCCCTTTAATCCATCACTCTGTTGACCTCTGAGCGACCTCAAATTGGAAAGGGATTGGAACCATTTAACATTCCAAGCAGCACAATTGCCCAGGCCGACTTCTACTGAAGAACCTAGTGGAAAGGTTTAAAACACTCCAGCACTCAGCACCAGGAAATATTATAATATCCCAACAGTAGAAATTCTGCTTCTGGTCTGTGAACATTAGATATCTGACATATTCATGAGAACCCTAAAAATAAATTAACTTGAATTTTAGAGGCTTTTGTGTCCCGGAAGGCCAGCTCACCACCACCAGCACAGTTTGTTATCTGAGCAGTTAACAAAGCCTGCACAGCCTGGAATGGTCATGGAAGAGTCTGGAGCTGTTCTGCTACAACGGGAGGGGAATCAGGGATAATTACAGGCTGAATGAGTTGCATAATACAGTGTGCATCCTCAGCAGTACATTGTGTCCTGATTACCAGCACAGAAGCTAGAGCTGCACTGATATTGTGGTTTTAAATTCAGCTGTCTTTTAATTTTTTTTTTCTTTTTTCTTTTTTCTTTTTCTTTTTTTTTTTTCTGAGAGACTGAATGCAAGAGGCAGGAACAACCAATTCCAGAGATGAACAAAAATTGGTCAGGGGCTCAGAAAGAATTGTATTGTCATCTGGCTGGCAGTGTGACAGCCACAGATTTCTGTGTAGCTCTGTGTCTAATAAATAGGTGGAAAAGCCTTTGAACAGGCTGGATGCCTCTCCTAAGCTCTTCATTAAAAGCTTTAAATTTCAGGACACCACTCTCGTCTGGTTTCCAAGGGGTCAGGAAACCTATTTTCAGTGACTGCTGCCCAAGGGATAAATAATGCCAGGTCCTGGCAAAAAGAGAAAGGACAAAAAGAAAGAAACAGCTGCTCAGTCTGATGCTCAGAGGCTGCAGAAGGATGGATTTAAAATGAATGTAACCTGCCATGTGCTAAAATGTCCAAACAGGCTTTGGGTTCGGTTCCAGATCTTCAAAAGGAATGTTTTCAATCATGTCTTCACAGGGGTTTGAAACTTCCTATTAGCCTACTCCTGAAGTGATTTTTCTATTCTCACCTTCTAGAGAGGCTGGTCCCTTGCTGAGCATCCCATGCTCCAGCTCTTCTGGAACTATCCCCACCATCTGGACAGTTTGTCACAGCCATTTTCATTTGCTTTTCATGTAATTTCTCACTGTATTACGCTGCAAATAGATTAAACTAATTTACCTCCTTCTTATGCTAACAAACAATTTTTAGTGAAGTCATGTCTTCCCTCAAAGACAAGCTTACTTTTCATATCTTGCTGTACGTAAGATGCCCAAAGAGCCTCTTCCAGATTTCATTATTTAATCACTTCTGATGGGAAAATCAAAGGCATACAGGACTGATAAATCTGAATTTTCCTCAGAAGCAAACATCAAAATGTCCCGCCACTGGTTTGGCACAGACGTGCAGATATATCTGTGTATTCAGATCCAGGTGTGTGGCTAAATATAGATATACACACACTAGTGATCACCTTGCATTTATGCTCTCCAGAGTAATTCTGAATGTATGTATTGTGTATGGTATTCAGGTTGATGTATACAGTACAGAATTTTAATTTTCATTCTGAATTAATTAAGAATTAATGACTACTTAGAGTGCTAGTCATGTCTTAAAATGCTGTTTTTCTCAAAGGAAGGCAGTGGCAGAATAAGTCAACTCTGAACGGTACAATTAGATGCAGCTTCATGAAAAGCATGAAGAGTTCAGCACATTAAAGGATATTATTTTACTGAGCATGTTATATGCAGCGAATGAACCTTTTGTACGTCTGCAAACCATTTAAAATTAATTTATTTTTCATTCTGTCTTACATATTGTATTAGAACTTCAGCTATCCAAGTACCCTTCATTTCTTCAGTCATTAAAATTAATGTATTAGCATACCCCGAAATAGGGCTGGACCTAGAGTTAAAACAGCTTCCAGCATGGCACAGCAGAAATGTTCTTAAGGGATGCAGAACCCTGTGGTCATCATTTCTCCAATGTACTACCAAGTGTTACACCAATCCCCCCTCTCCTTGGGAGGGTAATCAGCAACAAGGAGGCAGTAAGGAATTTTAAAAGAAGCCTGGTTCAGCAACATTTCTGCTGTACAGGACTCCCTGTGGGTGTGTTTCTTGGGCTGGCAGTTGGAGAGTGTGAAAAGAAACTTTCAGCTACAAGAGATATTTGCACCTGGGAACGAGCCCCTGAGGCAATCCATCTTCCTTGGCTGGAGGTGAGGATAAAATCAACCGGGATCCCAAGAACCACGTTATTCCCAATGCATTCTCTACTGAGGATTATTAAGCACTGACAGTATGCTTGTCACCCAGGGTTAAACGTGTCCCACGGAGAGGAATTACACAGGCCCATATGCCACGTTGCCAGAGCCAAGCAAGTATTTTTCAGGCAAATATTTTATTCACAAAAAAGGACTTATTTCTTGACTGAAAAGATTTGCAAATGCAGATTTGCAAACCTGAATTGCCTCAGTGGTTTAGCAAAAGAAGGGAAAACAAGCTTCTGAAAAAAAAAATTGTGCATATTTTATTCAGGTAGGTTGAAACAAGTCTCATCTTTCTGTTTTGTATCAGCATTATTTGTTTCGCATTTGGCATAAGATATTCCAAGACCTCTGTAAGCAGAAGCCTTCCCTCCCTACATTTTGGGTCAAAGCTTAATTTCACACAAAGTTATTTTCCGAGGTTCGTGGGTAAAGAAGTCCTCTTTATTGGAAAAGGCAGTTGCTGTTATAGTTAGAATACCCCAATGTTTTGGGACCTGATTGTAATTTAGGTAAGTGTAAAAAAATATTTGTTCAAGTGAAAACTGCAAGGCTAGGCCAATTTTTATGAACTGTGAAACCAAGGTGCTAAAACACGAGCTGTGTGTCTTGGGCAGACGAGAACATGAGGAGAGAAGCAGAAAATGAAAGAACATCCACTGAGATCCTGCAAGAAACAATATCACTGCTTTTCAAAAAGCTTCAAAAATTCCCAAGCCAGCAAGACAATTCCCATCTTAAAAATTAGGAACGTTCTTACCCATATTGAGGCTTAAATTTGCTAAGGCTAGGGATGGGATTTGGGCTAATTTAATCTAAGACAATGGGAATACAGAAACTGTGCACAGAAAACAAGGGCAGCAAGAGACAATCATAATAACAGAGTTCAAAACCCTCCAGGAGATGAACAGATGATGCCAGTCATCAGTGGAACAAAGGGAAAAAAAAGAGATGAAATTCGACGGGAAGAAGCATTTTTACAGCTCCAGCTAAATAAAATCTCTGACTCTCCTACAGCGTGTTAATGTTTATTGAGCAACAGAAATACAAAGAAAAATGAGACGGCAACGTTACAGCCACCCACAGCTGTCCTCGGGTTATGCTCGTAGGGATAAAAGATGAAGTGGTTTAATACCTTCTAATAAGATTGAGTCATACCACCTCCTCTCATCCGTGGCCTTCGGATCAGCACAGTGGGAACATCCTCACCTCAAGGATACCTACACCGTCACAACTTTCCATTGTGTGAGCAGAACACTCGGGAGGGAAATCAGATATTCCTGCGTCAGACAGGCAGTGTGTCTGCGCTGATGAAAAGGGTTGTGGGGGGCAGGAGCCTGGGAGAGCACGGGACCAAGTCTGCCAAAGGAAAGGAGCCCTCCCCACCTTACAGACCCACTCACACCCAGGACTGGGGCCCTGGTTGCAGACACAGTCTGGAAATGCAGGCTTGGACACAAGTGGGGATGCAGCCACGAGCAGGAGACAACGGAGAATCTGCTACAAAAGCAGATTTTATGATAATCACCTCCATTAGCAAGTGAACCCCCAAAACCCACTAACATCTCTTTTACCGCACCACCTCATCCATGTCAGTCCTGGGGCTTGGAGTCAGCAGGAAAGGTACCTGCAGATCCCATTTTAATTCACACTCAGAAAGTCCAGAAACACCAAAGATATCGCTGCTTTCATTCCATCCTGACATGCATGGGAATATAAATTTTGTCCTTCTCTGATACATCACCTTTCTCCAAGAACCCCCGCTTATTAAGTGAAAAGGGGGGAAATCATTTGCAGGAAGAGCAATTAGTCAGTGCTTTCCTTAGATATCCTCACTTGGAAAAACCTCTCAGCCTTTTCCCTCCCACCTCTCTCGAGGCTGAGCTCTGACAATAGCACTGCATGTTTCCTTGTGTGCTTAACTGGAATATGGGACATCACAGAGCATTTGCATGATTCATGAGGAATACAACACACATCTACACTTTTATGAGCAGCAGTATAATGTTGTCATTTTACAGATGCAAAACTGAGATGCAAGGGCATTAAAAGGGAAAAAAAATTCCCTTTGTTCCTTGCATTTTTAGGATAATTACTTTCCACACACGTGAAATTGTGACAGGGCCTTAAAAATGGAGCCTTTTGGTGCCTGGTGGCAGAAAACTGGGAAAGCATCTCCAGAAGGTCCCCCACAGCCCTCACTCAGCATGAAGGATGTGTGTGAATGAGAGGTTTGGTGCTCCCAAAGCAGGCAGCCCCTCCTTCCATGGGGAAAACAGGTCAAGCTGTGGTGTCTTTGCATTCTGCCACTTTATTACTCGTGCAAGGCTACCAGGAGATGTTATCAGCTACCAAGGAAGCAAAGCCAGTCCTTCCCTCACAGGTGATAGCTTTGGAGCGAGTGGCTCCTAGATCTCTGCTGTTTGAAATCTTGAGTGTAACTTCTAATTTCAGCCCAAATGATCAAAACCTGGTATCATTAAAAAGAGTAGAAGCCATAAGCAGCTACAGTCAATCTCTCCCACGATGGAAAGCCAGTAAATATTTAAACATGCATGTTCCAATTTGGGTCCTAAAACAAAGAACAGTACAAGGTTTGTGATTTTAAAGGGTCTATGTTTGCCTCTAAGCAGGCACCTTTTTCAAATTCTCACTCCTCAGCCCTACTCACTGATAAGTGGCATTGGCAGCTCCTCTGAAAATGCATCCAGAAAAAGAGCTGGAAGCAGCAATATAAGCATGAAGATTTATTAGCAGATTTTGACATGAACTGGACTTGTCATTCTTGTCCATGACAGAGAGGATAATCTTCTGAGAATGGCAGAAGGAAACCCAGAGCCGAAGTAGGGAAGGATGTTTTGTAATATGTTTGCTTTTCCTTTCTCTCCTTTTTCCTTCCTCTCCTCCAAGGTGATATGCACCCAGAGAACATCAGTTCCACGGCTCTCCAGACCCACAAACCCCAGCAGCAGATCTCCTTTGTCTTCAGCACAGAGAGAGTTAGCTGAAGTGTCTGAACTGAATGAATGTAAATACAATATTTTATACCACATGAAGAAACATCTTAGCAATAACATCAACTATATGATGAAAATTCACTTAAAGCATCAGTGTTCATCAACGTAAAATAAATTTTAAAAGGGAAAGAGAGAAGAAAACGAGACCAGATATTTCTAAATTTTAAGTGTATCTGCGTTCAATTCAGCTGGCTTCAGGAACATGGTTATCAATAGATCAACTAAGTTCCAAGTGAAAAAAAATTTCACTAAATACATCCAGAAAAAGGTACAGTCCCTCTAGATTCATTTAACCTGGAATGTAATACAATTCTTACAGGGTCAGACGGCCAGGTGATGTCATTTTGGATTACTTTCTTTCCTGAAATAGAATCTTATCTATATATGCAAGTGTGTTTTCCCTCCACTTGGCCACTCTCCCCACTTTACAGCAGGGTTTAGAGGATCAATGATTGAAACTCCTCTTGGAAGCGTATTATTATGTGAAAACCTTGGCCTTCATATTTCAGGAAAGTAAATTTTAGTCATTAAGGTTGGACACAAAAGCATGAGACCTCTAAGGTACTGAAACCAACTGAGTCCAACCTCACCAAGGGCTTTCAATTTACAAAGCCTAGAAGACAGCTCCTTGTTTTGTGTTTTTCTGCCCAGTCTTGATTTCCTGTGCACTGCGTTCATGTTTTCAATCAGGGCAAATAAAATGCATCCCAAGGCTTAAGTTTTGATAGAAAAACTCATCTAAAAAACCCAAGGTCAATGTTAATAATACCACGTATGTTTTAAGTGCAGTGGAAACAATTGTGGCAAAACACTCTCCAGCCGTGGCTGTGATTCAAACATGAGCTGGGGCAAGGCTAACTCAAAACAGATGACAGGAAATAGCGATATGTAAATAATAACAATGTGAACAGTGGTTTACACTGTCTGCATTGAGAGAAATGTAACCAGTCCACTGTATTTTCAGAATTTTCCAAGTTTTAACCTAATGTTTTACTATCAAAGGATATTTATCATCTGTGAAGTGAAAATTTTAATCAACTAATGTCCCATTATAAACTGTGGTTTTGAATACGGTGTTTTTAATAATTTTAACTGATCAATATATAGATTAACACAACAATCCTTCGTTGCTAAATATATTTATATTGATATCAACAGTACAGGACTTCAGGTTTCTATCCCTTTATAATTCAGAAAGCTCTATATTGCTTGATTGTCTAATTGTGTAAAACAACAAACATGCAGGAAAGTTGTCATTAATTTGGAAAGTAATCTGGAATCCAATTCTTTCAGACAATTTATTCCCCAAAATAACTCCCACAGCTTCAAATATTTAAGAACTTCAGTGCTATTTCATTCCCTGAGTGAGCTCATTTGAAATCTTTCTTTTAAGGCAATGTATATTGGCATTGACTGCTCTGAAATTAGTTTAAGTTAGATCAGAAATAGACCTATTGCCTATAAAAATCTTATCTACTATAGATCAGTGGTTAGCTCATGGTTACTGGAAAATATTTCTCCCTCCCTCTTTAATCCTGCTCTAATTGGCTTTTTTCCTCCTTCTTTAGAAAACAAACACACCACAGAAAAGTAGAAACAAGAGACAATTAAACTTCCCCATGCCTGTAATTCTGCATCACTGCAAACTTCAGATACTGTGACCCAATTCCCTCAGGCCTTAGATCCAGGAGTGAGACAATTCTTTCAACACAGGTCAAAGATCTATAAAAACAGTGTTGTTGGAAAGGGCTACAGCAACGGTCTGTTCAAAGTCATCCAAATTCCAATGAAAAGGAAATGTTTAGAGCCAGATTTAGGACTTTTTCTGAATTTAAGGTAAATGAGAATCTGGCCCAGAATGAACAACAAATCATTTGTTAATTTCCTTTCAAATAAGAATTGCAACATCTCACGGGTTAAATGAGTTTAAATATGATTCGTTCTACTTTCGCTTAAAAGCTATTTTCCATCATCTTGCTCCACGTATTCCCAGTTCAGTGTGGGTCTCAGCAGATAATGAAAAATACAAAGCCTTTTTCTATCCTTGGGTTCAGGAAGCTGAATATGTCCTTGGCTCAGAGCATCCAGCCCTAGATTACCTGTTACCAGCATGTGGCTGGGACTAAAGTTTCATCTCTCTGCCCCGAGCAGTGATGATGTGGAAACGTGCATTACTTTAACTGTCTTCTTAGTCGTCTTGGTGATTATTTTTTCAGATACACAATACCTGGAAATATGCTGGGTTTTCCTGATAATACATTAAAAATAAATTTGCCTGTAAAAGTAATGCTGAAGTTTCCATTCCAAGCTGATAGCAATCACATAATCTAGGCCAGAGTTTACATCTGGGGTAGACCAGCCGAGTGCTATTTAAATCTAAAAATATATGACAATTTATATCAGTTGAGAATCAGACCAGCTGTTTCTAATGGGGTTTCATTTAAAGCAATTAGAAAATGTAAAGTTGGAAATCCTATCATCTCGTTAGTTTTCCAAGGGCTATTATCTAGTCTGTATCGCTTCTAGAGGAGTGGAGATCTTCTCCAATTACTCATTCCTAATTCATACGCCAGACTCTCCAAGCTTCTCCCTCCACGACTTCCCAGGACACAAAGAGAAGCTGCTGCATCACCTAGTGGCTAAAGCAAAGCCTTCAGAGGAGCAAGGACTCCCCTGAGAACGGGTTTCTTCTCCCAGCACTTCTGTCTCTCACTTTTATAATGCACAGAATT
>VZTG01002133.1:339121-549110 GCA_013397845.1 Melanocharis versteri | reverse complement strand
TTCCTTTCCTTGTTTTTGGGGGGGGGGGGGTGCATGTTTCACTTAGAGCACTGATATTTGAATAACTAAATATATGAAAATAGCTCCTCAGTGGGGACTACATTCCCTTCCAAGGTGCAAAGCAGAAGTTACCACACAGAAGAGGAGCCGGGCAGGCCCTTCTCAGTTAAAGGCTTCACCCCCTGATCCCAGGCATGGCTTAAGCCACCAGAGCAGAAAACAAATGTTTCTTCTCTCAAGACCACCCCAAGTGCTACTGGCCCACAGCCTATTCACCTAGTCCACAAACCTTGCACATGAATTACCTTCAAATCTCAGCCTATGGGCATGAGCCCCTGCAGAAAGGGGGTTCAGCATTATTTTGGATGCAGTTGAAGGACTGACTTGTACACAGTGGATTTGCACAGATTGTTACAACACAGGTAGCAGAAAAACTTGCTGTACCATAGATGTGCGTACAACTATTAAAAAAGAGGTTGAATTTCATATTATTATTATTTTTAGATCTGATTGAGAGGTTTTACCTCAAAGTGATCTGAAAAAAAAAAAAATTGAAAAAAACTCCAACAAAATCAGATTTTCCCAGATTGGAATTTGCCTCGGGAAGTACTTTCTGGTCTCTTCTCCATGTTTAGTACTTTGTGGAAGCTGTGAAAGGGAGTGTAGCATGCCACAGACCACGTTGCAAAACCATCTAATCCTGCGCTTGGATAGAGGCAAGAGACACCTGAACTACGTTTTCCATAACATGTTCCCATAACATTGCACTGTATCTAAACAAAAGGTTTAATATTTCTATACTACAGTGCTCTTCAGAACTCCCTGTTCATAAATTTTTTCAATATTTATTTCAGTTCAGGACAGAAATATGGCAGAACATCAGCATTTTCTATGGGTAATGATTTCCAGTGTTGGCATAGCTCAAAAAATATTTATATTTTACAGCACAGGTTTTCTCCCTGAATATTTTATGTTTCAGTACTCTCAGGATGACAGGACAAGCATCCAGAAATTTGCAGACAATTACGCTCTTTTGATATCTTAATTTTGATAGCAACCCAGAGCATTGTTACTAAATACAAAGTGAAGGACACTCCACCTACGTAAAAAGTTACAAGTTACCCAATACAGGTGGTTGGCTTGGTTTTTTGTCGCTATTTTTCTCCCTGCAAGTGATAGGGAAAAGCAAAGAAAACCTCAAGGAACCGCGTATCCTAGAGGAAAATGAAATCCTTCCATAGACAGGCCACAGCATAAAATTTTTGAGTACCAAAAACACTGCCAAGAAAAGTTTTATATCCGCACATGCAGGTTTTTAATACTCGTGGTATTTTCAAGCCTGACACCTGGAGCTTCATGACACACGTCAGACTTTCACAGTCTCCCAGGAAAGCTGCCTGCACAGTGAGGTCTTTGTCAGACACTTCCTCTGATTCATGTTCTCTACGACATGTGCTTATATCACTGTTACTCTGGTTAATAACCTGACCCTGAAAACTGGGAATATACCACAAATCACCACCATAGAAGAGCTTATGTCTCAACTTCCTGACTGGATTCAAAGTTCAAATGATAAACTCATCAGTGGGTGTACTGCTTTCTGTTACTAGTGGAGAGCTATTAATCTTCCAAAAAGAACTGCAATGACTTACTCCGGATGATAACTTTGTGATGGGGAAAGCAAGAAGAATTGTATGGCAATCACTGCTGACCCCTGCCATTAAAATGCCATTTAGCAACTCTTCAAACCAGGGCTTCAAACCCAGTGGGCATCTCGCCAACAAGATCAAAGTCAGTGGGAGCTCTGCCCAAGTGAGCAAGTATTAATAAGTGCCCAAATAAGGCACTTATCCAGAATGCAAATATTTCTTCCTTATTCAGCATGTGGAATTCCCATTGATGTAAATGAAAGTACCATGTGTGCAGACAATGCAAACGATATCTACAGCGTGGATCAAGGGAAGGAATTTTGCCTGCAGTGTTACGAAATCTTAATCATTCATCCAGCTCGAGAACCCCGGGCTGCAGCAAAAAAAAAAAAAAAGTTGCACATATTCTGCGTGAGAATCACACCATCCACCACCTCAAACCCTTCTGAACTGGAATAGGGCTGTTTTTCAATTGCCAAGCTGAAGAAGTGAAGAAACTCGATGGGTTTTGCACAGTGACAGAGAACGAGGTTTACCAAATAAAATAAGCTATTTCTTACACGTGAATAAAAGTGTCAGGATATTTTTAAATGACCTTAGCTTAGTTCTATACCTCAGAAATGCAGCGTTTCTAATGCTAATGTGCAGGCACACTGACTTTAGCACCCCATTTATAACTCTTTGAACAAGAATACAGTACCCGCCTCTGTGTCAGTCCTAGAGGACACAAGTACATCATTTTAGTTCACCTCCCTGATATGGAAATCAGAAAACTTGCTCCCCTGTGGCCGAGTTTCAGAATTAGGCTTTACTTACAAGTAAATCAAAGCTCGGATGGACTGAAAGACACATCATTCATAGACAATGATTTTGCTTGCAGACCTAATGGGTCTGGACAAATGACAAACTGACTGAAATACATCTGTAACTAAATGGCTGAGATGTGAATCATTATCATTCATAGAGGTCAGACTACCCAGGCTTCAGCAGTGTTCTTCTGACTGTTAATATTCTTGAAAATGTTTGCAAATGCCCCAAGTTGCATGTTGCTTTCTAGTTGTCATTCACCATTTGCTACTCCCTGTCAAAATGTTTCAGTCATTAAACCAGAGAGCAGAAAATATACCACATGCCCAATCACACATTGTGAATAATAAGAGTAGACAATTTGTGAACAAACCCAGAACCAGGATAGAATTCATGAAAACAATTT
Organism: Melanocharis versteri; assembly: GCA_013397845.1. Classification (NCBI taxonomy): domain Eukaryota; kingdom Metazoa; phylum Chordata; class Aves; order Passeriformes; family Melanocharitidae; genus Melanocharis; species Melanocharis versteri. The sequence goes on along the minus strand of VZTG01002133.1, from coordinate 546,248 downwards.
AGCAGGCATCTGAATAACAGATCTCTTTCCAGAGAACAGCAATGATTTGCAGGTTGCTTCTTAATTAAAAAGGAAACAGTTAAATAAATCAAGCTTTTTGTTTTGAAAAGTGCTATTATTGTAATCCTAATATTTCATCTATATTTCTGCTTTCAAAGTGGCTTTCAGGTGACTACTTCAATTTACCTTTTTTGTTTTGACAAAAATAACATTTATTAGGACTTCAAGTTGAAAATCCTTATCGAGAACATATGACAAAATACATTGCAGGGGAATATTGATTATCTCAGAACTAAGGATCCTAAGTCCAGGAAATGCAAAGAAAAAAGTTAAATATTACAAGAAATCCACATATGTAAAGATAAGAAGAGTTTGATGGGTTCAGCTTTAATTCTGCCCATCATAGTTTTTAAAACACATTCTGAGAATAGACTGAAAAACTCAATATGCACTATGCAAAGTTACTTGGAAGGCTGATCTCTCTCAGAGCCTCTCCTCTTCCTGAACCAGCATGCAACCATTTTGTAGCAAAGGTAGATGTGACAGTCCAGTCTCTTGAAGTCACAAAACAAAGCTAAAAAAGAGCTATTTTTGTAAGCATTCATAACATCAAGTCTGACTATTTGCAGAAAGCCCACCCAAAAGTAAAGTAAATGCCTCTGAAGCACTGGTAAGTGGGATTGTTTTGGTGTTACCAGCCACACAGCTCATACACAAACACAGTAAATCACCACAACACCTAGGGTCTGCTCATTGCACTCAGTTTTCCCATTTGTTTAAAGATTGATATTCTCATGGCTTCTCTCTGGACTAACATCAGCCCATCCTATGGCAAAACACAGCATTAGACCTTGATAGTGTGAGTGCTACGACATTAATGTGCATTGCCCACATCTGTCCTAGCACAGAGCACCCCCTCCCTGACACAGGGGTTTTACAGCTGATCAGATTCCACTTCCTGTGTTCACGGTGCTCATTCTAGACAGAATTTGTTTCTACACAGAAGATGAGCACGAGGCTATTTAAGCCACAATTAAGCCCTCAGAAATAGGCCTTAAGTGATGCATAGGCTGCTGTCAGCTCCCTAAATTTCACCCTATGTAATTTCTGCCATCACCCACTCACATTATGTTATTGTCTATGGCTTCAGAAAATTACTACTAGTGCATACATAACTTCCATTCAACAAAGAGCCTCAATGATTGTTTTCTTAAACGCCCTCTGAGCTTCCCATATTGGCTCTTGTGCTTTTACAAATACATTTCCCCAGTATGAAATTTCTCCCCCATCTTATAGGGGAAAGAGAATGATTCAGAGTTCAGCCTGGAACATCTCATCAGGGAAAAAAGAATTGGATACGCATCATTTCCATTCCTAACACTATACTGACCTCTAGAGTAAGAAGTGCTGCACACCTGACAAACGGGCTGGATAGCTGGGAGAGAAGGAGAAAGTGAGATGAGGTCTCCCAGAAGCTGTCTGCCCTTGGGACAGGTCCCAGGAGCAAGGCACCGGGACAGCACAGAGCCCTCGAGGCTGAGAGGCATCTGGCTCAGCTGATAATTTGGATTAAGGTTCTGGCCGTGCCTTATCCTTCATGAGCAGGACTGGGAGTCTCACAACACCCCATGCAGCATTTTACACTTTGATTCACGTCCTGAGGATTAGAAAACTTCTGGCTCCTATAGACTGGCAATGGTTCACACAGCTTCAGCTCTTTACTCTCGTTTTCACTTTGCAAACAATAGTATTTTAAGATCTGAACATGTTCTCAGCTATATCTCCTCTAGGGAAAGCAGTATAAAACATGCTCACGGTTTTCTCTAATGATATCAATTTCCTTTGCCTTCTCTTTTCCTTTTCCTAAGCACTCAACTGAAATATTGATTACAATACTTTTCAAGTATGAGTGAGCTTTTTTCAGGAAAACTTTTCGAGGTTTCAAAAGCATATTGCAAAAAGACTCAGCTTGAAAGTAGGCTTTACTCGTCTTCACCTAGATTTCTCCAGGAAACCCCTACGGACTCTTACTGGTAAAAGTAAGCGGAAATGTGAGCGGAAAACAGCTGCTTTACACCATATTGACTGGACTGTCTCTTAGGTATAGTCAAGAAGTAGAAATGCCTAACAACACGTTACTAAGGCTGAGAGAATCCATTAAGAGACACACGGCTCCCATTCAGGCTCTGGACAGCCCACACGAGCAATATGGACAACCCCTGCTAGTTTCAAGAACTGCCCACAGCATTAGCTGGCTAAGTTACACTGTCAGCCAAATGCCTAAAAATTTCATTTTACATCCTGAGTACAAAGTTCTCGGGACTTCTGAAGCCATTTCACAATCAATTAGAGATATTTCGGTGTGATGGATTTGCACAGTGATCACCTTAAACAATTTACGGTAGTTTCTCATATCCAGCAACAATATTTTTTTTCTTTTTTTTCTAGTTTAAGTCAGCTATTTCTGTTCACTTGTTCCCTCCGGTGAAGTCAGACCAATCTGTTATAAACACGTATAGTCACAGGCAAGACCTCTGAACTTGTGCTGACTGGGAGGCAGAAAGCCACTTTCTTTGATCTTCTGCATTACTGCAGCACAGCTCACAGTAAATTTAAAAACAGCACCGGTAAAAGTTTTTCTATTAAAAAAAAAAAGGTTCTCTAAGAATTATGTTGATACTTAAAAAGCCCTCCCAAGACGTATGTGGCACTACAAAAAGCTTTTCTGTGATTTTTAAAAATAGCAACTTCCAATGAGACGTTAAATGAAAAGAAAGCCTCGTGCTTAAGATTTCAAAAGGTACACAACTTGTGCTGATTTTCTGCATTAATTCCCTTCAGGATCAAAAGCAGCAAGTGCTTTTCCACAAAACCATGAAAAGCCCAATTGCCAGTAAATACAGGTCAGCATTAAAGTATTTCAAGCAGCCAGGAGTTAAGCATGAACAGCAAGTGAAATGGCAGGGCCACAACCAACTTGGTGTTGGAGCACAGGGAGCAGAGTTAGGCAATAAAGGGTAGGATGTGTTTCTGCAAAAAGGTTTGGGTTTTTTTTCCAGACTACACCAAGCACCTGGATGGAAGCGCCTGGCAGCTTCCAGCAGGAGGGGCTCAGCAGCTCATGCTGAGACCATTCTGCTCTGTGGGAACAGGCAAACACAGCACCCACAGAGCTCAGCCACTCACAGCAAAGGCAAACACACAGGTGCTCACCCCCTCTGCAGCACAGCTGGCACCTCGACTGTCCCCAGGGGCAGAAGAAGAAGGCAACAAGAGGAATCAGATCTCTCAGAGACAATCCCCCTGACTAAGATATCCTTTGCACCAATCATATGCCCCTGAAGAGCCTTCCAGAGCTGTAAAACATCATCCCCTGGAAGATCTTACTGGGCAGCTAAAGACAATCCTGCCCTTGTGCTGTGGGGGGAAACTGTGTGGAGAGACAATGCAAAACACTCTGACCCACTGCAGTGGGGCTGCAGGCACGTGGGGTTAATCCCAAAGACTTTGCAGGGAAGTTAATATCAGCCCTCCAGCTGATGGACCTTAAACTGCATTTTGTTTATTGAGGGGACCCATATCTGAAGCAATACATAGAGTTCTTCTCTGAGCCCGTTTTTGGTCTTGCTCTCAGCACTGTGTGAGTCTCCCAGCAGCCCCAGGGTGTCTCTGTACTTGGGTGCTGACATTTCCCACTCCCAAGCCTCAGCACACTTTCAGGCTGATGAATGACCGTGGACAGTTGGCTGATTATGGCAGGTGTGGAGCACAGAGTCACTCTCAGCACCTGGATTCAAGGAAGACAAGCAGCATTGAGGGCTGGAGGTGTGTCACTGTACCACTTTGGAGTCAAACACACACACACAAGGGTGTGATGCAAATCATACCTTCACAAAAAGTCTGCAGCAGGGTCAGTGTGGGGACATGGGTTGCACAGGCTGCTGAACATTGCTGAGATGAGGTATCAGTGATGGAGCAGCTGCAACCTGACCTAGAAGGAAGCCACCAAAGCCTGCGCTTTATTTATGTGTTTTACATGTTACCTCCTAAAATAAAAATCAATATGTGTCAGACTCGTGATGTTTAAATGGATAATTCCCTTTCTAGTAAACTGATGCTTCCCCTTGCCTGCATGATAAACAGTTCTGGGAACACAAAATAGGAAAATACCTTGGAGAGAAGATGAGAGGTGCTCAATAGACTTGAGGTTATAGGAGGAGGAGGAGGCAGAAGACCAAACTCACTAAAAAAGTGCTTAAGGTCAAAAACTAATGTGCATTGTCAATAAGTGCTGCTTTGTTTTTTAATCCCAGAGTTAAGAGGAATAGAAGATCTGACCCATTGAGTGCATCCTCCAGGGCAGAGCTGGGCAGGGGACAAGTAGATAAGCAGCCAAAAGACAACAATCCAGAAGACAATGAGAAAAGCAAAAGGGAAAGTGAAAGGACAATACATGTCAAGAGGGGGAGCCCAGATATTCCAGCAGTTTCATCAGGAGCTGGAGGAAACACTCTGCAAGGGGCAAATACACAGGTCAAGGGTGAATCTTCATTCCTGCTGTCATGTGAGATGCAGTTACCTGTTTCAAGAGCACCTCAGCTGATCAGCAGCCAAGAGGAAGTCTAAAGGGTGTTTAGTAATTGGCACTGTGCTGGGCTTTCTTGGTTTCCCTTCTAAACACCATGCTGTTTCTATCTTTTTGTATTTTACATCTCTAAATGTGTTTCAGTCTACTGCTGACCCAGAAATGAAAATAATTAACCCTGTTGCTATTATTTATTATTGACTCTCTCATTTAGTAAGTGCTTGGCTCTTGAGTGAGGAGCAGAGGGCAATGGCTGAAGTCCTGTGGGCCAAGCTGGGGGAAACTGCCAGAAAATTTTTATAAATATAGGTAGAAAATATAAATATAGATGATGATGCATTGGATGTCGTGCTTTGTATTTGTTTGTAAGAGCCTCAAGGTGTGCTGGGTTTGTATCTGTGCTCTGCCATGCTGCTCTTTGTTGAATAACTTGCATGTTAAAAAGCAGCGGTGTTCCTCTCTGCAGTGGCACTCACTTGGCTGCCAACTTGTGTGATTAGGTCAGGTTATGAATGTATAAGAAAAAGCATCAAGTGACAGCACTGGGGATGTAGGAGTGGGGCAGGGCAAAGCCATTTTGTGAACAGGAACATCCCAACTTGCACTGGACAAGGGCATTATTTGATTGATTTTTTTTTCCCGTTGATAAAGCTAGACCAATATTTCTACCGGGGACAGAGAACCACCGGCCAGTGTATTTATACAATGCCACCCTTTCAATCCCATCTGAAAATATACAGGATGTGATGCTATGGTGAGGACTGCTCGTGCCACAGGCCTGCCAAGGGCACTCAGGAGATCCCTTTGGCCCTGCAAGGGGAAGCATCCACATCTCAGAGAAGTCAAAATATGTTTTATATCCAGAGCAGTCACAAACTTGTTTTTTTGGCTACACAGCATTTTCTCTTCAGGAATGGGTAACAGCCATTTTACAATGTTGTTTCTCAATTAGATTAAATCAGTTTGCACAGGACTACAGAAGACAAACTCTCTTCCAAAACCTCTCTGTGCTGCCAGCTCCTTTCTGCACCAACACAAGCATCTGTCTGGCCAAGATTTCCCTTTGTAGTGTTAGTTTTAGCCTAGATCAGTTTCTTGGCCTACTTCTCTGAAAGAGCAAGAAGGACCTGTGTAGGATGAGGGACAAGAATGGGCAGGCAGCAGCACCAGCTTCCAGAAATAGTGACAGATTTTCATTACTTTATATGATTGCACAATTATGGCACAAGCTGCATGACACTATTCTTGGATGGATAGCTAGAACTTCCTAAATAACGATTACAAGTGATAAATAATTAATGAAATAACAGATGACACATGACAGGCAGTTAGTACCTTTTCTGGGAACAAACGTCAAATAATTCAATTCCTCTGAAAGACAGTAATTCGTTAAACATGTATGTGAGAGGAGAAGCCTGGTCTGAACATCTGAGATGAATCAATAATGATCATGAACGTGGTGAAGATGCACAGTCATTGAGGACTCAACATCATTTGGACATGAACAATGCTCTTGTGGTATTCAAACAGTTCTCTGAGGATTTTATAAAGTTTTAAAGCTTTGTAGTGTCAGGCTCCTTTCTGACATTTGGAAGCCAGGTACCTTGAAAAGTTCAGAGGGGGTAGGGGAGGCGAAGAAAGGAAGCAGTGAAGAGGGGAAAACATAAAACATCATGGAAGGGCCACTTGTTCACTCAAAGCTCAAAACTCAAAAGAATCTGTTGGGGTAGAAATGGCAATTTTCTCATTTTACCTTGAGGCCTTGCTGCCAGAGGTGTGAGCTCTGAATCCAAGAGTTTCCTCACACAATACTCTTTAAAACCACGCATAGAATGGTGTGTGCTTATAGTGACAGGCATGGGAGGAAATTTCCAGGAACACTTTGAAACATTACTGTTTACTCCTCACTGGGTGAACAGAGAGCCTGTGAACTAAACTTCCACAGAGACATGCTTTGAAACAGATTTGAAACTCATGCTTTTTGTCCTAACCTAACTTCTACTAGAAGCTGAACTTCATTTGCAAGCAAAACTAGTTTGGGCCAGCTTCAAGGCCCACCAGATGAAAATTAATAAAGTCTCTCTCTTTCACTACATCAGCTCAGGGTTCAGCCTTGAGGGCAGATTTTCAAAAGGTTTCAGGGAAAATTTCAAGTGTTCACTACCCCTGGCTGTTACCAGAAACGCTCAACCACCTGACCAGGGGATACCTGGCACCCAGGCTCAGACTGTCCCTGAAGGCTGAGTTAGAATTTGGTCACTTGGGTGCTTAAATGGAAATGATCTTCTCTGCAAATCTTGCCTAGGGCAAGCAGTGCTTTGTACAGCCTCAGAGAACAGGATTTGCCAGCTTCCAGGTTTGTCTGAGTTCCAAAGGCATTACTCACACAAAATTCAAAGAAATTAAAAATAAACAGAAGGTAAAATAAAATGAAGACACAACAATAACTATATTAAAACCTGACTCAAACTGTTAACAGCCCCGCCATAGTCAGTGATTGTCAAGCAGCATCAAGTCAGTATATAGGCAGAATTGTGTGTGTGATGTAAATATAAAAGGGTATCCCAGACAACTGCAGCATTCCCCATGGCAACATCCTGTGAACTCTTCAGAAAATGTAAATAAAAACATAAAGTCAAGTCAGTGTGCACAAAAAATCCTGCAGAGTGGATGCCCTACAGATATGAACTCTGTAATAATCTGTCCTCCTGGAAGCCTAGATGATTTCCTTCCCACAGCTTTTTGTGTGTGTGCCTGAAAGGAGTTTCCTTCATTTAGCAGCTCACATTCTGTTCTGGGGCTTGTTAGTGCAAAGGAGACAAGTCTAATTTTGCTAATCCATGCTGTGAAGAGAGTCAAACAGCATTTCCTACACTCGCTGCCAGTATGAAACAAAATCACACTTCTATCAGGTTCTTAATACTATCTCACAAGATAAACTTCTGTTGCTAATAATATCTGACACTTCTAAGTATGAAGACACCAAAAATACTTCAGAACAAATTGATCTCTGGTGTAACTGTATTGAATTTCCTGGAATTAAACTAGAACTAGGCTGGCATGTTAGGGGGTCAAAGCAATAAGTCAGAGAGCCTCTTTTCCCCTCAGGCTCACCTGACAGTCAAGGTTAATAGCGCCAAGCAGAGCTCCCAACACTTCCCCACAGCCACCAAAGGCTTGAATCAGGATTACACAGCACTGAGAGGGAGCTGTTGTCCTTCTTTCTCTTCCCTCTGCAGAACCCTGGGCAAGGAAGAAGAGCTCAAGTCAGTATAGCTCTCTGATTCCTCATTCCAGGCTGGGGTAGCTGAGTGGGGTGTGTATTGTTTTCTTGCCTTAATAATTAATATACAAGCTCCTCCTGCCTCCAATGGAGAAAATGAGAGACAGAAAACTGCCAGAAATGCTCTGAAGTTAGGAGGAATGTTTTGCAAATATAAAGTTTGCTCATCTGACTACTGACCAAGGACATTTAAAAAAAATTAAATTCTCCCAGGGTTCATCTCCATGTCCTGGAGTAACAGGCCTTGCCTGGCAGTGACAGGTCTTCGTGTGGCAAGAAGAACAGAAAGATCACATCAATCTCATGAGGTGTGCATCTGGCTGAGGTATCACCGGGTATTGGGAGAATACACTTGGTTTGCAATTTATAGCATCGTCTCACGAGGGTTCATGCAGCATTTCATCCTCAGTGGCCCAATCAAAGTAGACAAACCAAGGAATTGCTTCCTTTCTGGCAAGGTGTTTTTCAGTAAAATGGGAGTTCCACAGATTGGAAAATATAACAACCTATAACAATGTTCAAGGCTGCTCTGACACACAAACAAAGGTTGTATTTTATACATCTCCTAGCTGCCAGGACAGCAATCTACAGAATGTTCCTGCAGCTCCTGTAGACAGCACCACGACTTCAAGAAAATATATTTACAGCACCTAAGGGAGAGGGAAAGGCCCTGTGGCCTGGAGCCTGTGTTTTGGAGCTCATGATGCAGCAAAGGTGTGAAACATGTCCAACAGACCCAGCCAGAGATCCCAAGGGGTTTGGATACCTGACAAGCAGCAACATGCAGCTGAGCCTGGCCTCCACTGACCACAACGTGAAACTGCCCCTTTGGAGGAGCCCCAGCCTAAGTAGTGGTTTGTGTGATTTTATCCAATAACAAAAACACCAGATCTACACATTACAGATAAATATATATCAAAAAGGTAGGTGAACTGAGTATTTTTTCTGGTGCATTTCCCATGAAAGTATTAACAAAGTGACATCAACGTAAGAGAACCCCCAGGTGTTACAGGAATGGGTCGTACATGCACCTGAAGGCAGAGAAAGGCACAGAGGAGGCTGCAGATGCCTGGTTGTTTCAGTCTGTCTGCACTGATAACCTTCAGTGACTGCAGGTGCTCAGACAGGCACATTTGAGGCAATATTTGCTCATTTATTGTTATATTTATTTGGCAATAAATGGCAAGAATATGACCATTATCAAGGAATAATACTTCTATAAAATGGCTCTCTACTAAAGCAATTACTCTGGAAGCACATACTGTACTGTGTACAATAATTAGAAAATATCTATTGTTGAAATAACTTTTCTAAAAAGAACATTGCAGGCCCAGGTGTCCTCTATAGATGTTAAAGGAAATCCCTCATCATTGTCACCCCAAAGAAATAAGTGCAGTGAAAGAATTAATGTTTGGATAAGTGCCCATGTCTTGGACATACCATATGGTAGCCATGTCTTCTCAATGCTTTAGTCGTATTAAACTGTTTATGGCGCTTGCATGAGCCACATGGAAAGCTCTCAGTGCCATTTTCAGTCCCACAAAAGGACAATTTGGGAGTTATCCAACATTAGCCATTTGAGACTGCCATGCCCCAGTGGGCAAGGCTGCAGAAATTTGGAGCACAGCTGTATTAGTGTGTCCTACTCCCATTAGCCCTCCATGCCCACCTCTCACAAACATGCATTGCACAGGTATTTTAGTCCACAGATGGAGGCTTTACAGGGGAAAGCACTTCCTTGGAGCAAACAGGCAGAACCAGTGGGAGCCAGGCTTAGAGGCAGCAGGTTCACAAGAAATTATACCCAAAAAACTTATGCCAGAGACGGAAGATGCACTGGGACAGCAAAGTGAAGTTGAAAGCAGAGAACCACAAACATTTAAACGTTCAGAACAGCAATACTGCAAGGGAGAAAAGCACAAAGGCAGTGTCAGTTTCAAGACGAGGTCAGAAAAAATCAGCTTTAAGATAATAAGAAGATAGCAGATGGATAGCACGAGGAAAAAAACAGGAAGAAACTACAAAGAAAAATCCATTGCAGAAGATCTGACTGGCCCTTGGCGTGCTGCAGATCTTAGTTCCCAAGACGGGCACATGCCAAGAAAAGGCACATGCAATGGAAGTGCCTTTGGCAAGGGATGCCAGGAGGCTGACAGCAGAGCCCAGCAGAGAAATTAACTCCTGGCAACGGTGCTAAGGACAAGAACATTTCCGTGTGAATAAAGGACAGCCACGGAGGTCACACTGAGCATAGGGGCCCAAGGCGGAAAACACGTGGATTTTTCAAGGCATTAATAGGTCTTTTGTTTTCTTTCCAAACTGTTACACTGGCAGCAGTCACACACCCAGTTGCATCAATGCTAAAAACCTAAAGGAATTGGGCAATAACATACAGTTATTTCAAAGGGATTTGGTCAGGTCTGCTCAGGTTTCTGTATGCTAATAGCAAGTAAAGAATCTTAAATTCTGTCGTGTTTCTCTGGGAAGGTAAATATCAAGTTTGTTTGTTTATTTGTTCTCATATTGTAGCTATTTCTTCTCATGTTTTCCCATGGTTTACTCATTCACATCACAGACAGCTTGAGTTACAGGATTCAGTTTCCTCCCTATTGAAATGCAGCCCTTGTAGGGTGGAAATAGCAAGGAGAGACCTTGTACAGCAATGCTGATCAAAAGTTTGCAAAACAAGGTGTAAAAGTTACTCAGGTAGGCCACCTCCAAGGCGGTGTTGCATAAAAGAGGTGAGTCTAAGGCATCAGGATGCTGGGTTTGGTTTTCACCTGAGCAACACACACAAACTCAGTGCCAGAGCTCACATTTGGGGCTGGCGTTGCTGTAATTTGGGATGACAGACACTACCCAATACTGCCTCCCTCCCACTCTTACACTGCCAGTGCTTCCTTCCCCTGTTACCAGACAAAATCAAAATGCCAAAAAAACTGATGAAAGCACAGCAGATATTGCCAGGATTGCCCAAGGAGAGAACAGTCCTGGGCAGGCTGTGCTGAGAAGCAGTGCATCCCCCACGGTCCCAGGCACTGCCCGTGGGAAAAGCTGACACACGTTGCCTCAGGCTAAGCTAGATATGATGGATAGATGATAGATAGATCAATAGATCGATAGATCAATAGATCAATAGATAGATAGATAGATAGATAGATAGATGATAGATAGATGACAGGGCTGGGAGGGAATCAGCAAGGATCCTGGTTAAGTTATCTGCTTTTGGGTGTAAAATCCCAGAATGAATTTGTATCACCAAAGGCAGTTTTAGTGAAGTACTGCCTGGGTTTGGAAATATGCCTTCCCCTTTCATTCCCAGTGCACCTGTAACCCAACAGTGTGTGAGTTTAAGTGTGTTTTTTATCCAGAGGAGGTGAGACTACATCTTATGGCTACTAAACATTGCTCACAACCTCCCAGGAAATTTAGCTGCATGAGGAATCATCCAATATCTTAGAATAGCCTCTGGGTCAGGGTCACTTCTTTAATCTCAGCTGTTCTTAATATTATTTTCATGAGACACATCATTCCTTTTATACACCTAATCCCTGGAAGTGTTTGCTTGGCCGCTTTTGCTGATCTTACATGAAACAAACTGTATTTAAAAAGTTCTGGTTCTGGTCCTGTTTTTTATCAGAAATGCTCAGGAAATGTAGCAGAAACATTTTAATTATTGAATATAACTTATATATGTAATGTTTATATGTAATTTATATATTTATGTTCCCTTTCCAGGTTATGTAGAGGTGGCCTACCCACCAGAGTCCAGACTGGTGATTTTTGTTTTCATTGGTGGTTTTGATGACACATCATGTCCTCAAGCCCATTTCATTACAGGATTTTTTGGTGGGTCACATTTAAACTCTCAAGGACGGATGGCCTAGAAAGCCTCCAGAGGATTGTTCTGACAGCACATTCTCCAGCTAGGATTTTGCAGCTTTTTGCAAATCTGCATTTGACTAACCTCACTATCTATTTACATTCATTTTAGCAGACTGAAGATTTCCTTATTATTACGTTTGTATTTTTTCTGTAGGGTGCTTAAGACTAATCAAACATCCCTTAAATTCTTAGAGCTAAACAGATGGGGCTGCCCTGAGAGTTATCCCTGCAGTTAAGGTCTTCCAAGGTGTTCAGTGTTTTCATGGCTCTTCCCTCCCACATTTTCAACGTGCATCTGGATCTTCTGCCAGGAGGACTTGACACCAAAGGCACTGAGATAGGGCTTGCAAGGGGATATTTCCCTATCCTGAACAGCATTCCTACCTGGAATTAGGGCATTACATCAGCCCTTTCCACTTTCCACATTCATGCTTTTAATACTGCTGTCTCAGCTAGAATCCCCTGCTGACAGATCATAAAACAGGAATGGAGAAGAACAGGAGTAAGATCACTTATTAACACGCAGAAATCATTAATGAGGATACAGATCAAATAAGATTTAGTGGAAGGGGAAAGTAAATTAAAACTGACACCAACAGATGTTTATGAACAATGGACAGAAAAGAGACTGTAAAGATTTACTATGTCTCACACAACATCAGGAGATGCACCACTGAAATTAAATGGCAGCAACCAGCAGAAGGGATGATAGGGAGTCTTTTTTTCCCAGAACACATAATTAATTTGTGATGCATCTGCTATGAATTACTACGAGGTCAAATTAGCAGGAATAAAAAACATTCAGCTGTTTCTATCAATAAGGATATCCAGATACTTTTAACCATGAATAAAATGTAAGGGGGAATTACTGTAAGCGCTGGAACACAACTTCTATCACAAAATATTACCCTCTGAAAGCAGACTGTCAAGCACCACAAAACGATCATGTGCAGGGGATTTTCTTGAAGAAAAAGTGGAGTTGGGGGTGTTCTGGGTCTGTCTTTTAAATAAAGAATATAAAATAACCTGAAAACACATAGGGGAAGAAAGGTAAATGGTCATACTCAAAAGGACAAAAGTCAAAGGCAATCCCCAGAGGTTATACAAAAAGGTCAAGGGTCATCCATAAAGGTCAAAGGTCATACCAAAAACTCAGAAAGGTCAAAGGTTACTGAAAAGGTTGAGGTTCACTGAAAGCTCAAAGGTCACTAGAGACGTAAGAAGTCACTACCACATCAAAGGTCACGCAAAGGTAAAATGTCAAGGAGAGGTCAAAGGCCACACAAAGGTCTCTCACAGAGGCAAAGGTCATTAAAAAGTCAAGGATTAGCCTGAAATGTAAAGGGATCCAAAAGACAGGGGGTCACAGGTCAAAGGTCACTCAGACTGAAATTTGTTTGCTGAAAGGTCAAAGGTCACCCCAAAACTCCAAAGTTGGAAGACCAACCAAATGTAAAAGGTCATCCCAAAAGATCAAAGGTCATCTCAGAAGGCCAAAGGTCATCCTGAAAGGTCAAAGTTCACTCAAAGGGTCAAATACTCCCTCTGAGGGTCAAAGATCACTGAAAGGTCAGAAGAAATCCCAAAATTCAAATGTCACTGAAAGGCCAAAGGTCTGTTGCTCTCTGCTTTCTTAGAGACACAGCCAGGGAGTGAAACGGTGGAGAATAGAGAGACTTTGGTGCCCACTGACCCCTGAACCAGGGCCCTGTGCGAGGGCAAGCAGTGATGCAAGGGGGGCGTGTACGCACTCAGATGTAATTACACGAATAATTGTAATTAATTACAAAAGCTAAATATACATCCTGTTCAAGTATTCATAAAATTAATATATAGAATGATTCCACAGAGAAGGGACAGAAGGACAATTTCAGTATTTTGGGTAGTAACCAGCCTCTGGATTGACTGTAAACCCTGTCCTTGCTGCATATAGAGCCAGGTTTGGTACCTAAGAACATTACCCATGCTTCTGGCAGTGCTGCATTAATATTGAGGAAGAAAATATTTTGCTTCAAAGGCCCTTTGAAAACCAGTAGCTTAAATATAATTGTGCTGGCAGTACTCCCCTGTTTTTCCTCCGTAAGGTGACCAGCTCTGGGAACAGTGAGAAAGCACAAATCCATCGCTGGCAATTACTCCAAACAGCTGTACCAACCAATCTATATGCTGGGAGGCTTGTAAATGATGTTCTACCATTAACCTGCCTCAATTATTCAGAGTTGACATGTCAAGCTTTTAACCAGCTACAATGGCAGCAAGGCCAGATGCTCTTTCTGAGAGAAAGTGATGAAGGAGGGGAAAGTGTGCTGTCATGTCACTCCATGTTGTGCCAGATCAAAAGGAGCATTCTTAAAGGAATAATCCAAGAAGACTGAAAACACCCAGGGTTCTGCATTCTTCTAAAGGTCTGGTTTTATACACAAGGACTTCCATGGTGTAACTCAATTGCCCTGTCCCTCCAAAATCAGTTCTCGCCTCTTGTACAGTGTTTTAAGTCCTCAGTCTTTAAACCTTGGCCAGATGCTGCTCTGGGGTTTGCACAGCCACTGCATTGGAGGGGAAGATGCAGGTTGCTCCTGCCCAGGGAGGAGCTCTCAGCCTGAAGAGAATGGGCAAGCCAGGGCTGGGGACACTTGTGTCCCTCCTGGGCTGGTGTCCCAAGGCCGTCCCTCACCTTGCTTGGCAGTGTGGATGGAAAGGCTCTCAGGTTTGCCCCCGGGAAAACTCCTTCAGAAAACAAGGCTTGGAGGGGATGCTGACTGCAGTTTTCAAGGAGCACCAAGGGCACAGGCACGCCTGCTCCACTGGATCTGAGGAGATTTGGGAACCAAGTGGATTCAGGTATCTTTTAATATTCCAGATTGGAACTAGATGAGTCCTTTCTCCCATGATCTGCCTTATCACCTTATTACATGGTCTGTGTGACTCCTCACATAAATCACAACTTTTAAAAAGTCCACCAGCCCACGGAGATGGAAAACAGCAAAGCAAGATGTCACAGGGTTAAAGGGGCACTGGGGTAGGGGTTAATATTACATTTAATAGGATAACTCCTGCAGCAGTCCTTTCACACCTCTGCTACTGCATACAGCATTTTCTGGCTCTGGGCACAAGGCAGATTTAATTTAACCTGGTGAATGGAACCTTAATTTCTTTCAACCTCCCTGAAGTAGTTCCAAGTTTATTCTGAGGCAAGGGAAGAACCTGATACTGGCTTTTGGAAAACAAATGAATTTGCTACACCCTGGGAATTTTCAAACACGGTATATCCATCAGTTTTCCTTTCTGACTAACATTTGGCAAACTGTACCTGTCAAATTTTTTTTAATTCAAACCAAATTGTTTGTTATTTCTTCCAAGCCACACATTAACTGTCAGCACAAAACTTTCCTCACTGCCTCTGTGGGCTCACACACGTAGCTACCCTATGACCTACACCGAGGAACAGCCCTGGCTCTTGGAGAAGCTCAAATCCACTGGGGAAGGAATGTGAAAACACAGCTGGGCCCAGCAGCTTCTGCTGCTGCAGTAAATCCCTTTGCCCCTCCACACATCTCTCTACCCTGAAAGTCTTTGGAGGTGAAATCATGAAGTTTTCCTTCTCCTTGCAGTTTTGTTTTGGCACTAAAAATCCTTTTGAGGCAAGGATAGTTTGGCATATTTTCCTTGTCTGCCCATCAAGCTCTTAAAAAATTAAGTTATTAATCATCTGAACATTCACCTCTGCTGCACTGAGGCTTTCTGGCCAGAAACTCCCATAGGTGGTTATTTCAAATATGATTCTGCTTCTGTTGAAGACTTTTGAATTAAAAAAAAAATAAATCTGAAGCATGGACAAATGCACCTTGTCATAATTACTGCCTAGCAGTGTATTTTTAAAGCAGTCAGCTGAGCTTCTAGTTTGTATTTCAATAATTTGCTTACTTGGTAAAAAAAAAACAAACAACAAAAAAAACCTCTGACAAACCCCACATTCATCACAAAGTTTATCTGAGGTCTCCTCTATAGCAAAGCATTGCTTGCAAGAAGGAAGAGAAGTTCGCAGCAAAATTGTTTTGTAACAGATGTATCGATGGAAAAAGTTACTAACTGGGAGTGTTCTCTCCTTCCGAGTCTCGCCGTTGCTATTAGTGCCGGTCTGTAGGGAGTAGCTTTCCTCTTGGGCTTCTGTGTTTGCTTTACGTGTTGCTTTCCTCTTCCTTTTGGTCAGGAGTCTTTTTACGACCTGGCAAAACAACACTGAGCAGCAGCACCGAATCTGCGGGACAAACATGAGCCTTTGCCTTAAATATCCCAGAGACAAATGGAGGTGAGTAGAAACGAGTCTGGGCTGGGGAATTGCTGTCGGTTTGCTGTTCAGAAGTTATTAGCAACTAGTACACTGGATTTGTTTGGGGTTTCCCCCCTATTTGGCTGCGATGTTGAGAATTTAACTGAAGTCTGGCGTGGAAATATAGTGGAGTTGTAATTGCATCCAGGCCTTGGGTAGGGATTACAGAGCTGGTTGGGACAGGAATCCTTTGAGTAGGGTTTCCTGGGCCTTCGTGGCAGACCCAAACACATTTTCCCTCCTCCTTTTCCCCAGTCTCGCCGAGTGTCTCTGTGTTTTTGACTCCCTGTGCACACTACACCAGATGAGAGCATTTACCCTGCTCCCATCACCTCCCTGTACCTCATCTATAATGCAGAGGTTGTATTTGCTCAGCTGTATTGAATCCTGCTATAAAAGCAGGGTGCAGAGGGCAGGTTCTGGATGCACAGTGAATCTCTGTAACTAACAAAATACAGCACCTGCCCTGCTGGAAGTGTCAGTGTGAAACCAGACTTGACAGGGTAAGTGATCCCAGTTCATAATCCTATAATGCTGGTACAATTTGGTGGTACTGGCATAAAAGTGGTATGGAGAGCTAAGCTGGACTTTGAGATAAATTAAAAATGTCTTTAAAGGAAAATTACTCCGTATGGGATTTGATGACATGCAGATCTTTCACTTATGGGGTGTCATTCCTGGCAGTTGGGTGGATGAAAGTGACCTTGTGTTGTACAAACAAGACTCCACATGAGTCAAAAATAGGCAATTAAAGACTAAATATTCTTGACGCTCCTTCTTTCTGTTTTCTAAACAATCTTTTAAGAATCTAGAAATTTACTGAGATGGAGGGTCTTTTTCTGTACTATTCAATGAGTATTTCTAATATCAGACTTTTAGGTTACATTAGTTTTGCATGCACACCTATGGTGTGTTGGTCTCCTGCTGCTTTATCATGGGGTTTGGAGCCAGGTTTCCCGACTCAACTGCCAAAAAAGAAAACATTGTTATTTCCTGTTTGCTAATAGCTCAATCTTACCTCTATTTAAAAGTTTTCTAGGAAAATACTGATAGCAAACAATTGCAGGTCAGAGACCACAGGGCTAGTTCACACATGAAACAGAATGAACATATTCCTAAAATATTTTGTACAATCAAAAACCTTTTAGATCCGTTTCCTCTTCAGTTCACAGAGACCAGATACTGATCCCTCACGTTGTAAAGCACCAGAAAGCAGAGTTGTGTTTTGGTGCATGAAGGAAATGGAACTTCTGAGGGGACACTAACTCAGCAAGAGTGTTACAGAGGGACAACCTCGAACTGGGGACATAAAAATTATCTTTCTGTTGGTCATTACCTCTGGCTTCTCCCTCCTCTCTCATGTAGACCCAACGTTCCTTGGGGCAGGGGCCTCCCCTGGCTGCGTGTTCATACAGTGCTCTGGCTTTATTCATCCCTTTCCACAGCAAAGAGTTCTGAAGCTGACGGAAGGTTTTACATGCCCGTACCAGAGCTCACAGTATGACTGTTCACTGGTTTCATGGAAACACTGAGTTTAGCTGCCTTTTTGTGGGCAAAGCCAAGCCCAGACAGCTGAGTCACTCCACACAAAGCAGCAGCTTTGAACATTTGCTTTTCCAAAATACAACCTTCCTCTTTCACCAAGGCTTCCAGGACACTTCTTGCTGCAGAACCTTGCTTTTCATATGCTACACCGAGACAAAAACACAGGCAGTAGCTCACTTGGTAACAAGGGAAGAGAGAGAAAGTCCTGTGTCAGGAATAAACACGGAAGAGAGGCCTGGATCATGTTGAAAACCTTGAACCACAGGCACAGAGAAAGGAATTAAAAATAACCTGTATAGTTATTTTCACAACCTGATTTTGTATCAGGGAGGATTTCTACTGGCTTTTCAGTTTCTCTTTTCGGACAGCTTGAAATGGTGCCCACTGCCTGTGTAAAATCTGAAGGGGCAGGTTTTGGGCACATGGAAATAACCTATTGCATTAATCAAAGACACATCAAGGTACTCAAGGTGATGTAGGACCAGTCACCCCTTCTCTCCTGAGCTCTCAGCTGGAGCACAGACCTTGGATTTCTGCTGTGAGCAGTTCATGTTTCCAAGTCCCTCTGCTACTGAGCCATTCTAGCTGGCTATTATATTAGTTATTTTAGACTATTTAAATAATTATTCTACTCTGAAAAAAAATAGCAGAATTACACTAATTGTAGAATCCAGAGGCTAAGAAAAATAGCATGCAAGGAAGAGTACGCAAAATATCCACCTAAAAAAGTAAAAATGTGCTGGGGAGTCAGTGGAAAGTGAAGAGAAAGAAACACCAGAGCAGCCAACTAGAAAAAAAAGGCCAGCATAAGACTTGATAGCCACAGGGAGATCAAAAATAAAATGAAACTACTTTGAAACCTCTCAGTTGGAATACATTTCAGAAGAGCCACCTAGTCTCAAAGAAAGCTGTCAGAACAGCAAATTGAAGTCAGCAGGCAAATTTGAACAGGAGATGTCTTAAAAACAGGGAAAAACTATTCCTATAAGTAAAATCTGACATGTCAGAAAGTAAAATACTTTTAAAAGAAAAACATTGGGAATGGGCAAAAACCGAATTTGAAAATCTTCCATCCAATGCTTTACTACCTGCTGCTGGAGATCTGACAGCCATTTAAATTATTTCTCAAGCTCATTTAAGAAAAAAAAAAAAAAGGCTTTCTTTCCCATCCACTCAATTAGAGAAAAATCATCACATCATTTTATGTTGAGAGTTAGTTGATGAATGTCGTGTCATATATCACTGCCTCTGCATCTGACAGGAATCAAAGCAGACACTTTGAAAGGCAAGTGTCTTTGAACTGCTAATTATGCTTAACAAAGAAAGTGTTTCACATGTTGCTTCTTAATGAAATTTCTGCTTTTACCTAAAAGGTTTTTCTCCCATCTTATTTCTGGACAGCATGAAATTATGTTGAAACTAACAGTAATCTATTTATTTCTGATTATACTGTGATGTTTAAAAAATGGGGGAAATATCCAGTGTTTCTTGCACAACCAAAAGCTTCTGGAGATTTGTTGAGAAATACTGGCAAAGGTAACCCCCTGATAGATATGTTTCTCCTTTGGATACATGATATTAAAGGCATCTGTGGAAGTTCTGAGTGTGAGAAGAGTATTTTAGCCCAATTTCTCTACCCCCAGGAATTTCTTCTTCCTCAAATTTCTCTTTGGGGCCTTATTCTTAGAGCAGTGTAAAATACTCAAAGAAAAGCTACACTCAATCAAATCTTCTCAAACAAGAGCAATCGCCCAACAGGAGGATAATTTGTAGGAAGGAAAACATAACACGTGTTGGGCCAGCAAGCTGGCATTGTGTCTAATTCCACCACATCTAAGCACTTTGTGTAAGGTTCAAAAAAGAAAAACAAACACACAAACAAAATAAAACCAGCAAAACCCAAACAAACAACAAACACCCAGATCGCAGTGCAACCCCTCAGAGCCTCAAATCTTTTGACGTACATCCTTCTCTAATCTTAAAGCTTCTGAAGTGATGCCAAAAAGTGAAACTCTACAAGTCCTGGGTCAGGAAGCAAGTGGTGTATGTGTCTGCTCTGCTTTGATCTGCCAGAGAAGAGATTGTTTTGTATGGTCAACATCCAGCCATATCTTTCAAATTAGGAATCTTCACTCTAGGAAAATACTGGAATATGAGGCTATAAAGAAAGCCCCACTAATGTAGAGAGCTGCTGGCAAGTCAGGAATTGATGGTAAAACCCACAGTACCTGATATGAGTAACTAAGTTTTATACTGTTATTCTCCATCACTGGAATAACGGATTTTCCTGCTGTTAGCCAAAGCAGTATTATTTTTTTTTTAATTATAACATTCTCTGATTTATATTCCATGAAGTGAAGAAGGGAATGCAAGATTTGTCCTAGCTCCTCAAACTGTAAGAGACAATGTAAGCTCAAGAGTGTTGATTCTCATTTTCCTTAAAACTACTTTTAAAAAGCTTTACATATACAGGCTGAATAAAAATGACAGTCAGGCCTGTTAACTACTTAGAATTGCTCCTTTCCACTGTCAGTGTGTCCCACATACTCCTGTGAAGTATGCAGTTTTGGAAAAATGCTTAAAACATATAAATAGTACAATTCAGTCAATTGCTCTTCATCAGTAAATAAGAGAATATTCAGAGGCTCTGTCACACAGCGGAGCCTGGGATTAGCTCCCAATTGCCTCTTCTGTGAAATCTTCCTGCTGTTTCCTTGCATCCATTCACAAACATTCTTCCTTTCCACCCACTTAGAGTCCCTACAAGAGTGCTTAGGAGCTCAGCTAATTTGATGGGGATTAAGATGTGGACGTTAGATATTAAAAGCAATTTTTAAAATCCATAGCATGCTGGCGGTATCCTTAAATGCTTCTGTTACCCTGGCCCTGACGAGTATGAGCTCTGTGATGGTGCCAGTTTGACAGCACTGCTGGGATGCTGGGTTGCAGGAAGCAATTTTGGTGCTGTTCCCAGTAGGTCCTGGGGAGAAGCCACTGGATTTGAAGTGTGGAAGAGGCTCGCCATGGAACATGCAGCAACCTTGTCCCAGGGACTGTGGCACTGAGCCTGGGAGGGTCCCTTTTGTGGGGCACTTTTATGCACTCCATAAAAATGTGCTCAAGGGTGCAAAGCAAAAGGAGAAGAAGAGGATGAACCAGAGGGTTAGTCCAATTTTACCTTATGCCTTGGGAAGGCAAAGAAAGAGGAGAGTAACCTCAATGAGATCACTAACAGAGCACTACCTGAGAGCTGCTCAGTAGGTGCCTGACCCCATTTGTTACAATTAAGGTCTTAAAGGCAATTTCATAAGTACATTAGACCAAAAACCCCATCTAGCCAAAGTTCAGCTATGCACACTACCAACAACAACCTCACAGGTGAATGTTAGCGTGTATGTCCCATTTTCCAGCCCTGAGATTTGCATGTCCCCAAAGGATCAGTGTGATTCCTGGAAGAACTGGGAAACCACACAGGGGATGTGTTGTACATCAGATTAACATCCTAGACAGGAGCTGCTGGCTGAACAGTTGTATCTTTCATGAAGCACGTCTTTTACTTTATGCCTAGTGGAATGGTGGGTGATTCAGGAGTTTTGGGAATTATTTTGGAAAACAGGTTAGGCAAAACAGACAGAAGTGGTGCAGGTGAAGCTGAACCTGCCATGGGGCAGTAGATGGACTGAGTGACATTTGAGGGTCCTCCCAGTCTTTCTTTTCTATGATTTCTCAGCTTTAATGCTTCTGTCTCACTAACCGGACAGCTGGCCCTGTATTAGTCATCAAATAAGACAAATGATGGGGGATGGCTTCGATTAAGCCAGTCTGGACTGTTTTGCTTGCATTTCATGAGCAGTCACAAGCTCTGGAGAAGAGCTGACAGGCTCCATGCATGGCCAGTTGTTGTCTGTGTTTTCAGACAACTGAAAAGCTGAAACCTCTCCCAGCAAAAGAAAGGTTATGCATGTAAACACTATCCATTCCACAGCTTTTTTAGAAAATACCCAGTTGCCTACACTAGTCTGTGATACTGCTCGTGTGACACATATTCCTCCACTGCATTAATATTCCTATCACAGTACTGACTTTTAAGTACTGACTGAGGGATTGGACTTCATCTGCATGTTTGGAGGTAGAAGTTCTAAAAACTACTACAAAAGATGTCAGTTCCTGACCTTATCCTCCAGCTGAGCCCTGAGAACTTTGGTCTCTTCTGAGAGGCTGCTATCAGCATGCTCAAACACGAGCCAGGTTAATGCAGTTAACCCTGAATTCCTGCCCTGAATTCCTGCCTGTGTCCTGGCGTTGCCTGCCTGCAGGATAATGAGCTCACTGGTTTCAGGTGTTGAGGCTGCTTGGAAATGATGCAGCACTGGTCTGTGTGTTACTGGTAGCACTGGGAAAAGGAGGAAAGGGACAGGAAACACCATCCATTCCACTCTCACCCATGCTGGGTGGTATCAGTTGCAGCAGCAAGTCCTGCTGTCTCCAGTGAGAGTTTCCCTGAATCCTATTGCAGTGCATTTACTGTGTTCAGGAGTTTTGTTAGGAGATTGAAAGCTCTGGATTTAGAGCTATCACAAAGCAAATAGTCTTGAGAATAAGTGTATTTGAGCAAGAAGAGCCAAGTCCTCATCTGGCGAGGAAACTTTCATCTCCCCACATCAGTTTTTCTCCAATTTACAGTCTTGATTGTACACAGGGGAAACTTAAGATTTATCTGAGTCAGAATACACCTGTGTTCTTCCACTGCTGAGAAATATGTACAGTTGTTCTCATTTTTTCAGAAGGGTTGGTTTGTTGGTAGTTTTTTAACATCTCCCCCTGGTGTGTTTTTAATTTTTTCTTTTGAAAGGCTCTTATTTTTGGAGCTTAGGAGTCATAATGAATAAAAACCTGTGAATGCAATTCAGTTCAGATCCACGTGTTGAGTCACGGGTTCCTCTTCAGTATGTGCAGGAGTCAGATCGTGTCCTTGTAAGGGGATTGGCAGTAGCTTTGGAAATATCTGTCCTCTTTCCCAGTTTGCAATCATGAGCTGTACTTCCAGCTCACTTTTTATGTAAAAGCAAATAAACATTTTATCTGCAGGCATCAGATATTGTCTTGGTAACCACCCCTGTGTCTGTGTGCAGCTGCACAGGGTGGGAAAGGAGGCTCTGAAATATGTTATATGGTCTGAGTGTGTCTTACACTGCTCATATCCATGCTTCTATTAGGAGATCTCGATGTCTCTCTCTCTCTCATCTTTTACTCAACCCAAACAAAGCCAAATAAGTGCTTCCCACACCTCTCTGTCATCCGTCACGTACCTACTCTTTTATCATACCTGTGCAGCATTTTCAAAATCAATGCCTACATTTTGTCAGTTATTATTAAACAGTTTTTCAGTGCTCTAAATCCCTTGATTTGGAGAATGCCCAAGTTAATGAGGTGAACAGAACCAAACCATTTTAGGCACTGCAAGTTCAGTGAGACCTTCAGCTCTATCCCTGAGCTCCTCCTCACTTTGAAGGGCTCACTTTGCCTTTTGGAGTATATTTCTGACCTTTGCCTCCTTTTACCTATTTGCAAGATAAGTTTTTGCCATGCAGCTGCTTGGGCAGTACTGCCCCATGGGAACAGCCAGTGACCTCTTTGTGCTGTCCTGAGGGTAAATGTCACCTCACAATCTTATCAGCACACCAGACAGACACACACGTTTCCCCCCTGTATCATTAATAAGGTGAACATTATTACACATTTTGTTAAGCCATGAGTACAACAGCAATCTTAGGCAGTACAACCCCATCTTGATGTTGATCCTAATCTAAAGGCAAAGCTGTGCTCAGGCAGGACAAGCTTTCCGGTTTTGATGGCTGCTTGTGTTTCCAGGTTTTGGTAAGAAAGAGGTGTTGAAAACACACTTGAAACGATTTATAATTGACTTTTGTGGCTTCAGATAGGCCAGATAAACATCGGAGCAAATTTGTTGAGGAAAACAAGCTGCCATTCTGAACAGCTGGAGGTTTAGCCATCCCCAGAGCAAAGTCCATCAAACCCAGAGATGTGGCAAACTGCCAGACAGCTGCATGTGTGTCATTTTGATGGTCACACAGGAATGCCCTCTGGGCAGGAGGGGATTAATGATAACTCTCTGAGGCCCCAAGTGCCTCATTTTTGATCTTCCTATGGCAGTATATTTCTTCTTCCATTTTCACTTTGTTCTCAAAGCTTCACTCTTTATTTAAACCCTCTAAGGAAACTCCTTGCAAGATAGATGTGCATTACCCTTTCAGGAGAAACAGAATCTCTGTCAGAAAAATAAATACTGAAATCTGTTTAGTAATGCATCTCATCTCTCTCTCATCTTCTTTAAATATTAGTTTAGAAACCAGTTTTCATTTATAGAAATTTAATTGCCATAATCCAGATAGCATGGATTATTTCTATAGTGATGCTCTAATGCTAATTTGTAAGAATGGGAGAAAATTTGCCATCCTAACAAATTACTTTTGTCCTTGGATAAAAGAGACAGCAAAGACAGTGCCCCTGGCTAAGTGGAGACATGAGATAGATATCCACAATGCTCTATATGTGAAGTCTAGTGCTGGAGATGTTAATAATTTTCAGTTTAACTCCTACAAAATTTAAACTAAAGCTTTATACTCATTTCCAAGCAGAAACCTACTTGGAAATAGCCAAGTAGGACTTGGTGTTCTGAAAGATGTCAAAGATTATCTCTTCATAATGACCTTGGAGATGAGGATCCAAATAATGATGTCTGGGGATTTATACGAATGGTTCTTCTCAGAGCTGCCCATCACAGCTAACTTTGCCAAATACACATGAAGTTTATAAAACCAGAAACATCTTTTACTTAATCTGAATCTGTCCATGAAAATTAATGGAATGAGCCCTAAATCCTAGTCCAGCAGTGGACGCTGTTCTTAACTACAATTAAACTTAGTGTGCAAACCCATGTGCTGATGATAACACCAACCAGCCTAGACACTATTTCCACATCACCCTCCTCCTTCTCTAAAGCAGGGGTTTAGGGCTAAAACTGTGGGTGTAAAAAGATTTAGTTTAATTCATCAGGCTTGATACAGGTACAGGGCGCAGTCACTGTGATTCACATTCCTTACTTCTGGTTTCTCCCTATTCAGTCCAGCCCTAACTGGTGTCTGCGAAGATGACAAAGACTGTCCCACCTCACACAGCTTGCAAGCACATTCCAGACCAATCAGGGACACACTGCCTTACACTGAATCTAGAGGTGCTTGGGCAGAGCTGTATCAATCCCCCTTGGCTGCCAGAAGGAAGGTAAAATTAGGAAAAAGACTCCTATAGAACAGTACAGAGTTCAAGAACTGAGTTTGTCTTCACACCATGGTGAGACAAGAGTGCCATTCAGCCAGCCTGTCCAATGGCTCCTCAGTGGGGCACTGCGTGCAGGACCAGGGGCAGGAGACAGGAGAGCTGGATCACTCAGCTCTGCCAAGGTTTGATGTGCATCTTGGCTCGTCAGGACCAAACAAGCTCTCTTCTGCCTGTGAACCCCAGAGCCCAGCAAGCAGACAAAGGCCAAAGTGAGAAAGCAGCACCTGCCAACACATTTGCAAGGGCTTCTGTGAGTTCTGCAAAAATATTATTTGTGGGGAACAGAAAGAGATTAGCATCTAACAACTGGCTCTCAGTAGAGTCACCTTCAGACCAGGCAGGCACAGTCCTTCTTAATCTGCCTGCGTTTCCAGAGCACTGATCACTATGTATCTTTGCATCATGGCCATCCATCACGCCACCAGTTTCTCATCTAAATACTGCCAGCAGCACTGTGAGCAGTAACACTGCCTCCTTCTCCCTCTGCATCTTATTATTGAAGTTGCTGCTGGCAAAGGGAAGGAAAGTGGCTGTGTCCACAGTGACATTAGCAGAACTGTCAGCTTAGTCAATGCTGATCCTTTCCCCCTCATCCCTGCTTCTCTGCCCCTGTTCTCCTTTTTGAGGCAGCAGAAAATCCATAGAAACTCACCACTGTGCACAGCCATCCAGAAATCCTGCTCGTGTTCCATGAAACCTTTGGTACCCTGACTGTCTCCAACTCCACATGCCATGTGCCCCCCAGCCACCCAAGGTCTCCCAAGCAGAGCCATTGCCAGGGCTCCCAGAGACCATGCTTCTCCTGGACAGCAGGAGCATCCCTGGGAGCAGTCAGAGCAAGGAACCTGTCTGCTCTTTGCAGGTTCCTCATCAGAGAGGAAACAGGATTCCAACAGCACTGAAGGCAGAGCAGGGCACAAGAGAGGCTGGGCGCTTTAACAGAGACCATTCTGCAATCAGATAAACTTGTAGCAAAGTTTTCCAAACCCTTGGGAGCTGGAATGTTTGTAAGTAGTCCCTAATCAATTCCATTCCAACAAAATGTGCATTCCCAGTTTGGAAAGGAGCAGGTAAACCTCCACCAGCAGTGCAGCCCTATTCAGCTCACTCATCCCACTGGGCCATTGTGGAGAACAGTGTTGTCCGTAAAGGGGAACAGAGCTGCAGACAATACTTCATGATGTGGATTCACCATGAGGGGACCCTCCTGGGCTCCAGGTACCCCATTAAGTCAGGCAGAACTGGCAGGCACATGTGAGTAGAGAGCAGCTGTGTTTGGTCAGACAGTTGTAAAGCACGAGTTATACAGGCAGCTTGTTTGGTATTTTTGTTTCTGTAAGGTTTAAATTTTTTTTCAAAGACAGTTTTCAGAAATGGGAATTTCTTTTTCCCTCCTCAGTCCACCAGGCTGATATACAATTCACAGTGTGCCTTGTTTGATACCATGTGTCAGTCAGCTGGAACTGGATTTCACATAAAACCCAATGATAATGTACTTGGAGAGGGAGCATCAGAGCAAAGATAGACATTCTTGGAAAACTAGCATTTCGGAAGTTTCAGCATCCATAATCCTTCCTCTCTGTCTTATGTCTTGCACATTTAGAGTGTGGGTGTTTGCACATCCTTGTCTCTCTCTACCACTCGTCAGCTCATTGCAGTTCTCAGCCCACTGTCAGTGTCACTCTCCTCTGTTGCCATCTGACATTCCCTACAGCCTGGAAAGGGAGATCCCCAGTGCAGTGATCTGCCCCATTGTCATTCAGCCACAGGGCCTGCAGAGCAAGCACAGGCCAGGGGCTTTGCCTGCTGGTCTCTCCTCCATCCAGCCCATCTGAACCACAGCCAAGGCACAGCTTGTGCCAGGGACAGGAGGGATCACGCCCAGGTGCTGGGCACACTCAAACATTCTCTTTCCTGCAATTTTTCCCATCACAGAGCAGATGTGGCCTGACACTATAGATGTGTTCCTTATACTGCTAGTAATTATTACTTTTAAACTTTCTCTCTTCCACTGTGTCTCCATTGCTTCTCTGACATTATTTCCTTTGTGAGGCAGTCAAGGAAAATTTAAATACTGTGTTATTGCACCAGGTTTTCCTAAGATTTTGGGGGTCAGAGAAGGAAAGGTTTGTTTCTTCCCTCCCATGACAGAATAACCCCCTCCAAGCAGCACTGCAGTACTAGCAGGTTACTGCATTTCAGGAGGAGTAATTCCACCTGGTCAATATTCCCACCAGCCCAGCTGCAGAGAGCTGGCTGTTTAACATCCCTAGATTGCACAGTGATATGAACCTAATCAACTCCTGTCCCAATTTTCAAATCTCATTGAAAACCATGCCTTGTCTTCCTCGGCAGTACTGCTTCGTTTTCCTCTTCCACTGAGCTATTATTTAACTCCCTGGCAGTAGCTGGCACTGACTGGAACACAGTTCACAGGATTGACCCGGGGCCACAGCCCAGGGCTGAACAGTCCTACAAGCTTGGACAAAGCACTGCGGCCCTGTTTCCTCATCTTTGACATAAGAGTAATGTTTCTGCTGCCAGGGGAGGCTGGAATAATTATGCTTCAGGAATATTCAATGCTAAACCCTTCTGTCAGTCTATTTATCATGTTTATAGAGTAATGGCTTTCAGGAATAAGAGATTAGAGAACAGCGCCATAGTTACAGGGTTGGGCTGGAGTACAGGAGATCTGCCTCCTGGCTCTTAGGAAACAGGAGAGAACCTAGGCAAGGTTTGGGCTTAAAACCTCCTCCATCAGGATGGAAAATATAGCCTTTCCCTCTATGGAGGCTAAAGAATTCCTATTTGTCAGTTTGCAAAGAGAAGAGTTACTGTCAGTTTTTAAGTGAGTTGCCACTCGTACAGTCCCAGTATGGATTCAGTTTATAAATAAAGGACAAGAAGGAATAATCGCAGTTAGGAGAGGCTTTGCAGCACTTGGTCAATGTCTGATTCTTGTATTTAATGAAAACTTGCACACCAGAATTAATTCAATGAGAGAAATGTCTCTCACAGCCCGTGTTGACTTCAACAGTCATTCATGCCATTGAGCAAGACAGCTATTACTTGTGTCCCTTCCACTGAAAATAAGGAGCACACCATCAGACCCAACACCTACTGAAAAACCAGACAAGGCTGCTTACAGTCTGGAAAACCAAGGGACATGCTTTGTGAATTTCCCTGTTAGCGCGGTTTCCAGACAAGCCTCTCTGCCACAGTTCAAAGAGTTAAAGACACGCCACGCCTGATCTCCCACGGAAGTTTTGAAGGAGAAGCCCAGCAGATTCGTTTAATGCCAAGTGGTGTGTGCAGGCAGAACCTGTCCCACTGCCTCCCACTGCCCAGCCTTTCCCCTGCCCACCAGCTGCTCCAGCTGCCCGTGACACTCCACTGCAAATGCTCTCGCTCCGCTTCTCTCCGTGCTTCCTGAGGAAACAGCTCATCTGCTGCTCTTTAAGCTATTAATGGACTCCATGAAGCATCTGGTGAGCAGGGGCTCTGCAGGGCCCCTAATTTGCAGCAGCTCACCCCCTGTGGCACACGTGTGCTCTGGCCTTATGGCCGGTGCCTGACCAACGGGTGCAAACCAAATGCTGTGGAGCTGCACTGACACACGCCAGCTGGCTACTTGTCCTTATCAATTTTCATGGGCTTGCTAAAATACACACTCATATTGGTTTATCAGCACCAGTGAAGTTACTGCCAGAACTGGCCTCTCTGCAGAGCAGTGCCTGGGCCTGCACAGGATATGCTTTGTTTGCAATTATGCAACTTCCTCTGTGGAGAATATCTTCCTTTAGCCCTGTTCATCTTTCCTCTAGACAAATATTTTAGACGTAGATTACAGAAAGCTTTTTCTTTTTTTCCAAAAGGTTAAGAAAAGCTGCAATAGCAAAGATGCTCATTTGAGGATACCAGCTAAATTCTGGAAAGGAAAACTTTGGATAACACAAAATGTGCCTTGGCAACCTAGTCAGACAAGAAGATGGGACTGAGCCATTTTTCTTCTCTCAAAGAGGAAAACCAGCTCACAGAGCTCAGTTTTTTTTAGTCTTAGAAGTTAATTGGGGAGAGGGAATCAAAATTCTACTAGTTTTATCCCTTTGAAATTCAGAAACAGAGATAAATCCTTCCCTTCAGTATGCTGCTCTCAAGAGCAAGAAAGAGGGCTCTCAATGGTGCTGGTCAATTGTGCATACCTGCACAATCCTGATCATTCCAGAGCATTCCACCTGCACAGAGTCCTGTTCATGAGTATTAACAATAAATTTGTTTGCTGGCATGCTTTATTTAATATGCTAGTCCTGCATGGCTCTATACACCATTTCCTGCTAGAATATCAAGTTTTGATTAAGAAACGAGGAATTGGAAGAGCTGCACGATGGTGCTGTGCATCACAGGAGACTGAGGTGAATTTCACCTTCCCCTTCAGTAACCACAGCTCAGTGCTGTGACCACACCACCTCCCCCCTGTCCTAGGGCTCTCAGTGGCCAAAAGCACCCAGGAACACAGGTTAGTGATTGACAAAGGGCCCCTGCTCATTTCACGTTGGTGACCAGCACATTAGGAACCAGCAAGTGAAAATACAACGACCATTATGAGCACTGAGACCTAAAGGCACTGCCTTCCAGTTTGCCACAGGGAGGGCTGATGAATTACCTTGCTGGCTTGGTGACGGTAGGACACTGTGAAAGTATTAAGTTTCCACACTGCCTGTGTTGCAAGGAAGATTTTGTACAAAGCGTGACCACAGTTTGTGTAGCTTGAAGGGAAATGGGAGAGGATGGAAGGAAAAACAGGTGAAAGAGAGCAACTGGTTACAAGAAAAGCACAAAAAGCTAGGTGTCCTGTGGCAGGGCAGCAGCGAGGGGGTTGTCTCACCTGTAAAAATTACTTTCATTCCCTTTTCTCTCTGGATCTGTCTCTATCACCCGTTTGCCCATTTTGTGCCAGAACTGTCTTCTAATGCACACTTATACATTTGTCAAAGGTCCTGTGCAAAGGGAATATGAACATAAGCTGCACTTCCTAGATGTGCCAGCATAACACCGTAAGTGACACTGGCCACCAGCAGACAAGGAAAGCCAGTAGGATGTGGCATAGAACTGAGGGCCTGTCTCAAGGGATGTTCCTGACCTTAGTGCTGTTCTGCCTGTGCTAGGATTAGGCTTAGTTTAAGTAAGATCAATAGAAGGATAGGAAAAGCACACAAAAAACTGGTCAGCTCTAATGCGTGCCGGTTTATAGATATATTGCCCATCCATCCTATGCAGAGTCCTTCCATCAGCTCTGCTTTAGCCACAGCCCTCCCAACAGGAGCTGTGTGACTCAGGAATGGTTCAGCCCTCAGGACAAGAGGATGAGCCCACCATTAACCCGAGGAGAGACAGACAAGACGAGGTCTCCATGGACTCAGCAACTTTACCAGCATATAGACTGAGTTTCTCTTTTCCCTTCCCCATTTCCCCTGGCAGAGAAGCAGCACAGCTCTGTTTGGGCAGCAGATGTCATCCCCTCCTTCAGAAGTTTGAGACTTTTCTCCTTGGGCAGAAACTAACTGCAGTATTAAACTGGTCATGTGCCCCTTGTGAAGGGCTGGGCTGACCTGGATCTCCTCAGGACTTTCTTATCCTCTCCTAATTCTGCCTCTCTGCTCAGGCCTTCCCCTCCCAAACCCCAAGTGAAAAAGAGTGTCTCTCCAAGGCAGGCACCAAAGGCAGGCTGAACTTCATGGCTATATTAACAAGGAAATTAAGGCTAATTAAAGGAAGTCTGGTTACCTCCATATATAGCATTATACTAAATTGCTGCACTATTTCTAGCATCCGTATTTTCTCCAGAATGCTTAAATACCAAAGCAAGAGCAGATCCATAGCACTGGCAAAAGGCTGCAGAGGATGAGTTTGTTTCTTGGCTTATAGAACAGCTAATGTCAGAGAAGTGACTTAATTTGAACACAAAAGTAGTTTTGTGAGGAAAAGAAGAAAATATCAGGTATAAAGAACTGTTTAATCTTTCCGAAAAAAGCTGGAAGAAACAGCCATCTAGAAGCCAGCTGTATCCCAGTGAGCAGAAAGGGGAACTTCCAATGACTAACCACATCAGCATGGATGGCAAGGTTCTCCCTTCTTTGACCAGGTCAGGATCAGATGATACGCCTGACTTCCAGAGAAGTTTTAACCTTTTTATATCAAGATCTCCAGACACACACACACACAAAGCACTACTTGAAAAGAGCTCTCCCTTATAGTGGATAGGATTATTCAGTGACGAGGCTGTGATAGCTTCCATACAGACATTCCTTCCGTGGGGCAGTGCTGCTCACATGACTTTTCTAGGATAACTTGCTCCAGAAATCTGGCAGGTCTGACGTAGAAGGTAGGAACGGTCCTGAGATCCAGGAAGGATGGATCCATTGTGTTTTGACCCCAAGTCCTCTGGGACACTGGGAGAACTCTGGGACGCTCTCTGCCAGAGCCCTGCAGTTTTGTGGGTGCTCCCTGGGACCCGGCAGCTCCTCTCTTCAGCCCCCTGTGCCCCCTCCGTGCAGATCCCCCTGGGCAGGGCTGTCCCTGGAATCCACCTCTAGGTGCTGCTGTACTACCAGCTATGGATTTCCCGGCAGGAAAAACGGGAAAGGGACGGCAGCAACTTCCTCATGTTGCAGAAGAAAACTGCAGCAGTTCTGGATCACCAAAATGTGCCTCTTTTTAAAGCATCGTGTTAATTATTGCGTAAACCAACACACCAGGCACAGCTACCCCTCCACATCTCCTGCAGGGATTGCGGCAGAGGGGACAAGCCTGAGCATCACCTTCTGCATCATATTTTGACTGAGGGACAGCTGCAGTTTAGCTTTTCACACAAAGGAGAAAGAAGAGGTTAAACTTAGCTAGTGGCATTGTTGGGATAGGAGTTAACCCTGCCAGGTCAAAAGCAAGGACACAAGTGATTTGTCACAGACAGCAGTAATGCACATGGGGCTGACTCTGGAGAGTGAGGTTTAAGGCTTCAGGCATTAGCAAATTAGCAGTTTGCCTAATTAGGTATTGATCACTATCACAAAGCATGTCATGACCATCGTAAGCTTACCACAGTGTGATGGAAAACTAGAACATGTACCAGAAAGCACATTAATTCCTTCTCCTCCAGGAACTTTACTCAGACATTTAGCCAATCTGCAAGTCTTATCCTGCTGTTTCCTAAATGAGTGACAAATATTCCCTTGTTTCCCAAGGGCAACCTCAGTTTTCCTCTTTACTGCCCTACAATGATTTTCACCTTGCATTAAGGTGAGGTGTTGTCCCTCCTTTCCTGACGCCCCGAGGTACACAAATTTAAGGTGTTCCATACCCAGCTGATCCCATGCCAGCTGTGACAGCTGAGGAAGAGGATTTTGTCTCCCCACCATACAGAGATGCTGTATCAACTGTGTTTTCCTGTGTGTCCCATGCTGTATAGGACTTAGCATGAGTTCTTTGTGGCCAGACAAACCCTCAACACCATCCCACAAATATGCTGTTAGCATTGTACAGTGGATAACCATTCTCCCTGACCTTGGGTAATGAGAACTATCAAAGTTCACGTTGCATCCCTGATGGCACATGTACACTTTTAGAAGTGGTTTATTCCTATTTGTGCTGCAGAGAGAAAGAAGCAGGAAGATTGTGCCTCTTACAAGTTTACCCTGGTTCAGCTGGTCTGCAGGACTTCTCTGAAAGTGCCCACAGGACACTGTATTTCCTTCGAAATATTAATCTTAGCTTAGGGCAGGGATGGTGCATGATCAGGCACAAACCTTGGAGAACAGCTCTCTGATCTTCCCATCTGGGAACTCTCCTCTCAACTAACGCATTTAATGTCTATATGTGACCTCTGGTGGTCTTTGCATGCTGAAATGTGAGAGTTGTGTGATGCTGCTCACGGGGTGGAAAGGTCCCAGGCATGCCATGAGAATTACCTGGGTGGCTGAGAGCTGTGTGAGGGTGCAGCGATGGGAGCAACCAGAAGGTGCTCTTCTGGAGCACAGTCCTACACAGGTGATCCTGAGACACAGGAGGCAACACCTCAGGAGAGGAAAAGCCTTGTTAACCTTGGGATGTTTAGCTGTTGCCACTTCAGCATGTAGAAAATACTCTCTGGCAGGAACCACAGACTGAGCTGCAGCAGTGCCCAGGCAATCCAGCAGGAATACTGAACTGTGGATAAGAGGTCCTGGCCAGGTACAGACAACATCTCTGCATGGAGATGAACCTACGAAAGAATGGCCCCTACCCACTGCTCTGCCATGTGAAACCATGTCCTAAATGAGAAATGGTGCTTGAGAAACAGTAGGGATTAGCAGCACCTTATAGCCTATATCACAGGCTGTGCCACCTCCCTGACAAAGCTCTGGACAGCTTCCCTGCACCTGCTGGAGAACCCAGATCCCTATTTCTCCTTTTTCTGTAACAAATGATAACCTTTGCTCTGAGTGCCTCATGGAGCTGTGATGGAAGCTGAGCACTGGGTGGGGGTGGCTGAGGTGTCTCTTGATGCCTGAGCTGTTTGGGAGCTGGCACTGCTGCTCTCAGCCACCGACGGCTCCCACGACCCGCACACGACAGCCACGGCACGCTGAGCCTTCAGTGGCGAGCAGCTCCCACACAAAAGTGCATTTTGCAGCACTTTCCCTGTAGCCTAATCCGGAGCCATGCTGTTACCCGGCCTTTGCCAGCCTCCTCATTCCTGTGCAGTTTCACACAGCCGACGGCAAACTTCCCATTTGTGTGAACACACAGCTTCCAGGCAAAACTGTCAGCAAAGTGCAGCTTCCTGGTGCTAAGCAGGGAAAGGCACCTGGGGAATCCAGACCTGATGCCAAAGGTCTTCATGCCTGCAGAGACATTAGTGCCCCCCACGATATTCTGCTGTCCCTGGATGGGCACTGCTGCCCTGGCTGACGCAGCTGCCACCTCTGCCCAGGCGTGAAGCCGCTCCTGATGAAGAGACAGACAGGCTTCCCAAATATTGTGTTGCATAGAATCAGTCTTGACTTCTCACCTATCAGCCAAATCCTCACACTTCCCCCTATGTGCACACAGACATACCACAGCTTTGGAAACCGGAATGGTATTTCTAATTTTTATGGCGTTTGTTGATACTGCTGCAAGAGTTTGGGGTTTGAGTGAAGAGGAGAGAAGGCAGTTTGTGCTTTTCAACACTGGAGTAGGATGTGTCTGTGGGCATGTTCTGCATCTAAGGCAGTGTTACTGATATCTGGGAGGTTTTTTTCTGGAAAAGAATGGGAACCAAACACTGTCTTCTTAAGCACTACAGACATCATCTCTTGCCCTGTCTTGCAGTACCTCCTGTAATTAGCTTTTACATTAGAACTCAGAGTCCATTTTCTGTGTCAGACAATGCCTCAGCAAATTTTGGCTAAAGATTGAGGATTTGTATCTGTGGGAATTGAGCCAGAATTTATAGCAGAAACACAGGTTCCATTTTTCACTGAATTATATCTTAGCAAATGTCAGCGGGTGTGATAATTACTTGCTGGATGAAATATACTTTTTTAATCATATCATTTGTTCCAAAACACTGTTTCTGGTGTTTTCTCCAAGGGTTGTTTATTAATGACACCTCTGAGAAAGCTGAGAAACTGGGGCTTTTCCCTTCCAGCCTTTAACAGGAATGAAATGCTGTGTTTGGGGTTACTAACTCAGACTCACTGCAAGTTCCCTAAAATACAGATACAATTATCTGCTTTTATTGCAGCAGATGCTCTTACAAGACCTCCTGTGACTCTGTGTTACTTGTGGCCAATGTTTGCCATGAGCTCCACAGTGCAATCAGAGGAAGGGCTGTTGAACAAGCCCAGGCTGTTGAGCAAACCCGGGCTGTCCTCCCCGAGTGTTGGTGGCATCCCACCACCTCACACTGAGGACCTGGTGGGAATCCCGCAAGGTAGAACCTGCTCGTAGCTGAGTGCAGCTTCCCTGTAGCTGGAAAACGCTTCCAGTCAGAAGAACAATCACTGCTAAAAATGGATTCAGGTCAGCTTTTCACTGCTTTCTCTCAGGCAGGACATTCAGTGATTTGTCCTAGGCTGGGAGCATACTTTCTCTGCCCAGGGTGGACAGGCAGTTTCCTTAATCAGGAGTCCCCTCATGTCACACATGTCACAGCTGTCTTTCTGGCCCTTCTGTGTTCTGCATTCTCATCTTGGCTTTACTTTTTATTGAGTTGATCCTTAAAATCCTTCTCAGCATAAAAATCTAACAGTTGCCACCATGACAGGGTGACACCTGTGTCCATCTCAGTCAGAGGCAGCTGAATCCTGCTTTAATTTCTTTCTCCCACTATCCTTCCTCTTTCTCTTTTCTTTTCCCCACTCTACAGCTGAGTGTAGGCTCACACAACACAGAGGTTCAGTTCAGGAGAACTAAGGGAAAAAGATCAAATACACATCAGTCATTTTTACTGTAGGTGAGACATATATTCATATGACCAATCACTCATTTTCTAGGGACAGAGACTATATTCAACATGGGGAGAAACCTTCCCTGTGGACATGTAAGAGGCTGGAGTATCCACCACAGACATTTTAGGCTCTCAGAGGCTGTCAGGGTCTAGCATTAACTGCGTTGGCCCAGTCTGTGAACACTGATGTAAGACAGATGCTGTGCCACCTCTCAGTCACAGATATTTTCTGTCAAATGCCAGAGATCCAAACATATGTAATATGGGGGCTGATTATGCTTCAGCATGTTTTCTAACAAATTATTTCTTAGAAATAAAGCACTAAACAAACGGGAATTATAATGAAACAAGACAACAATGATAATGCCATTGTATGTATCTGGAGTAATGATGGGGCTAGATCAGATAATGAAGGTGTAAAATGGATAAACATTGGCATCTCTAATACCCATAATAAATTCTAGGACATTGAAAAACTCCGTGATATCAACAGACAAACAGTTCATAACACTAACAATAACAACCTCATACAAAAAATTATATTTAGAATGCCAGCCATTGAAGGAAAGTGTTCCAAAACGCAGAAACCACTATAGGACCACATAAAATGGATATTTACAGCATGAAAAATAATCAGAGCAACTCTCCTGCTATTCCTCAGCTTCTTGGCTTACGCTGGTATCTCACAAAGCACCTTTTGCTCTTTTGGTTTCATCCTCGCACGTGCAGTGGGGGTGACAACTGCTACAGATAAGAGTGACTTTAATTCCCATGGCTTTGGCATTAGCAAATTCTCTGCAGATCCCTCTGCCTGACAGGCAGGAAACTTTGTTATAACAAAATGTGTTATGCCTCTTAAAAGTCCCCGTGTTTATAATGATGGGGGGAAAGGATATTCTGTGCCAGAGTCCCAGGGGAGGATGTGGAGCACAGTGGGTGGGGATGGCACTGCTGCTGCTTTGCCCAGTTTGTGCTCTCTCACCCAGCTGTGATGGAAGCAGCAGAGGTGACAGGACAGCAAACTGCAGCATGGGTGCCTCGGGATGGCAGCCCTACAGGGAAGGGCTCCAGGAGCTGCACCCCCCTCTGCTGCAGCACCACTCGGATCACGCTTCCAGCCCACTGGCTCAAAGAGAAAGGGATGGATATATCTTTCTTAACCATCCAATCCTCACCTCAGAGTTCGCTGTTTGGCCAAAATTAAACCAACAAATCTGCTGAGGTCCAACAGCCCCAAATTTAGCAATATATTGTAATAAGCTGTAACAGCTCTGCAGAGTCCCTCTGGATGTCACCGGGGATAAAGAGCAAAGGAGTGAAACCAGATATCTGTCAGCATTAGCAGACTAATAACAATGTCTCACAGAAGGCAGGGCTGTGACTTATCCCTCTCCTTCAGAGCTTCCTCATCATTTTGCAGCAAGGGAACCGAGGCACAGCAGTGGTGTTGGTAAACGAGATCCCTTGAACCATAAGATCATCCTCCAGGAACAGCTGCCCCTGCAAGAGGGCAGCCCAGCTTAACACCCTGAAAGCAGCCCCAGCCCCAGGGAGCTTCCATCAGCCCACTCCTCCTGAAAGAGCAGTCAGAATACACCCCGCTGGCACGTTGGGCTTAGCTTCGCAGCAGATGTGGTATGTTTGCAAGTGATAGCCAGTCCTGTCATATACTGAAATTAATTTCTCAGACAAAAATCTGCTTTATTGGGAATGAAAATGAGCAGCAGACCCATCAACACAAGCACAAGTGTGTGGCCAGCAGGACAGCAACAACATTTGTGATTAAGCAGCTTTTCCCACTGTTCCCTTCCTCCACATATGATAATTTAGTTATGGTGCCATTTTTCCAAGACAACTAAGTGCACGTATTTTTCTCTTTCGAGTTGACTGCTGCGGAGTGGCTACACTTGAGAAAATTAGTTTTTATCATTTTAATAATCTAATTTTCATAAACCTTTTAACGCAAAAACAAAAACTACTTAACGCACAGCAAGATAATTAATATTGAAAATAGACTCTGCAGGGGAACTGTAGTACCTGCTGCCTTACATTAGGCTCCCAGAATAATGAATTAGCCAGGAATTTTAAGTAAGTTTGTAGGAACAATATAAACAGTACCAACACCAACGCCACTTTCACTTGCTTTAGACAGATCACATCAAGAATCTACTTAATATGTTGATAGCCTGACTTTGAGAATAACTTCACCAGTGTCGCTGCTGGAAATGTAGTGACTCTTAAAAAACAAAATCATTCATATTCAGAATTCCCACTTTAGAGGTGACAGCAAAAAATGTAATGACTTATATGGCCTGAAGAAGAGAATTTGCCTTTTCCCTTACCCCACCAAGCCATAATGGAGTGAGGGAAGGGTTTGCAGCTGGAACACAGAATGGGGCAGACTAGCTTAGCTCTGCTCCCCACCCCCAGGACAACAACTGTCCAGTTTGGACCAGGGGCCCAGGATGAGGCTCTCTGCTGCCCTGAGGGAGTGGTAAAGGCGAGTATTCCCTTTCCTGGCAAACAGTAAGTTCGTTTGGGTTTGGTTTTTTGTTTGTTTCTTTTTTTTCATAGAGTGTGGGGAGAGATAGCAACTAATCCTTTCTGCTGAACACATCTACCCGTAAGCAATGTCATATAATTCATTAATGCTGAGAACCAGGCACTGCCAGCAGAGACTGAAAAGGCACTTAAATGCCAAAAATAATGTGTACACTTATAGAGCACTTAACATCTTCAAAGTACTATACAAATGTTAACTAATTATTTAAGAAAATAATTATTTAAGGAACTAATTACTGACTGCAAGAGGTTTTTTGCTTTTTTGAGCTTCAGGTGTATGCCAGGGATCCTTTGACAGACCCTGATGAACTTGCTGGGACTGCTGCTTGCTCTGGGAGGTTAATGGCTGATGTTTTGGGGTGGAAGCTCAACTTCAGCTTGTCTGGCTCATGGGAGGATGCTCAGCTTAGGGGGACCCAGTGACAGTGATCCCTGTCCTTACCCAGGCCCTGCACCCATAATTCACAAGGGACCATTTCCAGAAATGACCCCTCCAGTCTCTCTGGCAGCCAGGATGCACAACCTGCATGATTAATAAGTGTGCACGAAAAGTTTGTTATCTGCCACAGCTACAGTCACTTCACGAGGGACTGCTCAAAGACGAGATGTTAAAATCCTGTGCTGGAATAGGAAACGGTGGGAGGGGAATCAAACAAGAATACAGATTCGTTTAAAGCTCATCAGGGAATGATAAGGAGAGGAAAAAAAATCAGAGTGAATTAATGCTGTCAAAGGGTTTAAAGGGAATATGAAAACTTCTTATTATATGCGTATCGGGGGAAGACAAGCACGAATCCTAGGCAGACGATATGTCCATTAATTAGTAAACTAAGTTGGTATGAAAATAATGATGACTAGCATCTATCTTTAATGAGACAGATGAAAGAAATGTGAACAATTCAGAAGTGAGGAAAAGCCAATGAAATACCTTTTCTTAGTAGCATATGAGAAAATACTTCAAGGAAAATGAGCTGATACATAAATCAGCTGATACAGACCAGCCTATGTTATTGGGGGAAATGGTGAAAATGCCATGCTGCAAAGTGATTATTCCTCCTAATTAGTGACTAGAAGACTAAGAATTGACTAAAGAAAAGGCTATACAGACACTTAAAATGAGAAATAAATTATCCCAAACACTATTTTCTGAATATCTTCCTAATACCCTTTCTAAGCTAATCATCATCACTCTGGAAGGCGGTGAAGGTGAGGAATACAAAGGCAAGTGGCACAATTAGGCCCATCAAATGTTCCTTGCAGGGGTCCCTGGGTGGCTGCAGCCCCTCTGGCAATGGCCACTGCTGCCAGCAGCTCCTTGCTAAGTCTGGGATGAGACTCCGGGCAGGAGGTCCCCATCCTGGCCAGGCACCATGCCCTGGGAGTGCCAGCTGGCAGGGAGCAGGACAGGGAGTGGGACAGGGAGCAGGATAGAGAGCAGGATAGAGAGCAGGATAGAGAGCAGGATAGAGAGCAGGATAGAGAGCAGGATAGAGAGCAGGATAGAGAGCAGGATAGAGAGCAGGATAGAGAGCAGGATAGAGAGCAGGATAGAGAGCAGGATAGAGAGCAGGATAGAGAGCAGGATAGAGAGCAGGATAGAGAGCAGGATAGAGAGCAGGATAGAGAGCAGGATAGAGAGCAGGATAGAGAGCAGGATAGAGAGCAGGATAGAGAGCAGGATAGAGAGCAGGATAGAGAGCAGGATAGAGAGCAGGATAGAGAGCAGGATAGAGAGCAGGATAGAGAGCAGGATAGAGAGCAGGATAGAGAGCAGGATAGAGAGCAGGATAGAGAGCAGGATAGAGAGCAGGATAGAGAGCAGGATAGAGAGCAGGATAGAGAGCAGGATAGAGAGCAGGATAGAGAGCAGGATAGAGAGCAGGATAGAGAGCAGGATAGGGAGCAGGACAGGGAGCAGGACATTCTGCAGGTGGTGCTGAGGCAGAAATGCTAGCACACATCTTTCTGAGGTTTCTTGGGTGGCTTCACCACAACAAAACAGCTGCTGCTTTCAGCAGCTGGAGGGACCACAACCCCTGGCTGCAGCCCTCCAGGAGGGAAATTGCACCCCGGGTTGCTGTACAGGATCCCAACATTTCGGGACAGAAATCACAAGTCAGTATTTTCACCTGGGCTTGCCAGAACTGCCAATTAGCTGAGCCCACAGTGTAGAATTAGCATAACATTGCCCACCAAACACCCGTTTTCAGAGGTGTTGACACCTCGAGACAACTCTGGTCATGGGTGTTTGGCACCTGAGAGCTGGGCCCAGCAGCACAGAGCCTCCAGCAGCGCCCGTCTAGCGAGAATAAATCTCACCAGACAAACCTGATTGCTTTTCTGATAGAAACAGAAAATTAACGGATGAAGGGAATGCTGGAGCTGTAATATATTTGCATCTGAGCAGTGCATTTGATACTGTGCCTCATGAAATCTTTCTAGAAAAATTAATTTAAATCAGCTTGAAGACGAACACTGTCTTCTTAATTGAAAACAGGCTGGAAGGCCATAAAGAGAGGTTGACAGGGAGTGGCAAAGCATGGAGTTGAAGATGAGGAGACTGCAGAAGAACCACAAAGCATACTCCTGATTTATATTTAATATCCTCACTGTTCATCTAGAAAT
Source organism: Melanocharis versteri (assembly GCA_013397845.1). NCBI lineage: Eukaryota > Metazoa > Chordata > Aves > Passeriformes > Melanocharitidae > Melanocharis > Melanocharis versteri. Next base: position 505,606 of record VZTG01002133.1, on the reverse strand, counting down.
GGTGAAGAAAACAACATTTTAATAAGATATGCAGATGAGATGAAACTAGGAGGAATTAAATCCTCCACAAAAGATGCAAACAGATCCAGAGAGAGAAGCAGCTGGGTCAGGACAGTATAAAATGCATGCAGGGCTAGTTACAGAGCAGGAGACTGTGACCAGTTTTCCCGTTTACTGAACAAACAGATCATTAGTTTTCATTGGTAGGAGGAAAGGAGGTTTGGGTTCATAATTTTGTATGTCTGCTTCTGCGAATATGAGTCTTGTGAGCCTGTGGCTTCTGAAAATCCACTTTTACCCCAGCATGTTGTACAATTTGGATATTTTCTAAGTTAGTGACATAAGGCAGGATTCGACTTCCACAAGAGTGACATTTTCAGAGTGCGTCTTCAGCACAGATGTCCATACGCAATAATACTTGCTAAAAAAAAAAAAAAGAAATTTTAGGATTTGCCCACTAAATATCTGAAACAGAACAGTAGGTGAATTCCATCTACTCTCTTCAAACTTGTAGGCACAAGTTAGAACCAAGCCAGAAATGAGCTATGGCAGCAAAAGGGCAGTGCAGTTTGGGGCAAGACAGGTTCAGATCACCTTTGTGCTCTTCTGCTCTTTCTACACCCGGAACATTTTGTTTGGTTCTGGGAAACTCATTAGCGAGGAGATATTGAAAAATTGTAGTGAGTTCAGAGAAGAGTAACAAAAATTATCAAGGGGATAGAGAGATTCATTTATAAAGGAAGATTAAAGGAACTAAATCAGTACTGGAAGAACTGAATCTGTAATACACTTAGAGAAAAATGGCTACAGAGAGATGTTACAATCTAGTGCTGAAAGGTACAAATACCAAAGACAGGGAAGAATTAAGTGGTGGAGCGTAAAAGGAAGTATGAGAATTGGAAATGAGAAAGGGAAACAGATTAAATATCCAGAAAAAATTCCGGACAAGGGAACTCTCATGTGTTGGAACGCTTGGAGCTAAAGTGAAGAAAAAGCCAGAAGATGTGCAATGCAGGGTGATCACCCAGCCCCCAGAGAGCCAGATCACCGTGCTGCCCCCTGCTCCCCCTGGGACAGGCACCAATCCCCCTCTGGAGCGCCCACGAGAGCAAGGAATGTACGAATATGCATGAGACTACTGTTCACTGTGAGCTGAGGTGACAGGATCATTGCCGTCATGTAATTTCAAATTTCCTCTAGCGAGCATTTGTTCAGAAAGGAGAATTTGGAGTCTGGTCTCTGGGCAATTTTCCACTTGATTATCTGAGAGATTTAAGGCTTGGTGGTACCGTGGGACCAGACACACAGAGAGGTTTTCTTCTCCATGTAAAATTTCCAGTTTAATCTCCCACACTTCCAGTCACTTGTCATCACTCTACAGAAGCCAACAGCATCAAACCCAGGGCAGATATCCTGAATGCCTTGTCCAAGCCAACACAGATTCTTCTCCAGGAGTTCACCCACCTAGGGATTGTGTGGCTAATGCAACACAGCAGCTTGGGTTTCTCATCTATGTTGTTTTACTTCATGCGCTGTATTGCTTTCGCCTCTCAAATATTGATTAAGTGAAGGCAGAGCCTTGTACTAATCAGTGCAGCACAGTGTGCATTGTTATACACGTGAGCCCACTGTAACCGGTTTTGTAAAGCAGCACGTGAGCTATCTGTTTCCAGAATGAGACAAGGTCTGCATGCTTTAGCTGAGATCAGCTCTTATGTGCTCTGTATCACCCATGCTCTCTTCAGGAGCCATTTTCTGCGCATCAGAAAATGTAGTTTGGCCCTCCCCCACTCCTAATGATAGTTAATTAAACCAATTCATGCGAAGTAAACCACCTTCCAGGAATGATTGAACCAAGGGAAAGGTTGGATAGCCGCATATCAACCTTGGATATAAGCTGATAGCTCAGAGGAAAAAAGTGGAAATTATTTAAATTAAGCATCTTTGGGAGCACTGTTTGTCCCCACCCAAAAAGTAGCAGCCTAGGAGAAGAAGACACCCTAAGAACAGAGAGCTGAATTTTTCTGTCTCTTGCAGCAGGTGAAACTCCTAAAATGAGCAAAGCTTGTAGGGAGCTTATCTGGAGAGGAAGCACAAACCTGCTCTATGAGCAGTGGCAACCAGTGGGGCGAACTGCGCCCACCTCGTTCCCAGCAGCTGTCAAGTGTGAATTCCTCATCTTCGCATAAAGCCGGAGATGGAGTCAAATGACTTTGTATTACTGTCATTTGTATTCTGCCTCCGGATACTTTCATTCCTCTTGCTTTGAGTAATATTTTTTCAACCTTGTCTTCCCATTAAAATTTCCTCTTCATTATGGAGCATTTCAATATAATTTCCTCCTGAACCGAGCTCAGGGTACGGCCCAACTAATAAGAATTGCATGATCTGCATTATTATGCACACATAATCCATTATAATTGAATCTTATTCCACTTTAATTGCACATGTTTACAAACACTGCAACAGATTATGTATTTTAGTTGATTGTGCCATTAATGATTGAAAAGTCAATGCCATTTTGTGTTAAACCCATTTTTGGGTTACATAACAAATGAAACAACATAAAACTTCTGGAGAGTCACAAGAAACATTTCTAACTTTCTCTGTTTTATTTTTAAATGCTGAGAAGAGTTCTCCCCAAACTGAAGCCATGCATCTTTAAAATTGCAACATTTTGTATCATCCAAACCACATTCAGTCTTGCAGAGTTTGGCAGGATTTTAGTTAAACACTTGCTCTTGGTTGAATTTGGAAGCTAAAGGTATTTTAGTGACACAGACTTCGTTGCTTGCCATGATTTACAACAGCCCCACCACCCACAAGCCGAGTGCTTCTGTATTTCCAGAGAAGGGCTTTGCACCCAGAGCTCACCCGTTTCTGAGTTCTGCTGAAATGCCCCCACTGCCTGCCCGGGACTTTTGCTTTTGGGCACTGAGATAAGGTCAGCAGATGCAGAATTATTTAGGAAATGGACCTCCTGAGACTTCAGATACTGAAGAGAATTGGAAAATTTGGCAGCACACTGTGCTGTTTTGGTGCAAGGTCAGTTAGATAAGGTCAGCCAGGATGTTAAATCTAGCCACTGCCTAGTTTGTCAACACGTTTTGTAACAGGAACAAGGAAGTCTGATAGACCAGAATCCCCAGAAGAAAAAATACGAAAACCGAGTCAATATTTTTACCAAGATTTATAGAAAATGTACTTCTTTTTATGTGCCTTTTCTCAGATACATTAACCCCGTCTAGCTTTAACAGAAATAGAAGTGCTTTCTTTATCTGGGCTCTGTTCAGCTTTTCTTCACATGTGTTTACTCTGCTGTTCTTTAAGCCTCTGTGCAGGGCATTTCCTCACCCTAAAATCTGTCCTTCAGACATGAGTAACACCTTGCTGAAGATACTGACAGGACCACCAATTTTAAGCATCTTGCAGAGAGTCCTCAAAACTAGCAGTGAATTTTTTGTCACCACTGCATCACAAATCCAGTGGGTTTCCCTTGAGCCTCCCCTGATCCAGAAAGGCAGTAACTGGGAACTGACTTCATGGCCTCAAACATGCATATTGACTTGTTTAAATTACATTATAATTTAATAAAATATTATTATGCTAGTGAAGGAGAAGGGGTTTGTCCTGAGTGGAAGACAGGTTTGGGCAGAAATCAAAATGCAGGTGATGTGCTCAGCATCCCCAGGATGTGATTGTTTATGTCTTTGACAATAAATAATACATGGCAGGCACCGACAAATGGAGCTTCACAAAAGTCTTGTGGAGTAAATCAGCAGTTGCTATCCAGGACAGAGAGGGAGATGGGGCATAAAAAGGTTAAGCAACTTGGCCAAGAGGATACAGCAACCTGTGGCAAAGTGCAGCTCCTGGGGGTGCCCTGGTCTGCGCTGGGAACCACAAACCCTTTCCCTCCCAATTCCCTTTTGGCTACCAGCTGCAAAGAAATGGCCACTAATAATGCATTTGGATACTGAGTTGTCAGGAGGATGTGAAACCAGGAGATAAATTAATGATTTTTATGCTCTGTGATGGATTTACAGGGAATCTCAGAGGCTTTAATTTGGACAGGCTGGGTTCTGCTACGCCTTATTGTTTCATCTATTGGATTTTTGATAAATATAAAGCTCTCCAGAAGGACTGGGGATCGGAAGGGTTTTGGGGTGGAATTAAGAAATATGGTATGATTCTGTGTTTATACCAGGAAGGCTTTTGTTTTGCGCTTTTAGGGATTTGGGCAGGAACCGTGCCCTTGTCATTAATTGTTGTGCATTATGACTCAGAATAAACTTACTGCATTGTTTAAACTATTTTCTAGGCATCACAAAATGTTTAGACATTTCATCTGTGTTGCAGTGTGAGATTCAGTCCTCCTCTACACAGCTGTGTAAGATTCTAGGCCAGAGGGTATGCTGATAACGCAGAGGTGATCTTGTAGGTGTTTATGTTTACTATTCTTTATGGCAGTTTGCTGTGATTTGAAAACACTTTGGGCTGAATCTGGTTAATTCACGTAGCCCAAATGCAGTAAAGGCAGAATTTCATTGCTCAAACTGCCTTACTCCTTCATCCTTCCTTCCCTCCATGGATGACATCCTGCTGCCTGTAGCCATGTCCAGCTTTCTACTCCTACAGCTCCTGCAAACAGGCCACAGCCATAGTGGGCATTTCTGCTGAGGTTTGCACTCAAGCCAAGAATTTTTTGGTGCTTTTAGGGTAGAGGATGCCAGCATGCCCCTCTGTAGTCAGGACCCAGTGCTGACGAAACGCTTTGCTCTCCTGTGGTGGGAAGCGTGGCAGAAGTGAAAAGCACCGCTATTATTGCTGTCCTTTCAAAGGAGCCCCTGTGGGAAATGACATTTGAAGGGTTCCCTGCATGTGGTGAGGTCCGGTGTCAGCCAGGGAAGCCAGGATTCATGAACAGTGGCTCGCAGGTACTTCGTGGGGAGCTGAGGCTTTTGTTTGTGGGGAACAGCCCTGCAGAGCTGGGGAAGGAGCAGCTCTGTAGCTACAGAAGAGCTGGTACAAGGTCAGAGCCTTTAGAAAGGGAGAAGAGAAAACAAACCATGCATGCATTGCCTGCGTGCATTTGCATGCATGTGCATATGCAAGAAGGTTCGGGGTGTAATTAACTCCTCGTTCCTGGGCGCATTTGGAAAACAAAGTGTCAAGTTGCAGAATACACCCTCCTCCTGTGTTAACTGCGTTAACCTCAAAAGAGCAAAGAGGAGGGATTTAAAGCACTGCAATAGGCTGTATTGAGGCTGAATCCCTTGCAAAATCCTCCTGCTAAATCAAACCTGCTTCAGTTAAATAAACTCATACGCTCCTCCATCATACAAACGATTAGTTTTACGCTCTCAATACTGAAAAAAAATGGCCAAAAGTATTATCACTGTTTTCAACCTGGCAAAGCTTTTGCTAGTGTCCTGAGATGTGTCTGCTAAGCTTCGGGACCGAAGCAATTTTTATGCCTGAAGCTTTGTACATACAAACCTCTGGGGGGGAGAAAAAATAAACGAGGGTTTATCTGACAAGTTGGCACAGTCTTAACTAGTGTTGAGCAGCTGGAGAATCTGGAAAGCACATCAGACTTGGAGTCAGTGGGGAAAAGAGGAAATTCTGCAGTTACCAGAGTCTTGTCATAAAAGGAGCAAATTAAAGGGAGAGGTGAGCAGGCAGAGCACTTTAAAGATGGAACAGTCTGCAGACAAGAAAGCGTGTTGATAAGACCATTAAAAGCCGGCTAGCAAAGTGATTAATGGAGCGGAATTTCCTTTTGGTTCTTGGGATGAGCAGTCAATTGCATCCCAACGGGATCCCCAGAGATCTGAGCACAGAAGTCGAGCCACCACTGAAAATCTGTACTTATTCTCACTGCCCTCCCAATACCCCTCCTTCCAGCAAACGCTGATAAGCTGAACTTCCCAGCTCTACTGGGATTTTAATGGGCAAGGTTGGTGGAAGAGGAAAAAAAGCAGAGGAGTGGGGGAATAGGATTGGTGGCATGCAGAGCTTGAAGAAAACATTTAGGAGTTCCCTGTATGGAAACCTGGATGTGAGGACAGCTCAGGTCCCAGCCCCTGGAATTCACTGAAGTCCTGAGAATGCCTGCAATGCAAATCCCAGGCCAGGGTGGGAGGTCACATCTCAGCACAAATGTTTTCTGTCCCTGCTAGGCAGAGTGCTCCGAGCTGTGGAGCAGCTTTAAGCTCATACCCAGGAGCAAATGGAGGGGCTTTCAAGCACCAGAAATACCCAACGATTAACTCAGCAGTGGCTGAAATAAAAGAAGCATCATGCATGGAAGGATATTTGGCATATTTCCAGGTCTTAGCAAATACAAAACCCCATCAGTCCAAAGAAGCATTAGGAGTTTATGATGTGGAAATAACTGGCTGGTGTGTGACGCATTTCCAGCTTATGGTGAGCCATCTATTAGAAGAAAATGTTTTAGACATTCTGGGGCTGGACTCAACCTCCCTTCTACAGGCCAAATGCCATGGACATGAGGCGAGTGTTTCAGAAACAGAACATCCTGCCATGTGCAGAGAGGGAAGAGATCAGGGAACATTAGGCATAATTAATTCTCAGCTGTTTAGTGCTCAGATGAAGTGATGGGGGAAAATCTTCTGTAATAGCTGAGTTGGGGCAACTTCTGTCTGCTGTGGTGATACCTTTGCTGGCTTCCCTTCACTCTGAGGCATCCACTGGGTGCATAGGAACCTTTTACAGTTTGACCATTTGACTTGAAGAAAGAGCTCAGAGTAAGAGGGAATCTGCCGAAATGGCAGGAGTGAGTGAACTGTTCTCAGTGCATCTATTTTAGCAGCAAGAAAAAAAAAAGGGTGGCTTAGTCATGTGCAGCAATCAAGGTCAGCACGACCTTGGGTTTGAGTAACAGCACTCCATCCTCTCCAGTGGAGAAAGGGAAGGCAGAGCATTCCATGGACACCACCTGGTTTTACAAATATCTTCAGCATCAGGAAAAATACTTGCTTTACAAAGGAGCAAACCGAAACACAAGGAAATGCCCAAGAAATCAACAGCACATCCAGCAGTGACAGACTATGGCTGCCAGTCCATCTCTGTAGCTGCATTCTCCTTGGGACTAAGCTGGGGGACACTATCAGTACATCACTGACAAAAGGTGGCAATGAATCCTTCATCACCACAGGGACTCCAAACGGTATTCACGAGTTCTACAGCAATTTCCTTAATGGGCACTTTTTGAAAAGGGTTTCTCTAGAGAAGTTCATCATTGGAAGAAAATCTCAGGTAGTTTCAGGAGGGCAAGTCTCTTCCTTCCATAACCGTGGGGATTCAGGAGCTGCCCCAAGGTGTCTGCATTCTTCATGGTGGTAGCAGACCCAGCAGTGCACCTCTGACTAAGAAATGTTGGCTTTCGTATAGAGGATACGAGAAAATGGGAGCCAAAACTCAGTCAAGCTGAAAAATGGTCCTGTATCCCTTTTTTTTTCTTTCTTTTAAACGCTAATTTTCTGTCCTCTGGGTCTTTTTAATTCTTCTCTCTGCTATTTCTGTCAAAAACAAGATTTGTCCTTCTTATTTGACACAGTCTTTTCAGCTCCTCTGGAAAAAAAAAAGAGAAGCTGTGCACAAATCAGCACCAGCTACAAAGGACTAGAGGGAAGATCTCTCTGCTGGAGAAACTTTATTAGGTGTCACACAGCACCAAAGGAAGGGAGGTTTGGTCCAAGCTCTTTACCTTTGGGCAGGCTTATTTTCCCATTTTTAACCCTGTGACATTAAGAACCTTCCCAGAAGTAAATGCTCATTCTTCTTTCCTGAAGTACCTGGACTTCTCAAATGCATAGAAGATCTGGACACTCACACACACAGACTTGTTTCCATTTCAGACAATACCACCTGGACACGGTGCAGTTGCTCTTCATGGCCTGAACTTTATAAAAGAAAATGTTCAGACATTTGCAGGAACAGGGTCCCTTTTGCTTCCTGACTTGAATATCATAGTAAATTTATGGACTTTGCAAGTACCTTCATGCTCAGAAGGCAGGATCAGTTGCAGGATGAGTTTTAATACAGAATCATAGAATGTCTTCAGTTGGAGAGGACCCACAAGGATCAGCAAGTCCAGCTCCTGGCCCTGCACAGAATATACCAAGAACCACACCCTGTGCCTGAGAGCCTTGTCCAAATGCTCTTTGGGGTCTGGAAGCCTTGGGGCTGTGACCACTTCCCTGGGGAGCCTGTTCATTGCCCAAGCACCCTCTGGGTGAAGAATGTTCTCCTGATATCCAAGCTAAACCTCCCCTAACACAGCTCCAGCCATTCCCTTGGGTCCTACTGCTGGTCACCAGAGAGAAGGAATCAGTGCCTGCCCCTCCACTTTCCCTCAGAAGGGGAAAACTGAGGAGATGTTTGCTCAGACAAGAACAACTCCTTGACTGGCAACGTAGCTGCTTTAGTCACTCCTCTGAAAATGTGTCAAGAGGTACTTTCGTGGGCAACATGACATCGTAGCCATGCTGCTTCCCCGCCAGCCTGCTTTACATGAGCTAAAGAGACATCTATTCCGTGCCAGTAGCAGGAGAACATTTCCCCATGAGAATGGTGTCATTCTGCTGAGAAGCATCACTGTGGCACGGAGCTGTGGCATTTTCCAACAGGCACGAGCAAGCTCAGCCAAAGTCCGGGGCAGCCTCACAACACATCATGCACCAGCGCAGCCCTGACCTGGCCCTCACATCCCTGTGCCTCGGGGTGATTAGCAGGAGGCCAGACCTGGGCTAACACAGCCCTGCAGGGCTCCGTGTGATTAGGCTGGGGGTGAAACAAGCTGCTGGCTCTCTGCAGGAGCCTGTGCTGTGAGTCCTGCGAGCACTGGGCTGTGAGCAGCACTGCAGCAGAGCAGCAGCCCTGCCTGCAGCAATCCTCGCTGCACCTGGGGATGCCACAGCCCTCCCAGGGACGGGGCTGGGTTCAGTGCTGCTCCCCAGGTGAAGCAGCAAAGGCTGGGGGTCACCTACTGGGAGACTGAGGAGGGAGAAGGGGAGAAGAACTGCCGATGCTGAGCTGATGCCTGCCTGCTGCTGCTGCTGCTGCTGCTGCTGCTGCTGCTGCTGTTTCCTGGGAGTTGAGGATCAGACCAGTTCTATTTTCAGGATTCAGATAAAAGTTTCAGTCACAGGTCATGACTCTCTCGGTTACAAGGGATTCTGACCATTTTTCCTGCGGGATGGGAACAAGAGAGCAGCTGCTCTGCTGTGCCTGCCAAGCTCTGTCCTGCCTGGCTGGAGTGCCCAGCTCAGGGAAAGCTGCTTCCTTCATCCAGAGGCCGTAAAGATGCTGACACTCACAAACGTGCACACCAGGGATGTTCACACATGGTCTCCCAGAGCTGGCCTTCAGTAGATACTATCTATGTTCCTGACTGCTGCAAAGTCTCTTTTCTGAGCCCTCCTCAGACACTGCCTTGCAAGGTGCAGGATTTCACAGAATCACTGCAAAACTAGAGATTTCCTGACAGGAGCAGAAAAACAGAGGGCTGGGAGAGGGTTGTGCATCACTGAGCCCAATTGTCTGCAGTCACAGGCCATCATTTCATAAGATCTTCATCCAGCAATGAAGCTGTTATCTTAAAATTGGTTTTACCTAGTTTACCTAGGTTACTTTCTTTACCTCCACCTCTTTGTCAAGAGGACTAATTTAATGCTTCGTTCTTCTGATGTCTGGAAATCTTCTCAAAATTTCCAGCCTTCTACCTATTTGCTCTTGTGTCAGTGCTGTTCTTGAGTTGAAATAGCTCTTCTCACCCTCCAGTGTTAGCCCTCCTCCCAGCTGCATTTTTAGACAGCAATGACATCTCTCAAAGCCAAAGAAAGGGAAAGGCTGCATTTGCTGCACTTCCCTGCAGCTGTTTCCTGTTTTAATAGACCTTTTCTGAGTTTCTGTGCTAGGAATGGTGTCATTCTGTTGAGTGCCTGGTGCTCCAGGTAAGATTTCATCAGGCCCTGGAGCAGGGATGTTCACACTGGGTGTCTGATGCACCATTATAGATTCACAAAGTCTCTTGGGGCACCCCAGAACATTTGACTTCACTTTTTTCTCTTTTGTTTCAAAAAGATAAGCCCCATTTCACAGAAACAGTGCATGTCAGGATTCTCTCAGTGCCCAGCCTTGCCCTTCATATGATCACATCCTTCGTCACACTTCCATCTCTCCTGCTGCAGCCTTCAAGTTTATCCCATTTTTTGAATAGTTTTCTGAACCTCCACCATTGTACTTATCCACTCTGATTTCATCTCAGCCACAAATTTTAAAGTGTCTCCTTTTGTGCCAGGAAAATTAGAGTTATAAATGCAATCAATCTCCCCCACCAACCCTAAAGGAATGCCAGGGTCATCACTACACCCCAAACTTTCTCAAAATACACTCTCCATAGTTCTCCAGACATTTTCTGCACAATTCCACTAATCCCCATTTTCTGCAGTTTGACTAATCTCGTCACCATGTCAAACACACTGTAGAAGTCCAGAGAGATTAGATCTACTGCACTGCTCTGGTTAAGAAAATCAATTATCCTATCAAATAAAATCATCAAATGCATCCGACACAACATTGCTTTGGTAAAGCTTTGCTGCATTCTTTCCTTCAAAAAGAAGTCCTTTACTTCCTGAAGCTTTGTATAACGTTGAGGTCAGACAAACCAGCCTTTAGTCCCATAGATCATCTTTTTCCTTTAAAAATATTCTGAGCAAGTGCTACACAAAGGGGTGATAGGAACAGTGACAAAGGGGTGACAGGAACAGTGCCCCATCTGGAGTCAGATTCCATACAGATTGGCTCTAGCAAAGCCACAGCAGAATAGCACCTAACTTCTATTACTTGCTTTTCTACCTTTTTTTTTTTTTTTTTAATGTTTGGGCTTTTTTACATTCTTTAATTCAAAAGGGGTTTGAAGTCGTGCTTTTGCAGTGTCAAAGCACAGACTCAGAGGTTTAGGAGTCAAGCAGACCAAGTTCCAGGAAAATAATGTAATACCTGGATTTTCACAAGACCTGTGGAAGCAAAATGCCGAATCTTTTCCTATGGCAGTGAGGAAATCTCTTCCCTAAAAGAGGCCAGAGAATTTGAAATGCATAGAAGCAGGTGATTCGAAATGAAAATAAAATGGTGAATATTACATGTGTTTTGTTTGGGTTTGATCCAAAGGCTTCTGGATGGTGGTGGTAATGGGCTATTAGATGTTCACAGCCTTCTGGCTGGAGATCTAATTTTTAAGCATTTCTGTATCCTTTGGTCACTCATGAAAAAAGACCTGGGTTTGGGGACCTGGTGTGTTCCTATGCGCTAAATTTATGTTACCAAGTTATCCATACTAACATATTTTCTCTCCCTGTTTCCCCTCCTCCCTTCATCCTACCCACTGAGGCACTCCTTGTTCTTGCCTCAGCCAGGGCAGCTTTTTCACTTTTCTCCCTGAAACCTAATTTTCGTGATGTTACTCCCCCTGAGGATGACCAGATGTGATTGCAGTGCCAGCTTTTCCTCGCTCTGGTCTGTGAGGAATCCCTAAAGAGATCATTAACCCACAGACGTGCATTTATGTGGGGGAAGAAGACAGGGGCAGAGGAGGGTGGAAGGCCATGAGCTGGAGGGGCTTCAGTGCCAGAAATGCCGTGATTTTTGCAGGTCATTTCACATCTTTATGATTCTTTTTCACTTCCTCATGCCTGAGAAAGGGTCTATCATTCATTGCTTGCTCCTCGACTGCTCCTGTGCTCGGCACAGCCCTTGGCCAGGGCTCTGCATTGCCTCCTCCTCAGCTTTAGTATCCACTGGGACTGTTCCAGGAGCTGAGACAGGCCTCCAGGCCATACTGCAGATCTGCAGGGTGGTATTTTACTGACTACACACAAACAATAAGGATGGCGAGTTCATGAAAATTAAGAAAAATGAGGGCATTTCACTTGAGCTGTTCTAGGACCATCTTAAACAGCCTCGCATGGGCAATTTACCTCGTACTGCTGTTAGAAAAAAGTAAAATAGTCAGCGACTGGAATTAGAAGAGAAAATAATGAAATTCGAACATGATTATTATCAAAGACAGGCTCTAATAGGATACCAGAGTCCAGACTGGTCCAGAAAGTTCAGACAAATTTGAACTTAGTGGCAAAAAAATCCTCACTTAATTTCCTGTTTCACAAACAGTTTTATGAACCTTATAAGGAAATTTTAGCAAATCTGATTGTGCAAGGAAAAAACTCTTGTCATAATTAATCCAACTCAGAAATTGGATGCCAACAAAGGGGGAAATTTCCTTCTCATTTATATTCTTGTCAAACCACTGAAATCAGAGGAGCTTCAGGAAAGTTTAAGACTTCCTGTATAAAACTATATTGCTTGACAGTAACAGGGCTCATTCTTACATTTAGATGGTTCTCCCATCATACTCAAATATTATTGACTGTTATTATTTAATGGACAAAAGATCTCTGGAGAAAAATCCCATGTCAGAATTGAAGTTTTTCAAAGCAAAATGCAATTGTACATCTGGAGACAGAAATTAGAGCAAACAGTACTACTTATAGAGTAGAGAATATAACATATATATAGCATACCAAATACATAAATGTAGAATCTTGATCCTCTATGTCATTAAAAATAGCTATACTAAAAATGAGTGGCATGACATTTCTTCATGTCAGATATTTCAAGGAATATTCTAGTAGCTAAAATATTGAGATTTACTGAAATAAAGCACATAAATAACATTGGGCACACAATGTCGCTTTGTTCAGTGGCTGTACTGCTCTTGACACAATAGAGCAGTCCCTGGAAAAGAACCCTGAAAGGACTGAGCTGGCCAAAGTAATTAACGCTCATGATTGTTTTCTTTGCAAAAGAGAGGACAGAAAAAGCACATCTGCTTTTGGACCCAGACCTGTATTCCTCATTGTGGTGTGTGGGAGAGACATCACTTGCAATCAGTTCAGTAACACTGGGTTCCTGTTTGGCTCCACATCAATGTTCCTTCATGATATCCTGCTTTCAGCCGTGCCAAATTCTGCCTGACACTGGCACAGGTAGGAGCATCTCCATCCACTGCCAGGGAGTTGCTCTGTATTTACACAGGTGGAGCTGAGAGATTAATCACGCCACCATTTCCTTACCCCTTTGATAGGTATGATTTGGATTCCTCTGTCTTGAAGTCCTATCTCAACAAACACTGAAGTATCTCTGACCTCATATATGGATTCAGCCCCTGTTTTGGCTCTGCCCTGAGTTTTCTAACAGAGACAGGAGGGGCAGCAGTGGCCATGGCACCACAGGCACTGCTGGCTGCCCACACCACTGCCCACAAGGGCCCTGCTCTGCCTCCCAAGCAGGCCAGTGGCTCCTGTTTGGAGCTGCCTTTCACACAGGTATTTCAAACCCTGCAGGCTCTGTGGAGGCAGGAGCCCATCACTGGTGTAGGGTGTTGAGTGTCTCATGCCCCACAGTCTGGGGAGGTTACAGTGCTCTCTTTGCTGGGAAAGGCTGTACCAGGCTCAGGAGGGAAGCCTGGGAAAACAAATCCCCATCATGGGGTGTTTCACGCTCCAGGGCCTTCCCTGCCATCCCCAGCATCCTGTCAGTGCTCCTTTGCAACAGCCACCCACACGGTGCCCCACACACATCTGCAAGGACAGAGGTGACCCACACCAGGTAGCACCTTTCACACTTGGCAGGTGCCTACCACACTCCTCACAGCTTCAGAGCCCCCCTGCTCACATGGGCTTCCTGTCCCTTCATATCCCACTAAAGCTGATCAGAGCAGAGTTCTCCATCACACCGGGAGGGACGGAGGTTCTTTGCTTGTTTGGTGGGTTCACTCAAATTAGATCTGGGGAGACGTCTGAGGATCTGTTATTCCCCTCTACTCTGCAAAGAGCACAGGCAGGCACTCCGAGGAGTCGCCTTTGCTTTCCTGAGAGATTACATCGCAGCTTGCTGCTGGAGGTTGAGCCCTGCTCAATCCCACCAGCCTGGCAAGGGTTAAAGACCCAGCTGGGACCACCAGGAGAGCAAGCAGGAGCCAGTGAGCATGGAGGCAAGAAGGGGGAGAGTTGTTTTAGTCATCTGTGCAAAAATAATAGCGACTCTGAGGGGAAAAAGCCCAGGTAAATAGACATGGTGTGTGAGATAAACGGGACCCTGGGGATGTTTGTTCCTGCACTACCAGATCCATCATGCTTCCCCCAAAGGATATTGCATTTCCAGGGACTGGGGTTTTTCACTCGTTTACCGCACCAAGAGGCATTTGAAATCTGAGCAGGGAAACCAAGTAAAGAAAATGCATCCTTCCTGCAGTGGCTGTGGGTGGGAGGAGAGGGGATTAGAGGAGTGAGCCAAGCGTTAGAGACATGGGGTGTGCCTGTGTGTGTCTGTGAGGCACGTCAGGGAGCCTTTCTCTTTAAACACAGGCAGCTGAGGCCAAAATGCATCCCCAGAGCCTGATCCTGCAACATCCTGGTCACACTGCAGCTGGGGCAGGACTTGCAGAAGTACAGATTTCCTGGGACTGTTTTTCCAGGTCTGTTTTTATTCACGCCATTAAAACACAGCTGATTTCTGTGGTCTGAAGCTCCAGCTGGGAGCTGCTGCCACAGGGGGCTGTGTATTGTTGGAGAAATTCTCATGCAGCGAGGATGTGGCCCCTCGTCCCAGTAGGGATGAACTCCACAGCTTGTAGTGCATCTTCTGTGCCTCTCTCAGAGGCCAAATTTTGAGTCAAGGTTACTTCTAAGACTCCAAAAATAGAGCAAGTACAGACACAAAAACTTAAATAATCTTCTTAAAACTCTTCAGAGCAGAGAAAAGGTCAGATTACAAGTCTATCTATGCACAACTTGCTCCTTTTAAAAAATTTTTATTGTTTTAAAAATTTTGAAAGTGGAGACATAATGAAACATTACTTCAATACCCATAATGAGTATAAAATCATTTCAAGCAGATGTAAACAAATATCATTAGGTAAACCAGAGATAACTGACTGGCTAAATTCCTCTGGAGTCCACTTCAGCTTTTGATGCTACATTAGTATTTTTGCATATGCAGAACTGAAAAATTCATCAGAGAGGGTGAAAGAAAGAGATCTATTTTATCCATGAAAAAATGTGTGTTTATGCCAAATGAGTATCCCTGTAGTTTGTCTTAAAAGCAAAGCTTTATCTTTCTGCCTGTTTCCTCTTGGAAAGCCTCTGCTTGGTTTCCAAATACCATTTTTCCCCAACTAATTTATTCATAAACACATCCTGTGTCCTCAGCTGCTGCGGTGATGGGGAAGAGGTGGCAGGTTTGCACAGGCACTCTAAGCTTTCCTTCATGGGGAAGAAATAACTTTGTACAAAATCTATATATACGTGGAAATGTATTTTTAGGACCAAATGTTGCCCTCAGTGGTATAAATCCCAAACAGCTATACTTCAGTAAGTACAGTCAAATCCCTCTGGTCACTCCGCAGGAAAACTGAGGAGAGATTTTCAGCTTTGGTGAATATTTGGTGTTCACAACCATAAATCCTGTGCTGGTAGATTTATGCGCCACTCTGAGCACCTGCTGCAGAATATAGATCAGGAAAATTAAAAAGTGGCATCTTGTGTGAGCTTTCTCCTGTCCCTGCGAGCAGACATTTTCTCCAAACAGGCCGGGCTTTGAATCCAGCCCAGGCAATGTTCCTCCTGCTCCCTGGCTGCTGTGGAGCTGCCACCAAACCCCTCCTTCACCCTACAAGCAGGGCTGCACCCCCACAGATGCTCCCATGAGAGTCTGTGGTGCTCTCAGACAGAAGAGCTGGGGGACATCACGACATTGTGCCTTCACGAGTGGACGTGTGTGACCACACAGCACCAAGCACCTTGTACAATGTGGAGGCTACTCAGGAAGTTTTAGGCCCTCGCCACTCTGAATTTAAAGTTCATCAGCAAGGCAGCAACAATATAAGCTTAGCAAGGCTTCAGTCATCTTGTTTCAGTTCTCAGGAAAGCTCACAAAGGAATTTATAAAGGCAGAGGATTATTCTTAGTTCACAAGTGGGGAAACTGAGGCACAGTGCTATAAAACAGCCTCTCCACAGTCCTGCTCCTGGCCTGGCCATTTACCTGTCTGCTTCTGTTATTGCTTCACTGAAAACCCCCTCACTGGCGCATGGCAAAACCCCCTTCCCTCCCTCTTTGCACACTCTCTCCACAACTGGATCTTTCCGACTCGATCTTTCACTCCTGGGCTGCAGAGCTCGGTATACAGCACCAAATCATCAGAGAAACCCAAAGAGGCATCTCGCTGATGCAAAGGACCTTTCAAAAGAGAGAGAACAGAAATAGAAGCATGAGCTTCATCAGACGAGTGACTATTCCACCAAAGCAAGGCAGCAGCAGCTGAGTAAAGAATAAAAGGAAGAACAGATTAAAGGAGATACTTGAATCCTGAAGAAAGGAGAGTTCTGCAGAGCAAATGATTGGCAGGGGGATGGCAAAAAAAGGCAAAAGAATTATCTAGCAATATCTTGCTAAAGTTGCTGGAGAAGTAATATATAAACATAGGAATAGGAAAGTGTGGACAGAAAAAGCAATCAAGAGTTGGAGAAACAGCCAGGCACTGTGTGTAAAATCAGCGAGCATCTAAGTGGCCAATTTGGTGTTTCTGTGAAAGGTGAATAGCACCATGCTTTATCTGTCACAAAGCAGGGAAATCACAGCAGTGTCGACTGGAGCAGTGCTTCAGGAAATTATTGAACAAGCAAGAAACAACCTCTGATCATGGCATTCCAGGAGAGGAGTAAATCCGCAGAATTGCACACAAGGCTTAGACCAACGTGGCCTGCAAATGTCTGAGCAGTAATCCATTGCTTAACAAATGGGAAAGCAGCAGGCAGCAATTGCTGCTCAGCAGAACTGCTCAGAGCAGGGAACCATCTCTGCCCAAGAGTCTCACACAATATCAGGCTCAGAAAGCACTGGTACTGAGACCCAGGCTGAGGAGAGTAAAATTGCTGAAGTGTGAAATCCTGTTGGAATTACTCAACAGTCACACTGGAGACTGGCCCCAGCAGCTGGGTGTGCATCCTCAGATACATATTTTACTAGCCTCTAAGCAGGAAACATTCCCTGGGCCCAGGAAGCAGCATTGTGTAAGCAGCCTGTTTTGTTGGATTCTGGTTTGTTACTGTTCAAACTTGCAGTCAGTCTTCAGTGATTTACTGAAGAGGATTGGGAGCATGGGAAATCATTTAATTTCTTCATCTCTACCAGAAGAATTCGATAGTTTACACCACCCCTTGTTGTGAAAGATGATCATTGAGTCTGGATTTCCCCTGCAGGCAATCACAAAGGATGCCTGACCTGTATTTCTATGGAAAGCATAATAAAGTCAGTGGTGGGGCCCCTGTTTGCACCAGCAGAAGCAGTCTGAAGAGGAAAAAAGGTTTCTTCTGATGTCTTTGCTGAAAACTGTCTTAGATATGTTCCAACTCTGCTGCTCCTCAGTACCTCAGGACTAGACACTGTTGCAGTATGTGAAAGCTTTGATGTTTCTGAAAATTCGCTCTGCTTTAGGATATATTTGCTCTAGGTAACATTCTAACTGGCAAGTATTAATTAACTGGCACATCTAGAAGTGCAGGGAAACTGTAAGCTCTCAAAGATGGAATGGAAAGTTAGGGAAGGAAGGGTTAACCAACCTTTATTTTTGCCAGCAACTATACGTGTTCTGTTCCCCATCAGCCCCCGTGAAGTATGAAATGCAGCAGATGTTTGATCCTGATCTATCAGCCTCCGTGTAAATGAAGGTTGAATTAGTGAAGAAGAAGGCAGAGTAATGTTTGCTGGAGAGGAGCAAGAAGATTTCCGGCACCTGGGCAACTTAATGGTGGCAGATGGCAAAAGCTGAAGGCAAAGAGAGGGAGCGATGTGCACCAGCAGCTGGTGCACAAATGGGGAGTAGAAAGGCCTCCACTGCAACTGCACAGGAAGAATTTAATACCAGCAGCTCTGTAAGAATCATAGTGTGAATACACAAAGAGGAGCCTGTGTTTTAATTCAGACAACTATCGTCGAAAGTACCCGATGGATTATCAACCAAGGAGATTTTCACAGCAAGAAGCCATCTATTTGCATCAAACACTGTCAGTCTGCAAAGCAGCAGCTCCTGGGTCATTTAACAACACTCCAGATGTAGTTATTTTCTCTTAGGCAAGCGGCTCAAAAAGGGCTGTGCAAGGAAAAGGCAGAGCTGGCACATAAAGGGGGACAATCAAGCAGCATGTGGAAGCGATTAGCCAGTCACTGTGATGTAACTCAGTTAAATGAATACTTGGGTGTCCTGTGGTTCTCAGCACAAGAGACACTGCAAGACTGTGGTCAAACACAGCGTTGCATTCACACAGGTGCTGCCTGTTCTGCCACAGGAAAAAGAAGGGAAACCAGGTAGAGCTGTAAATCTGGGGACTGACATCAACAGGGTTTCTCGATTTTTTTTTTCATTTAAATGACAGAGGTGAGATTAATGCTTATTGCCAAGATAATTGTTAGGAATTTACCTTCCCCCACACTGGACTCATCCTTTTTAGGGAATAGCTGCCCTCTGCAAAACTCAGGTCTGAGTTCAGGCTCCACAACACCCAAGAGTATCTAGGTGTGCATGACCAAATTTGGCCCTTTCTGGAGGATCCCTTTTCCTGTTAGACTAATCTCCACTGGCACAGTGATTATACATCCTGAACACAACCTGTTACCTGTCGTGCACTCCATACCTACAGCCCTGCCAGGCTGCACTGAACACTGACACTCTACAGAGACACCCAGCGTGGAGGAGCCATCGACAGATCACTCCACAATTCCTTTAATACACGATTCACACCAAGTATCTGTGGATTAGTGGGGCTGCCTGCTGCTGTTTCAAAAAGACTCAGCAAGTGGGTAGAAGGAATGCTGTCTGATAGGTATGCAACTTCAAAATGTACTCATACTGTTCCTGGAGAATTTGTGACCACAGGAGGAGAAAAGGTTATTGTGTGTGCAACCTGAAGCTTTAATTATATCATGCCCTTTCTTTTGCAAGTAGAAATGTGTATTTGTAACTGATAGTTACACTTTCTAGTTATGCATCAAATTCCTGTTATAATGAGGATGACTCATAACGAAATTATGCATTAGTTGCTCTGTTCATGATATTATTTGGCTTACTGTCAGCATACAAAGTGCAAATCTCCTGAATTCCTCCCGTCCTTCATCCTCCTTGGCCATTTCCTAAGTCAATACTGGTCAGAAACAGACAAAGGCATTTTAAATTGTTGCAACTCCTTTGCAAGCAAAGGGTTTTCTCAGATAGGGTCCACTGCTGTACAGCTGAGCAGCAATTTCCTCTCCTACAGAATAGGATTTTCCTGATGGAACGCAGAGTGAAAGCACATGTGAACTCTCTTCTTCCCTAGGCAATCCTACTTTGCAACATTCAAGCGGTGCAGGAAGACAGAAAACTGGCATACCCGATCAGATCACCACTCCACTGCTCCCTGTATCTTCTTTGCAGCAAGGAGCAGATGGGTGTGCCAGAAAAATGCAACAGCAGTAGAGCCACAGTAAGGATAGAGAGTCCCATCCAGTCCCATCACGGATGGCAGCAGCTGTTGCTGCTCTGTGATTAGAAAAAGCCTGAGGAAAGGGGAAGTATCAAGGAATCTCCCCCTAAGACTGAACCATGTTAGCTAATCAGCCCCAGAAGATCTTTCTGGCCATTCCCCATCAGCCTATGCTGCACACCTTGAACAGTTTATTCCCCTCTTCAATTACCACCCAAGGAAAGAACCTCTCCTGTCCATTTAGTCACACAGCTCTCACAGACAGCTGTCACCTGCTGGCCCCCAGGTCTGAGTGACTTTAACTTCCTGTGAAGGACTGAGGCCTTTGGGATCACCCTGGCAGAGAGGTCCATCAGGGAGGGGAGCTGGGATACTCATCCATTTTTTATGAATCTTCTTATATTCAGCATACACAACTGGGGAACTGTGAACGTGGGTGGCAACTACCACCTGCTTTAACCTGTCATTGAACACTCTTGTGTCTAGTTCAGCATTGAAATCTCTCAGATCATCAGCAAAGTCAGGACTCCTAGGCCTGGGTATCTCCAAGCAGAATCTTATGTCTCTTGAACTGCTGTGTCCTCCCAGTTACAAATCAATGGCACAGTGAGACCCTTACTGAGACAGAAGGATGTTTCTTGGGACAAGAAGAACTTTTCTTTTTCTCCCTTTTCTCTTTCTCCCATTTTTTTCCCTCCCTTTTCTTTTTCTGCCTTAAAGTGAATGAAGGGCATACAAAAGATACAAGATAGGTGACAGGGAAAAAATTTCTTTAAATTATTCAGAAAGCAGGTATTGTTCAGTCAGCCCTGCTGTCAGTCAGCATGTAGTTGCCCACCCTGAGATTCATGACTACAAAATCCAGAGTCCCTTTTGCTGCCACCAATTCTGGGAGAAGCTTAATATGCTAATAATACCCCACTGTAAACTGAGAAACAAAACTGGAGCCTTGAGCCCTCCCCTCCAACCCACTGACTGTGTGAGGAGCAGTGGGTGAAGAGGGAGGGGGAGGATGTCCAACAGCAACAAGTGTGGGCATGGGGAAGCAGAGTGCAAAGGCAGCTCTGTTAGGGGCAGCATTGATTCAGAAGCAAACATCATGCTCGTGGTCCCTCCAGATGTCCCCATCCATGGCTGCCTTGCACCAGTAACAAGCTTGCTTTCACCCAATGTTTCAGTGAAGGCCGATGCAGAAGGAGGAGAGACCAGTGGCCCGTGCTATGCACAAACACTGACTTATTGTTTGGCAAAGCAAATCTGCCATTAGTGCTATCCTAACCCTTTCATTCCCAGGGTGTGAGGCAGCCATAGCTGGGGTTTCACTGTGATCTGCTTTGCTCCTTTATCTCTCCCAACACCATTCATTTCTGAGACGTCTCCTGAATGGTATTTCCATGTAGAGCAAAGGGCTGTGAACCAGGTGGTACTAAAAAAACCAGGCAGGTATGGAACAAGCAGCAAAGGAACTAACTCCCCACTTGCTCTGTCCCAGCCTGCCTTGGCTCCAGGGTGCCTCTCCAGTCCTTCAGCCCATGTGTGCCACTGCTGCTGGCAGACACATCTGTGCTGGTGGCTCTTACTTTTGTCCACTAGGGACCACACTGAGATCAGCAACACCACTGATAGCAGATGTTGACAAGCCTTGCTGCATTTTGACCTGGGCTGCTCATTAACTGACAGCCAGGAAGAAAGAGGCTCCAAAGTCTCTGCAGAGCGCTAACATCTGTGAGCTGGGATTCAGTGATTAGCGCAATTTTACTGAAAAGAGCAGTGTCCTGTAGCATCTCTCACTGCCTCTCTTCCCCACATCACAGGCACCCCGAATGTTGTGCATTGCTCTCATTTCTTTTGCCCAACATCACCGCAGGTGCTGCTTACTTTTAAATTTAGTTTGCACGCCCCTGCCATCTGCAAACAGTATTTTGCCTTTTGAGAAGCGCGGTGTACATCTGTGACTCAGTGCGTACAAAGCACAACACGGTCCCTACATCCCCCTCGCTCTCTCCGTGCCACAGCTGCCTCACAGAGTTTTAAGAACTTTCAGCTTCCAATCACTACTTCCACTAAGTCCTGCGCCAGCCTCAGCTTGCGGCGGGGGCGGATGCTGCCGGCTCCTCTCGCCGTTCGCAGCAGCCAGGAGAGCCACGGCACCTTCCATTCCCGGGAGGGATTTTCTCTTTAGTTTCGAAACAATGTGTGAAAGCCTGCTCTGCAGAAGCAGTAGCCTCAGTAAGTTTAAGGATGACTGAAGCTATTTCCTCTCGCAGGGAGGTTTAAGAGCTACGAAGGGATGAATGGAGTTAGACCTATCGCTGCATTCCTAGCAGCCATCCTATTACAGCCCTGAATAAATGCAGGAATGGCATGTCTAGCCTAGGTTAATAAACCCTACGGAGTGCATGCCTAAAAGCACTACGAAACAGCCTTAAGTCAGCTGGAGAAAACTAATTTCAAGCATGGCTGTCTAGTGTGCCTGTCACTCCTATTGTCCTTCCAAACTATTTCAGACATTTTGAGCAGCGAGTACTAAGCGATGAGTTAGCAGGGGTTGTGACAATAATGGTCCAAAAAGGTTTGAGCACCGGGAGGGAACGATGACAGCACTTAACAACCGGTGGCAGTTCGGAGGATTCCGCTGGATCTCTGTTTGCTAATAATTAGGCTTCGCCTCGGAGGAAGATGTGACAACTATCGGAGGTAGGATTTGCATGGGAAACAAAGGGAGCTGTTGCTGTTTGGTGCCCGCTGTTTGCGCTTTGCTCCCCGGCTTTCCGAGCGCAGCCAGGTGCGGCGGCAGCGCTGGGGAGGGGTCGCTGGGATGGGGGGAGAGACGGGGATGGAAATGCTGTGGATAGTCCTGTGTTTTACGGCAGAAATGCCTCGAGGACAAACTGGCTCAAACCTCGCTGCCTTGCCGAGTGTGCATTCCACGCTGTTCCTCCCGCGGAGTAAAATACATAGAGGTCATGCAAGAAAACACTTTACTCCTTTCCTACCGAGCCAGCCGGGCTGTTTCTGAGATGGGAGAAGGGAGAGGGGGAAGCTGCCCTAAAATAAAAGGGAAGAGGAAAGCTATGAAGCCTGTAAGATGAGGGAGACGTGCTATTAATGTGTAAAATGTGTCTGGAGTGCCACCGATGTCATTTGAAAGGGGGAAAACATTCGCGGGGGAAGGTGGTGGGAGGAATTTTCCGGGTGAGGAACTCCTTAGGTTATAACCTATTGCAAAAGAAGGCGTGATGTGGCCATCCATTTTGCATAATCAAAGCTTTCTCTGCACTGTTGGCATTGTTTTGCTGGACGAGAAATGTAGTTTCAGACAGAAAAAGGCATGATTTCCTCCCGTGTCACTGCCAGCCCCCGGACACCCTCCTCCCCCTGAGAAACCAGAGTGGGGAAGGATGTGCACCATGTTCAGCTGGATGCTGAGAGGGCTGTGAGCAAGGGCTGAGGGGGGGAATGAACACTCAGTACTATAACAGGAAGGCTTCCCCTTGAAAAAGCTTGTTTCTCCCCAGCCAGAAGTCCAAGAGGCGATAGGCAAAGTTAGAAGCCTCATGTACTTTTTTATAATGCGCCTGTTTAGCATCACTAGACAAGAAAATGTCCGAACATCAGAGTGAGGTGTGCGTGGCCAGACAGGGCAGCACGGTCTGCAAGGGGTCCTGGGCAGGGCTGGGCTGCGAGCTCGTGTTTGTGTCAGTGTGGGTGACTCTTGCCAGGATGAGCAGCAGGAACATAATGAATGAAAATCACATTTCCATGCATATGCAGAGCCCCTATCATTCGGTGTGTTTGATCTGCGTGTGATGTTCCCTGGGCTGATGAATTGTTTCGACTTGTTCATTAAAGTTTCATTTCCAAACAACAGAGAGACTTCAGAGTGAGTGGTATTTAGTAACAACAAAATGTTCTGCTTGTGGAAGTGCTTCTCACAGGACCTATTAAAAATGCACTTAAAGAAGCTGAGAGTCATATCTTGCAGCAAGAGGTATGGAGTCACTTGCTGTGGTAAATTTTAAAATTAAGGTTATGATACCATTTTAAATCTAAGTTAATGTGGATGTCACTAAGGATACTTTACAATACTGTTGTCAAAAACTCACAACTTTGATAACTCTGTTAGACTGATTGTTTTCATTAAATCTTCATCAGAAAAAGAATTCATGTATAGCAGGGACTTACCAAGTAATTTGAATTTACTCATCCTAACTAATGTTCCCTTTAAGTAGAACTTCAGTGTGTTATACTGCATTGTATATAGGTCGTGATATAATTCATTTAAAAACAAAACACCAGTGACAATTTAACAACAAAAGTGCTAAATGCTTTCAGTCTAAGTGAGTACTGGTTATGCCAAAAAGAAGCAATATTGGATCAGGAATGGTAAGAATTGCTTTTAAGAAACATAAATATTCTCCATTTGGTCCAAGCAAGAACTTTTCAGTTAACTGCATTACTTTGCATTGCAAATTTGGGGGGAAATCATTTCAACCCGTGTTATGTACTCTACTGAGTACATAAAGATAACAGTGAAAACTTTCTTCCAAAGAAATTGTTGTAGCAGTTTGCAGGATGGATCAAAGAGCTATTATGCAGAGATATTAAATCTGTGCCAGAAATGAGCAATGCATGTGGAAATCAAGGACGTGGTTTTTCTTCTCCATCTCACTTTTGTCCAAAGACAGACAACTTTACTTTTTTTACTTCAGTGCCTCTCTGAGGGAAGGGTCTGAAGTGTTAAAACCATGAGGAGGTGGGAGACTGTCAACCTGTGCCCAGACTTCTTTGGGAGACTTGGGCCAATGCCTCAGCATCTCTGGGAAATGGGCAGTGCAACAGCCCTGCCTTGCAAACAAGGCTAATGTGCTAATGATGCAATGGAAATACAGACCAGGGAATGAGGCTGAGCACAGGGCTCCAGACAGGGCAAAATGCAAAACCAAATTTTGTAGCAGAAGGAGGTTAATGTTTCAGGCATTTTCAACTGTAAGATACGACATAATGCAAGTCCCGGGATCCAAAACTAAATCTGCTCTCAGAACTATCCCAGACAAATTGGCCACTTGGAAAAACTTCTGCCAGGACCAAATACCCATTCGTCTGAGAGCCTGTCAGAAGTGACTCCAAATCTCCCATCATTCCATCAGTGTGCAGCAGATAGTGAAGCAAACTACATCAGATTGATTCACTGTGCTGAGGAGTGATTTCCCTGTTTCCTTCAGAAGCTCAATGAGTACTTTTTGCCATGAATCTCACTTGCCCTTTCTCTTATGAATTTTCTGTGGAGGTCAAGCAATTTTCTAATTTATTTATTTGATATTATTTAGGGCTTTCTTCAGCAAACAACTCTTGGCTTACAGATCTTTTGGGAATGGCAAATGTTTACAAATTCATAGTGTGTTGCTTGGTTCAGTCCTGTGGTGTTCCTTGATTAGCTGATTCGTGTAGCTAGCTGGCAGAAAGCGAGTTGCAAATATCACAACCAAGTGTACTGTTTCATACTGGATTTCCATCACTCTCTGAGCAGTCCGGTTTAAAATTCACATCTTGCAAGCAGTCATACGAGCAACACATAAGCACTGAAGTGCTCCCACCAGACAGATGTGAGAGCCAGGCTAAACAGCTTTCGATTTCATATGAATATTCATGAAAAGTGTTTGAATTCCTGCAGCTCTGTTAAAATGAATAGTTGGTATCATCCATCCTGCACGGCATGGGCCGTTCTCCCACAGCACTTGCCATGTCCACGTCCCCACAGTCTCCCCAGCTCTCCAGTGTAAGTCCTCAGTGCCAGTGGAAACTGTTTGTGCAGCCAATTTAGAAGGAAAAAACCACTATAATGGAAATTTCTAAATTTTTCACTTCATAACCTCTCCTGTTGTGCCTGTCTTGCACATTCTGTGACACGAAGACAGCCAACAGGGAGGACAGCAAGAGAGGCAGTGAGTGCAGGAGAAAACACTGAAAGAAGGGAAAAATAAGGGTGGCTGGCAGAAGGAGGGATCAGTGGCACATAGAGCAGGTGCAGAGGAGGTAGGAATGGGAACAGCAGGAACTCCTAATATACAAGTACCATTTTTAACAATGAATCTAGTGAATTTGGGCCATTAACCTCAAGGTTTATGGTCTTATCAGACTCAGCCCATGGCAAGCCCTGGAGATGTTGCTCCCAACCCCTCCCTGTACTCACCAAAAGTGCCACCAAGCAAGGAGGTGACACAGTTTACCTTTTCTTATGCAGAGGTCTGATAACATGCCATGCAGGTATGGAAGGGTTGTGAAAATGGCAGGTGAGAAGAAAACTAACACCTGATATATGGTTTAAAAGCAGTCAAAACCAGTTGGGTGAAGAATTTCTGTCAAATGTATTCCTTCACAGACACAAAAAAATTTCGGCTGTCAAAACACCAAGCTCTTTTACTCAGAAACAAATCAAGGGGAGAAGGTTATAAAACATGAATGTATTTGCCTTTTGAGATATTTTTGCTCTGTACTTATGTCATGGAGGAGGAAACCTCATGTCACCCACTGAGTGAGCTCTATTGTCCACATGCTTTATATAGAAAGTCTGGTGTGAGCTAAATCAACAGGGCTGCTAAGACTTCATAGAGGCAACCAGCAGTTACACCCACGTCAGATGGCCCCTTTTTACCTTTTCAATGATTTTCAAGTCCAATGATCCTAGATATCCTTTTTTATTCTAAAAATAGAAGTGGGCTTACATTTCAAGTGCTGTGAGTCACGCAGTGAGAGTCACTACAGGAAACACACGTGTATTCCTACTCTGTCAGGGCACACGTAACACCAGACTAATACTGCCTGGGGAGAGTAAGAGAGTGAGAAGAATTAGAGGAACTAAAATCAGAGAGAATACAGAGAATCTTTGCTAGGACAAAAATTGACTCAATGTAGTCTGGATAGTAATCTCAACTTGAAATTCCTCCTAGATACTTTAAAATTTCTATTAGGTCTTCAAATACTTTTTTCTTTCTTAATACCAAGCTGTCCTGCTACCCATAAATAACTTTCACCTCTGCTTGTGCCAAATGGGATGCCCCAGCCATTCACAGGTAGCCAGCAATTTTGCCTGAATTCAGTGTTCCTCCCACTGTGCGTGCCACTGGATTACCCTAAATCAACCACTGCCAGAAGGGTTCTGAAGACCAAAGGAGCTACAAGAGCATTTGTCCCACTTCCCCACTTCCCTTCCAGAGGATCAGAGCTCAGAGTGAAGTTCCTGCTTAAGCCCAAAGTGATTCATCTCTCCAAGGTTGCCATGCTGGTGGGACCCCTCCATATAGCACTGTCCCTGTGTGCCTGTTTAGGCGTGGTACCAAAGAAAGGACAAGATAATTGCCTGCCTTAAAGAAGTGCTGCAGAAAACATCCAATATACTTGGCTGTGTTTTACTTGTGGGCAAGCTATTTTCCACCTCAGCAGAGTGTTACTCCTCACTGACAGCCATTAGTTATTTGCAAATTTAGTTAGGCCTTATAAACGTCAGGCTCCTGAGTGCATAAATAATGTTTCAGAGTAGTAACTTGAAATAAGTCGAACTAGGAATGGTGAGAAGATCTGGAGTATGGTCCCTGTGGGACCTACTACCACTTCTAATTAATATCTGGTACTTAAAGCATCACAGCCCATGGTTAAATCAAAGTCAGAGGGAATAAAGGAATATTAAATCCTCCTGGAGACCCGTGTCTAGGTGTTCCTCAGTGCTGCTGCCAAATGCACTGACTCCCTGACCTCGGTTAGGAGCGTATGGGCTTTTTTGGGGGGACAGCTCAGGGAACCCATCAGCCAGGCTGCCCCAGGGCTGGCATTGCCTCTTGTTCTCCTGTTGCCTTCCCATCCCCATCCAGCCACTCACTCCTGCACTTCCAGGCTCTCCTGGCTGTCCAAGCTCATGGAACCTCCTGAAAACTGTGCTTTGGTTTTGACTCTTTGAGGGAGTCCAGTTGGGAGCCAGCAAGCCCCAGAGCTGGTCAGGAAAAGCAGGAGAAGAGCACAGCCAGGTGCAGGCATAGGGAGCAAGGAGCAGTCACAGTCCTGGCACAGCTGAACACCCCTAAATTGCTCTGCATTAATGACCTGGTGAGACTGCTGCAGGAACAGACTTCAGACAACCACAGGCTGACCACTACAACGTGTTGCAGAGCCCAGGACTGGCTGGCTGAAGGGCAAAGAAGGACAACAGGGTGTCTGCACTCATTGGTCTTTGATGGTCAGGG
The DNA here is from genome assembly GCA_013397845.1 of Melanocharis versteri. NCBI lineage: Eukaryota > Metazoa > Chordata > Aves > Passeriformes > Melanocharitidae > Melanocharis > Melanocharis versteri. The sequence goes on along the minus strand of VZTG01002133.1, from coordinate 477,763 downwards.
CCCATCTGGTTACTGATGAGCCGTTTTTAAGCTTCTATGTGGAATTCCAGAGCTGCTGTTGTGGTGGTAGGGAAAGAATTGACTCAGCTGTGAAAACCAGTCTTTGTGGAGCTGGTGTATGGAGCACTGTTGTGTTTTGGTAAAGTTTGCTGCTCTGGAAAAAAAGAGTTTTGGAAAGAAAGTTGAGTGGAAAGCATCACATTAACTAGGACATCTTTTTATTCCTTCAACAAAGAATATATAGTTCAAGGCTTAGGGAGCAATAACGCATGGAGGGAACAAAGGAAGTTCATTTGTAACCATAGCCTTTTATTAACTGGAGAATGTGCAAATGAAAGGTCCCCCAACTCTTGAAAACCACTCTTAGTGATGCCTCAGGGTATATTAAAAATTTCTGACCAATTCCCCCTTTTTGTTTGCTTCCATATAGCAAGTTGATCTGGGTGTCACTCTGCTCTTTAAAATCTTTGCTACTCTTCTAATTATTAATTGCATGAAACACATATTCCCCCCTCTTGCTAAAAGCATCACAGGACAAACTCTGTGAATATGAAATATCTCAAGAAGTCCAAAGCAAAATCTCTTTTGGTCGAGTTTAATTAAGATGATCCAGTACTTTGTGTGCAGCTGATTTGGAAGGATTTTTTCGCAGGTAAACAAGCTTTGGGAAAAAAATTGCTTTTATCTCTCCTTGCTTTCTGTTTTAGTCATATTTCAAGTGGATTAGTATAATCTTTCCTCGGCCAAACTCCACAGCTAGTCTATTCCATCATTGTTCTAATTTTATAAAAGGAAATGGCTGAAAGCAATTAATTAAAAAACTCTTCAGAGATGCATATGTGGATGCGCTTATTCACTAAAAACTCAAAAAACCCCTCTGAGTTTTAAAACAATTTATCTGGTGCATTAAGCATGAACAGGATGTCTTTGTTAGGTGCACCTACCTTGTGATATTTCCCTGCATGAATATGCTCATTGTGTAGAGATATCTGCAGTAACAGCTCAGTCAGAGAGGAGCCCCTGTTAAAGCAGATTTGAGTTTCAGGTGGGTTTCAATTTTCTTTTTTCCTGTGTGATAAAGTTGATTGATTTCAAGTGAGGAGTCTTTCCCTACTGGGACCTGAGCTGTCAAAAGCCATCACTGAACCTGCAAAATTCTGTCATAACACCAGAAGCCCGAACTCTGCTCCAGAACCATCAGAGTTCAGGGAAAATTCCCAGTAATTGACAAGTGAGGTTTTCTTAGCAAAGGTGTTCTGCCAGACTGAGCCACTATTCTGTGCACACACAGGCACCCACCTGGGGGACAGTGCTAACACAAAGAGTAAACTCCATTGATACGAGTGAATTCATCATCACTGAGACGATACAAGCAGCTTCACACCAAAACCTTGGACTAGGCTATTCATAAACCCTTCAGATCCATGGAAAAGGCAAATCCCCACGTTGCAAAGTGTATTTGATTTCTTTGGAATCAAATAAAACCTGTAAATTTCCTTGAATTCAGGGGGAGGGATAAGTCAGAACTCTTGACCCCAAAGCTGCGCCTGCCCTTAGCAAAACTCCAGCACGTCTGAGCTGTGAATGCAGATAAGTGCTGGCATCCAGAGCAAGGTGCAGAGGTTCTCCTGGCAGGGCAGGAAGAAGTTTCCTCTGCAGAGGTGTTCCTGCTCTGTGGTGAGTGTTCATCCACAGAGTCAATGCAGCAGCCCTGCTCATCTGCAGGAACACTTCCCAAGCAATTTAAATATTCTTAGGGAGGTTCCATGAAGATTTAACATACCCTGCTTCTTTCATCGTGAAAACTTGAAGAAAAGGTATTTTTCTGCTCTTCTTTGCTTTTCAGTTAATTTATACCCTATTCAGCCTCCATTAAAACATGCTGTTTGTCTACTCTTTCCACTCCCCATTCTCTTGTCTCTATTTAAAACCCTCACATACCACAGCCTGCTGGTCACTAGCCAGGTATCCAGATGGTGCTTCTGCACCACATTGATAGGTGCCTTAGAAATAGCAGGGAGAGAGGGGGGGAAAATATCACTGAAAGCTTCAGATGCTCTTTTTGATAAATGGCAATTGTAGATCTAATTAGCCAGTTCCATCCTTTTTAGAAGCTGGGGAAACAACAACAGTTGCAGCCCCACAGAGCAAACACACCAGGACACGTCTCTCACTGTCAGGTTTTAGCTTTCCCCCCAGAGCAGTGTCAGACAATGTCCATCTGTCCATCCTTCTTCTGTGAAAGACACCAGGTTCTGTCGGGGTTTGAAGGTTTGTCTCAGAGCCCATCACCCTCCTGCCTCGGCACCACTGCACTGTGTCAACTACTTTTATACAGACAACTGGTTTCCAGAATAAAGAGCAAACACTGCTCACCTTAATTGCATGAGCATCCCTCTGGCAGTAATCAGGCTAATTGCTTCAGTCAGGCCAGCAGGACTTGGCTCTAAATCAACCACCAAAATGATTACAGCATAAGTGCAGGAGTTCCTTTACAACTCCAAGGCCCACTTGTTAAACATTATTTACACCTCAGAAATGCTGTTTCTCTCTTCCATTTTATCAGGAGAAAGGTAGGAAGGTGCCAGAAGCACCTGTGGGAGTGGGGGGCTGAGCCCACCCCAAATGCAGTGGCAGGGGAGACCGATCTCCTTCCCCTTTGCTGGAATGCCATGGGAAGTGTGCCCCAGGGAGCTCCCAGCCGCATCATGTCTGGGAATCCCAACAGCCAGCACTCATCCTCCCAGGAATGGCACAAAACTGCACAGCAACCTGCCAAGAAGGGAACCATTGCCTGAATCTGCTGTAGCTGCATGTTTGACTTATACCTTAAAGCATGAGATAGCATATCCTTGAAAATAGCTTGTCCAATAAAACAGATAGATGCTCTCTTTACCTGCAGAAATTTCTAGGGGTTTTTTAAAACCCTGTTAAGCAACTGGTGTGTATACTGTGGGAAATATTGTAGCATAATACAGAAGTTCCAGCAGATTCATTTTAGCAGTTGGTGCTGGAGGGGACAGGGAGTTAAAATCCCCAGAGCCAGCTGGTGCACTATGCTGGACATTCCCAAACCAAGGCACCTGGGCGAGGACCTGTCAGGAAAGGCTTGAAATCCCATTTCCACCAAGACGTACGTGGGATAGAACCAGCTCTCAAGGGTGAAACCTACAGTCTGTGTTCTAGAGAGCTGTGCCTTTTAAAATGGTGTTTTGCTCCATTTTGACCGTTTCCATAGCCAGTCTCAGGAAGAGCCCAAGCTGGGCTGTGGTTTTTGGCCTGTCCCAAAGTAGAGTGTGACCCACAGCTGGAGCAAGAGCTGCCACTCAGGTCCACAGCCCTGACCTCTGGGGCCTTGGATTAAAATCCCAGCTGGTTGGTAGAGTTCAGGGACCCTGGGGGTTGGGGTGGAGATGAGCAAGGTGATCGGGGGACCACAATCAGCACCTACAGCCTGCCTTGGTCCTGCTGAGCTGCTCAAGTCTCCTAGTGCAGCTAAAGCTTTTTTCTAAGCAGTTCCAGCCCGCTGCCTCCCCTCTTACAAAAATCTTTACACGTCTCTAATCATTTTTACTGTCAATCTCTGCACTCTTTTTATAACCATTAAAGACTTTATGAGATAGGATGACCAGAAATGAAAAAAGATTCTGAGGATAGAGCATGCAATTGATTTATGTTAATGGCGCTGTAATAATATTTTCAGTGTTTGATTTCTTTTTCATTCTGTACACAGCTAAAATGATGATTACTTTTCTATACATCTTTCATTTATTGAACCGCCACTTGCGTTTGGCTCCACAAATTTGTTCTCAGGTCTGTTTCCAAAGCAGTTAAAATATAATTAATTTAAAATCCGCCAACACATAAGAAGTTGAGGTGATTCTCTCCAATCCATCTTACTAGAATTCATCAATGAATTTCACCAGCTGTCATGCTTCTTGTGCATTTGTCTTTGTAAAGCTCCTCTGACTTCACCAGCTTTGACACACTTAACAACTGTTAATACCAAAAAAGACTCCCACTCTGTGATTTCTATTGAACCACATCATCAGCCTGAGAAGCCCCTCAGATGCGCTTGAATAAATATCATAGTCACCTGTGACAGCATCTTCAATGATTTTAACATTTTTTGCAGTGATAACTTTCATCTCTTATGCATAAGCCAGAGATAAAAAAGTGAAGTGTGCCAAGATATGTTGGCGTTTATAAAGGAAATCAGAGAATAAATGTTGTTGCTTAATTTTGCTTTCATAATAGATTCTGTCTTGAAATATTAGGTGTCAAATCACCTTACCATAAAAGCATTAGAATATGAAAAGCACCTCAGTGATGGAGGGGAATAAACCCTCACTGTTCTTCTGATGGAGACTGATAACCCAACAGAAGGGATTATACAGGACACTGTCAACAATAGCCATATACTGAGCATAAAATAGGATTTTAATCTTGTTTGTCAGCTAAAGATGAACAAAAACCAGCCCAAATCCCATCTCAAAGTTGATACAAAATCCAGAACAAGTATTTCATCAGAGGCCTGACAAAGCTACTTGCCTTTCTTCTATTTATTACAAGGTGGTTGTGGCCCTGCCTTATTCTGACTGGTGGGAGACAGAAATACAATATCACAAATTTGGGATCTGTTGGAAGCTGGAAACACCAACAGTAGAAACATTTTCTCTTCGAAGGGTTGCCAGAATTAAGGGCTACATTTTTCAAAGCGGCTCATCATCAAGAGCACCTTCAGACCTCCCTGGGAAGCAGAACTGAGAACAGGGGCACTGGTCTTTCATTCCCAGCCTACAAAACAACTGACAGACTTCACACCTTCCCTGCAGGATAGAAAACAGGCGAGAGGTGGGCCAGTGATTTTATGTTAAGGGATTTCACAGTTGCAAATGGTCTCACATAAACCTGTTTTGTAGGTGTCACCTGATATCGAAAGTCTCTGTTTTTTGGGGTGAAACTCTGGCCTCATTAACTGCTGCAGGCACAGGAGCACGTCCCCAGCACGAGGCCTGGATGTGTGCCTGCGTGTTCAGCTCGTCAGGCCACACAGCAGCTCTGGTGTGCCTTCATGCATGATACATAACACAGAGGAGTCACCCAAAAATAACGAGTACAATTTTAGCTAATTGCCATATTTATTATTAATGTGTGTGACACGGTAGCCAATTAAAGCCTCGTGTTGAGCCAGGTGGAAGACAAACATGTAGCCATAAAGATCAATTAAATGCATTTAGAGGTTGCACATGGGTGCAACATGTGGCCCAAGAACGTGCTGGGCCACGAGCCAGTGTGGTGCCTGTACAGGGGGGCTGCACAGACCCCAGCACCTCAACATCACACACACTCGTCCTCTCTGCCTGCCTCAGTCTCCTGGAGGCAGATTTCTGAACTCTTTTTGGTGTGAGCAGCGGAGAGGAATGAAAGATTGGGACAGCAGCAGCTGCAAATGAATTGCCGTATCGCAGGTACTGAATGATGATTTTGCAGCTCTCGGAGGCTGGATGGGTGATGAGTAATGCCCTGGAGTGGAGAGAGGGAGAGCAAAGTGGTCTGGCCGGGCAAGTGAAAGGCAGAGGGGTAATTAATTAGAGATCACACCATTTTCCAGCTCTTTCTACCTGGCAATTTTTTTTCTAGGTTGTGTGTTTACAGCGTCACAGTTACGCGACCACCAGCCTTTCTTTCAAAGAGCTTGTTACCTGCCAGTAAATTGCACTGTATAATAGCACAAATACAGCAGAATGACATTTTCATTCATGAGGTTTCATAGTAACTGCAGAAACAAACCTTCCCTCTCTGAAGCAGCAACTGCCTTTCAGATTCTCATGCTTTCATTTCCCAGGATAGTGCTTTTTTTCCATTTCTTCTTATGTGTTTTTCCATATGTTATATTTCTGGCTTTCATGTGCACATGACTAGGAAACATTGCTTATCTAAACAGAGTTCCTTTTCCTCTCTAACTCATCTTTTCCATCTATAACTTATTTTATTACCAGACATGAAAAAACAGCTACAAATTATGTGACAGCATCTCCCCAGCTCCTGAGATTTCAGATGTGTCTTGTGCTGTGGTATCTCTTTCACTAAATCTGTGTGAATAAGACAGAATGTGTGTTGCAAAAGAAGTGCTTTGTCATAAATTAACCCTCATTTCTTCATTCAGATTCCAGAGATATTGTCAAATTACTTCACCTTCTACTAACTTCTGGTTGCCTTTACTATTCATCCTCACAACTGAAAAATCAAACTAACAGGCTGTTATATATGAAAAGCAGTTTTTACTGTAAGAAAATGAAACATAAAAATAAATGCTGAAACCAATAAAATTCAGAAAAAGCAAAGCTACAGCTGTCATCCTTATCATCAAGAATGGCAGCAGCATCACAGCTAAAAATGAAAATGCTCAAATTCAATGTTCCACAATGCCAGGTATGACTGTACCAGCCCACAGCAAGAACTGATCTCTACTCAGTGAAGGGTGTGTGTTTCAACTGAAAAGATGTCAGAAGGGTCTTATTTGAAAGCAGATGGACAAAGGCACAGAAAAATTGCCTTTATTGAACCAAAACACATAGGAAGCCTAAAACAAAGTTAGCAGTCAGTCTCCCAAACCCCAGCACAATGGCTAAATCCCAATTAATGTCTCCTACATTTATGGAGTTGTGCCCATTTTTGCTTTATTCTCCTGGGTCAGTGCACCTGGTGCAAGAGCTGCCACCCAAGTAAGACAAATACTCTGCCTAGATGCAATCCTGCCTTCACAGCCAGCCAGCAACAGCCTTCTGAGGAAGCTACAAGAAATTCCTTAATTGGTAAACACAGGATAATCTATGCCAACAGTGGTCTTACCCTGACAGAGATTAACTTTAAGCCCTGAAGCATGAATTTTTATGGAGTTCCAAAATCTATTTTGTTAGTACTAAATATTATTACTTGAAGCACTCTCATAGCTCACAGACGTGTCCATTCTACCTCAGAAGCTGCATTCCCATGCTGAACCATTCGCTTACCTATTTAATTATCACAATTCTTTGTGATGGACATTAGAGGATCATGTGAAACCCAGAAGTTCGTCAGTTAATGAGTACCACAGGTTAATGAAGGAGGAGAATGGAGAGGAGCGCAGCATATTTTTGACTGGTCCCAGTATTCACAAGTGAGATTACAGAGGAAGGTAAATAACACTGAAATGCTGCCAGCCTGGTTTCCCTGTATTTCTGAATTGCTTCCCCTTCGCTGTTGCCATGCCAAGCTTTGAATTGCTCTGTGCCAAACTTCATACAAACAAATTTGCAGAAAATTCGTTTCAAAGTCTGACTTAACACTAATACAAGCAGCAGCCAAACGTGAAAAGAGTGTGTCTGAGCAGCAGGGCTACGGCTGCTCTTTCTGTGATCACTTAAATGTGGAAGAGAAACAATAAAGCCAGATTTGCTTTTATCTCATCACAACTAAGCCCTGGATTTTGCGTAAACAGATACCAAATGCACCTAAACCTCTTAATCAGCTTTTTTTTTTTTTTTTTCAAGCACACAAAACAAAGCCAGCTTTGGGGTAGGAAGAAAAGGAAAACTTTGTCGTGTCCTTACAGGAATACTTTGAACTCTCTTTTCAAGGGTCACTTTTTCCCATTACAGCTCCCTGAAACTACATAATGCTCCAGTTGAGATGAACTGCATCAGGCAGCTGAAGGAAATCTATGACAAGAAACCCATGTGGAAAAGCCATTATTTTTATATGCGCATTTCTAAAGTTTTTATCAAACTAGTGGGAACCAAAACATTTGTTTTCCCCCAGGTACATGAATTTACAAGGATGCCCAAAGCAATTCAGTGCTGAGCAGCAGGGGAAGAGGTGTGCAGGTGATATCTGGCCACAGGCAGCAGGAGCAGCTCCTTGGGCATCGAATCACAGCTGTTCCCACTGGGGCCATCCCCTCCTGGGGAGAAGTGAGCCTGGCCAGAAAGCTGCAGGCAATTAGAGGTAATTAACCCAGCTGGAAATCCATCCCAGGCTGCTATTAGTGAGGCATTTAGGGGAAGGAGAGAATCAGCTAGTACAGACTCCGTGTTTCCCTTTCTTGAGTGGCTTACTTGGCAGAGAAATATCAGCGGGAGGATCATTTCCCCTTCCTCTGCTAAGGAAAAACACCCCAGGGTGGGAGTCACCCACCCTGTTGCCCTCACCTGTCATTGCCACTGCCTCTCCAGCTACCTCTACATATCCCAGGTCATCCTTTGCCCCTCTCTGCTGCCTCCCATCGTCTCACCAGGAGGTTTCCTCCACCCCAAGCCCGGGCTGTGAGGGCACTCACTGCACGAGGAGAAGGTCTGGCCAAGACCATGAACATGCTTTCTCTTAGGTGCTTCATTAGAGACATGCAGATGTAAAATAAAAGTAAAAATGAAGCAAGGATTGAGGCAGAACTGTGGTGGTTCAAGGACACACTGTCCAACGGGAGGCAATGACAGCTCCCAACCACATTCCACAGACACTGGAGAATGCGGAACTCCCCAAACCTCCTTTTCTCTTCCACTCCCCAGCACAAAACAAAGCTGTGTGTCATTCACCCCAATGGCAGCTGCAGCTTATTTGGGGACAGCCCAGTTTTTCAGATTTCCAATTTCACTCATGGGCATTTAGCTGTTTTATACACAGGTAACAAGTTTGGGTCAGCTGGGGACAAACCAAGGCAGCTTCTTTCCCTCAGTAAAACTCCCCTTGCAGTGAACTCATGCTTGGCCTGAAAGCAGCCTAGGCAGAGGGGCTCCAAAGGCAGTAATTCAGTTATCTCTGCCCTACAAGATATACAGAACTCCCAAAAAGTTGTGCTTTTTTTGTTCAAGAGAACAAAGATGGCACAATTCCTTTCCTCACAGGCAGTAACTTGACCCTGCTCCTTCAGCCCCCGCTATGCAGCCTTTTAAAAACAACAAGCCATCCAAGCAAATCCCCAGAAAAGCCTTTTCCAGCTTCTCCTTCACTGCTAGACGTGAGCAGCAGGACCCTGCTGCCAGCAGTGCTCTCCCTCTGGCTGGGATGGAGCCCAGGAGAGGAGCCAGCAGTGCCCTGCACTAACCACTTGTCACTGCCCAGCTCCGTGTGGTTTTGCCACAGCAATTGCTCTGCACTCCAGCAGATAATGACTTTTGGGTAGTGCAATCCATACACCTTCTGCAGGGCAAGCACTGGTCACTGCCACAGCCAGCCAAGTGCTCTGCCAGCTCCTGCTTAGCTGTAATTCACCTTGGCACACGCTCTCAGAGACACGGGTAAAAAGCAGATCACTTCGGTAAAATTACCCCTCTCTCTTTCTGTCCTTTTCCCTCGTTTTGTCCTTCTCCTGACCACAGTGAGTAGTTGATCTTTAGCAGCACATGCCCCACAAAAGCGGGTGGACATTTATAGTACCACTCAAGATAAGTTAAGGGCTTTAATCTTTCAGAACAATTTGCCTCGCCAGCTGTTCACTATCAGAGTTTGCTCCAGCTAAGACTCTCCGGCATCTAAATGTCTAAAAAATGTAGTGCACTTAAGACCTGTTCTTTTGCTCTCATTAATCCTAGCTAGCAGTGGAATATACAAATATTTGCAGTCACTCCAAAGTTGCAGAGAAGGTGAAAAAGCACAGAGCACAACAAGCCCACAGGGTAAGCAAAGTCTAAGGACCAGAAAAACCCAAGCCACACTTTTAGACAGTACCATATCAATACATACAGAGGATGGGTCTGGGCAGTTAAATATTTCGTCTTTTTTAGGCTGCAGCCTTTCCTGCCTAGCCAGCAGCATGAAGCTGACCAGCAAGGAGCACAAAACGAGTCCCTAGTGCTGAGGCTGTCCACACAAGAATAATTGTAAATACAGAATAGCCAGAAAATGGAGTTGACAGCATCAAAATGTCAGTTCAGAACTCAGTGGGGGGAAAAAAAAAGAGTAAATCACTCATTTTTAAGGACATGACTAGCCTCACTAAGAAGTAGATTTAAAGTTAAATTATCTTGACTACAGCAGAGAAAGGTCAGTTAATCCTTTTACTTGAAGCACATAGCTATTGCCTAGGACGAATTTTTTTCTTGTTCCGTGCAAGTTTTCGTATCAGAGGGGTCCCAGTCTTCAACACAATTAAGAGTTATTGAATTTTTATTTGTACTGTTGCTTTGTTCTCATCTTGCTGGAGTAAATGCAGTTTTCAGCCCCGCTCCCCCACAGTATTAATTTTTCCATTGGCCTTATGGAAGCCATCAGTTTACTGCCTGGCTTTTCTCATGATTTAAAAACATCATCTCAGTAACATTGTTATCTACCAGCCATATTTCACAGATATTGTGAAAGTGGTTTATACTGATATCTTACTTAGCATCTGGCTGACAGGAAATATTGCCAGAGATATAAGGCCATTTTGTGATAAATAATGAGCTTTAAAGCTTAACAGGTTGTTGTCTTCAGAAGAAATCACAGCAGTTCTCCAATGCACGAAATAGCCACTTACCATACAAAGGCTGAGATGGAAAGTGCCCCTTAATGCATTGAATAAATCCTAAAGAGTGACCAAGCAACAGCTTAGTTCTGACCTGAAGTTTTTCATGGCTTCTTGAATTATCTAATTTGCCAGAAGTGAGTGACTGCTTCTGGGAGTATATGTTAGCTAATAATGCATTCCAGAGTTATTAAGGTTTATCATGTAAATCTTTATTTGAATGCTTTTAAAATGCATATTACTTTCTTGATAAACTGTGATGGCTCCGTAGGAGCCATCAATACAAATTAGGGTGCATACCAGATGTAGTAGAAGGCCTTATGAAAAGTACTTATTCCACATGCGGAATAATCAGCTTTTAAATTATATTAAATACTGCAGCTGTAATGTTTTCCCCCCAGTCTCAGGGATCAGATCGCTTTTTTAAAAATATTTTTTACTAAATTTCATTTCCTCAGCTAAAATCCCAGTTTTCAGTTGTGCAGCCAGGAGGTGAGAAGTTAGAGACTGACAAATTGCAGGGAGGGGAGGACAAGCTCATTTCAATTGTACCAGTTAGAATTCCCCAGATACTGTTCATAAATAATTCCCATAATCTAAAAAATGTGTTGCTTTTGATCAGAAACCTCCTATGTACATGCAGAGCAGATATTCTTGCTTATTATTCTTACCTCCAGGTCCTTGTATTTGGTGTCTTTTTACAACACACCAGAGCTACCTGTGCCCTGCACAGCGAGTTCACTGTGATAAATTTATTTTCCATAGTCATAGTGGGCTTAGGTTAATCCACCACACCACAGCACCATTGCAAACAGCATCCCCACATGGAAAACCCTACCCTGATGCATGTTAAATTAATAGGATGAAAGGAAGAAAAGTTGCATTGACTTCAGCTAGAGTCAGGTCAAATCACAGCATCTCACCTTGGCCTCCTTCGAGCTCCTCCAAGGCAAAATGAGGTTTTGAGCCAGGCATGCTCTGCAAGGCAAAACCACGGGCTGTGGAAATGAGACAGTTTCTGGGGGAATGGCATAAATATTAGCTCAGCTATTATTACAGATGGCTTGTCTAAAGGAGATCTTTGCCGTGAAATGAGAAAAAGAAAAAAAAAATCGGAGTAAAAGCCCCAGGATCTTCCCCATGCTGGATAAAGCGACCTTGTAATCACTGGGAGAGGCACATGACCTTCACAAACTGGTTGTCACAGGTAAAGGGAGGATGGTTTCATCTGTGTATCATGACAGAGAGAAAGACTGGATAGAGATTGCCTTCATACAGGAAAAAGACCCAAGGATGGGTCCTGTATTGCTTTTCTAATGGAAAGATCCCCAGACCTCTCTGTGAAGTGTCCTCGCAGCTCCATTCCTGCTCCCCTGTGCTCCCATGCCAAGGGGGGAAGCAAGCAGCTCTCCTGCCTGGGTATGGGGCAATGTCACTTTGCAAACCTCCTCAAGGGCTTGCAAAATACTGCTGGGATCAAGCTAGCCATGAGAAATGGGCAAGAGGGTAACATGGAGAGCTTCTGTAGGCACTTGGGGAGCCATAAGGGGCTGCAACACTCATCCACCCTACAAGGTCAGCTAAATTAACTGAACAGGGGCTACAAAACCAGGGAGAAATCTCTTTCTGTCTGGCAAACACTGCTTTCTGATCACCAGTTACAATTTTTGCAAGCTTCTGTAGTGTCACGACTTGGTACCAATTATGCATCTGAAGACAACCTGCTGGAAAAAAAGCTGTTAGTATTCCCTGACATATTTCTGCTCATTAGATTGCAACAGGTAGTAGGGAACTATGGAAAGAAGGTTTGTTTATGTGTCAAATCTGCAGGTATCCATCTACAAAGTCCTTTATTCATCAGTGATATATCATGCTGGTGTTGAGCACATCCTGTACACACAGATATATCTTCTTGACAGACTAAGACAGGCAGGATTTGGAGAGAAACTCTGCTTTTTAAAAACAACCTCAAGCAAACTGCCCGTATCAGGTTCAGTTTCCTTTGTTTATGTTTTTGAGTCCCATCTCCATCATTATCACATTCCTACTGAAACCTTGTGGTTCAGACTTTGGCAAGTTCTGTTGAAAGCAAGATAATTGAAACACATTAAAACCCTTTTCTATGGCTCCTTGTTTCATCACGGATCAAGTGAGACTATCTGAAGGAGTATTTGCCTTCCCTGCAGCTCTTACCTCTATTATTTTCTTTCCTATAATGAACCTACTTGGTCTAAGTTCAAACTTTTACCTTTTCACACCCTTTGCACGAAACAAGTTTGGTTTCACTATGGCAACCGTGCGTCAAAGGTAGGATCTTTTCTCTGTCTCTAGAGACAGAAGTCTCCAGACTTCTGCTTCTCTCTCCTTTAAGCAAAGATTGAAATATATGTGGCAGCAAGGCTTTTAAGATCCAGTTTCCACAGATGTTGGTGTGAGCCGTTTCTGTGTTTATGAGGAGCATTGGACAGATGCAGTGTCAGATTAGCTCTGCTCGTCTCCCAGGTGCGGGGTGGATGGCTCTGGATGTGCTCCAGGCACAGGGGCACTCAACAAATGCTGTCACAATTATGCTGCACTTTAATTCTGTGGAAAGCAGTGTGAGGCACCAGCTCCCTTATTGCTCCTTGCACCATGAGGAGCAGCACTATAAAAGGTTATAGTGCAATTGGGAAGTATAGAGAAGGTGATAATTTATATGATGATGCCCAATAATAACATATGTGCATTTGTTCCCGTAGATGCTGAGACACCCTCAGAGTTTATCACTTTCTGCACAATTTTAGCCACTACACAGTCACACACGAAGGCCTTCAGCTGCCAGCGCATGTTGACATTTCTGGGTTTTTTTCCGTTAAACTGAGCGAGCATTCGATCAGTGTTCCATTAACCCAGGCCTAGGAGGTGGTTTTGGCACGGGATGCCCCTGTTGCTGCCACATGCAGTGGCTCCATCCCTGGCGTGGTGCCCGTGCTCGAACGGAGCGGACGCGGGGCTTGTGAGGCAGGCAGTCACAGGCAAACACGCTGCAGGGCTATAAAATTAACACCTAAGTGGCGGGGAGAGCGTGAAAGCTAAAAATACTCGCTCTGTGCCCACAGCCAAATTTGAAGCTTGCATTAGGCAGACTTTGTTGTTGTTTCTTACCCCGGCTCCTCCCAGCATCTGAGCCAGCCACACTCAGCCACTGCCCCAACAGCTTTGGAATGGTCACTGATGCTCCTTTTTGTGGTCCTCTCAAAGGGAGGTGGCAGATGAGCACAGCTCCAAACCTCTCGGGAAGTGCAAGCAAGAGGGCTGATAGGCACTTTCCCAGCACTTTCCCACCTTGCTTTCCAGATCTCCCCAGGTAGATCAGCAGCAGGCTGAAAACACTCGAGTCCCACTTCCACACAACTCCAGGAGGGTAGGAGCACTGGAGAGAGCAGCAGAGGGACAATTACCCTGCAACACATCTAAGATGATGACCATTTAATATATGCTATTCTGCTAGAGAGACTCACAGCTCTGGGCAATGGGCTGTGCTCTCCCAAGAACATTCCCTTTAAAGTGGATTTTGTGACTACAGGAGGGCAGACAGGTACTTCCCAGCTGTATCACACTGGAACTGCTCTCAACCACAGCAGAGAGCAAAGAGGGGTACAAATTCAAGCATAAGCAGCAGGCAGAGGCTAAGTTCCATACAGAGAAGAAGTGTATTCAAAGAGTAACGTGTTAAGGAAGCATTTTGTTTCCTTTCTCTGCAGTGCTGCTGTGTCTTTCATTTAAAATTATTGAGAGGTGAAGTTAAATATACAAGCAGCAAGGACACAGGAAAAGTTGATAACAGCCATGGGCTCAGTCTATAGGGATTGATCCTGCCAGTGATTGAGCTGCTTTCCATTAAATGGCTGACAGCAACGCTGGGTGTTCAATTTACCCTTCCAGTGCCAGGATTTTTTACCCAAATTTCCTCTCTGTCCTCTCCAGGACTGTTGGAATATCTTCCTGTACCACTTCTTTCCCTTGACTACTGTAGCAATCCACAACAATATTAATGTGTAGCAACACACTAATCAAGCAGATGCAAAAATTTCTTGAGCAGACAGTCACGGTGACCACAGTGTCCCAGGGGGATTTCTGATAAGATTGTGAAGCCAAAAAGGTTTATTACACCGTTTTAGAGCTCCCAGAAATGATCTTAAGACATTAAAAATTTCTCCAGACCCGCTAGTCACAGCAGTGCCCAGCAGCCTGAATTGATTTTCCTGAGTGGGTGAGCTTTATTTCCAGAAGTGCTCACACAAATTCAGGTTGCTGCAATAGTCCCTGAGGAGATGGTCTTTCAAGAGGGCAAAACACTCTCACTATATATTACACACAGCTCTCCTGCACCTCAGACCTCTCCAGTCTTCATTCCCATCCCCAGAAAGTCTGGTTTTATCAATCCATCCGAGGTATTTCAACTTCTCTGATCTGATACCAGTCAGTGAACTAATCAAGAGGTTTCCAATTCACAGAATTACAGAGTATTCTGAGTTGGAAGGGACCCCCAAGGATCACCCAGCTCTTGGATGACTGGTTTCCCCTCAAGCTAAAAATCAAAAGTTCAGCAACTATTAGTTGTTTTAAACAAAGCACCAAAAGCCTGTTTACATTTCCCTGCTGTTTCAAAGGACTCTCTTTAAAGCTGTCACTCATCAGAGTTCCATTTAGCCATCTCCAAAGCAGCATGTCCTCCAGCAGCAGCTCACCAGGTGTCTCCCCAGTTGACCCACAGCCTCATGTGCAGTGGTTGGGCTGGGAGAGCATCCAGGGCCAGATCTCACACTGAGATCTCAGCTTAATCCAGTTCCCCCCTGGTGCCAAGGGGTGCAGTGAACTGCAGCACTGAAGGGAGGAAGGCAGGCTGAAGTCACTGACTTTTGTCCAAGAACACCGCCTGCATCTGGAGGTTTGCTGCAGTCCCCTCTTTTGTTGCAATAGGTGCAGGGAAATCATGGAAAACACATCACTGAGGGACAAGGAATGAGTTAAGCCCATGAAAAATTGGGACCAGGTATCTCTCTGAGAAAACCAATGCAGAGATTAGCACTGGGTAGCTCCAGCCTCAACAATCTCAGATGATCTATGGCTGAAGTCTGGTGTGCGAGGCAGCCAGCCAGGAAGGGGAAATCATTTCAGCTCAGGGTTATTTCTATTTTTAACACTTCTGTGCTTATTTCTGCCTTTCAAACAAAATGCAGTGCAGACAGCTACCTGTGCACTGAATTGCAGAGGTAACTGGGGTGGTTTCAGATGCAGGTGAAGATGCAGAAGGAGGCATTTCTTCAGTGGGAAAAACCAGTGATAACCAAGGAAATTAAATCCCTTTTACCCACCTGGTAAATTCCCCTCCAGGCAGTTCTGGGACAAATTAGCAATAAGTTATAAACCCCAGAGGTGTATTAGGAAGCCTACATTCCATCTGATGATTTTTAGGTCAACTCTTAGAGATTCGCATAAGAAAATGAGTTATTGGCCAAATGTAAATATTTCTCCCTCCAATTTTGTAACAATCTCACTCCTGACCAAGGAACAGTTGCCAAATAAAGCTGCTACCCTCTTATCCAGGGGAGAGGGTTCACCCAGGCACGTTACTGCAGACAGCTACATTGTAGGGAGTAGTTAGCAGTAATGAATAATTAATGAATAAATAATGTATTTGTGTCTCAATACCCCAAGGTCTTTGGGCACCTTCACAGAAAATAATTAAAACAATAGATTACAAATAAGATGACAAGTCCCCAGGCAAGTGGATGTACATAAACCCACAGTAATGTAAAAAGAGAGGATGTGAAGGCAGGAGGTAAAATGTTCGTGTGCTTTGTTCTACAGAGTGCACAGCTCCTGATGGTGCACTGTGCCCTACCCTGGGATGGGGAGAAGCCAAAACCAAAGGCAAATACCAGTCCTGGCAAGAAATATGCACAAGCCTTGCTGTCAAAAACATCTAAACATTAAAGAAGGGTGGCTAGGGAGAAAAGCACAGGTTTACAGGTTTCAGAGATGCCTGAATCCACGAGTGCAACCAGTGGGAGATGCAGGTAGTTCCTGGCCATGTCTCCTGTGAGGGCCCTTTTCAGTAAATCCTCCAGCAATTCAAATGGTCTGGGGGTGGGGGAGCAAAGAGCAATTTCTGAGTATTTCCAGCTTTGTGCCTCTTACATAGACCTGTCCATGTACTATAACTGCTGATAGCTGGGCCAGGCTCCATCATTAGCAGAAAGCAGCCCAGCAGCAGGTTATATATACAGACACCTTTGATCTTTGGGGTAGTCAAAGCCACCCCCAAGCACAGCCTGAATTGGGAATCAAGGTGAGCAGCCACTTCTCCCTGCTGTACACAAACACATAGACTGTTTTCAAACCCCTTTCACACCCACTTGAATACCAGGATCTCCTTAGCAAAACACAGCAGTCTAAAAGTACCTTTTTCCAAACGGCCCAAAGATAGGTTTCCAGTTACCATTTGAGAAGCCACGGGCATAATATTTAAATAATTCACTGATCTGAATGGTTATGAGCAAAACGTGGAATGAGTCTGGCGTTGCTGAGTCTTGGGGAGCAGAAGGGAAAAGTGGCTGTTTGCAATCTGGAACACCTCTGTCCTGTCTGTGCAGATGCTCAAAGAACTTTCTTCCCAGATTTTCATTTCTCTCTTGATGGTACAGTATAAAGGTCCCTGGAATCTAAAACCTGATATTAAATACTTTCAGTTATTTGTGAGCATTGTGAAACCAATATTTTCCTACTGCAGAGAAAGAGCATACTTGTCATGTACGCCCACATATCCAACCTTACAGCATTACCACTTTCCACATTACACTTTCAATTGTACAGCAGCTTGGCAGTGCTGCCACTGCAGTTCATCTTAAGCATGAGCAGAAATCTCCCACTGTCTCAAAATCAGTGATCCACCTGAAAACTAACTCTACAGGTCTGAAGAAAACTCAGCCTGCCCCCCATGTGATGGTACTGGGTGAAGAAAGTGGCAACGCCTGCAGAGCTAGGAGATGAGACAGCTCCCTTCAGCAGTGTCCACAGTTAGTTCAGCTTCAGTCAGTCAGGAAATTTCACCTTGGTTTTCATTGTTTACCTCATTCCATTCCCTATTACATTTGTAATTCTCTCAGTGAAGCTCCTCATTAGGTTTCTCCACCGTTTCTGAACTCCTCCCCAGGGCTCAGTGCAGCGATGGGGAAAGTGTGAACAGCCTCACAAATTAACACAGCTCTTGCCAACGTGGGTGCTCCCCCAGCTCCTGAGGCAATGACACTTTTGTAGAGGGGACAGAGCTGTAAGCCTTGGGTCAACACCTGAAAACCTTTGCAGACATATCAGGACCCAGTTTCACATGATCCCAAAAAATCCACAAAGTTCACTCAGAGACGCTATGGTGTTGCTGGGAATTGTACGTCCCAGCCTCCCACCAGCCTCTGCCTGGATTTGGGGTTAGACCTCCCCTGTCCCTGAGCTGGAGAAACCTCAGCATGCACGTGTCACTCCTTCCTCCCGGTATCACTAAGCACAACCGGTGGGACAGGTTACAGATCCACCCTGCAGCAAAGGAAAGTAACCTCTGGAGGTCACACTGCTTCCCTTCCTCCAGCAAAGCTCAGAGCAATGGGAGCAGTTATGCCCCTAGGCACTGCTGGCTCCCAAAATGAATTTTATAACAGACTTACTGGACATTTAGAGACGACCTATGAAACCAGCTCTGGCACCAGTAGATGTCATGGCATGGTGGGGATCACTTTGCCATCGGGTGAAGTTTCTGGCCAGCCTCAGCTCACCCGCCTGGGTGGAGGGTGCTGAGTCCTGGCCACACCTCGCTGCCAGCCAGGTGAGGATTTAGGCACAAAGCACAGCTCCAGAAAGGTTGCCATGTCCTTACACTTGCCAAAACATAAGCTTGGGGTGCAATAAAGCACATGTTGTTGGGTTTGGAGGCTCTCCTTCTTCGTACTTGAATGCCATAACTATTTTTAAATAACTGTTTTATGTCCACTGCCTGGAGAATTGGGGTCAGTATGTGCTATAGCTCTCGAAGGCATCAATAATTACTGCTTCAGAGTTGTTTAATCAGGCTGCCTCCAATGAGGTTTTTGGTGAGTTTTTGTTGTTGTTTAATTGTTGTTGTGCTGTGCTTTGGTTAGATTTTTTTCAGTAGATTAAAGGGTTATTTCTGTTGGAAACAGACATCTTGATAATACTGAAAATGAAATGTCCTAAATCAGAGCCTAGGAATGCATTATTTCACGCACCAGCTACTGAATGATGAATTAATAACAGTATCTCAAATACATCTTCCATCAATATGCTTATTCAGATTCCATCAGCATTTAATTAACATAAATTATATGACATTAGGAGGATTCAGGCAGTCATCAAAAAGAACACTTCCCTTGTAAGCTACTGAAATTCTTGTGGTTTCTGCAAGGCAGCAATTTTTATTTTTATTTTCCTCTAGAAATTCATCACAAATCAAATGTTTTCACAGCAAATTTAGAGCTGACATTTTCCTGATTTTCTGAGGATGGGATATTAGATCTCTGGCTTTGTTTCAGGTGTTCTAAGTATTATGCCAAGAAATAGCACTTATACAAAGGAAGTAATGGCAGCATCTAACTGCAGAGAGACCTTCACCAGTCCCCATAACTCTACAGTGAGGTGGAGCATCAGTAAACCACACAAGCCACTTTTCATTTAAGCATCTAAAGTCAAGAGAAAATAGTTATGAGTGTCCTAAAAAGACTGAGTTGGTTTTTTAAAATGTCATAACCATATGAAAGGTTTCGCTGTTCTGCCTTCAGAAGGGTGCAAGGAAAAGCACTCTGAATCCAGGAATGGGAAAGCTTAGGTGCTAGAAGTGTCAGCCAAAGGACCAGAATGATGAGGAGGGAAAGAACAGCTGTAGTCCCCCATGGGGCTGAACAGCATCCAAATGCTCACTTGCAAAAAGAAGGGAACCAAGCACAAAAGGCAAGAGTGAAAATACAAGGACGTGCAGGTGCCTGATGACAGGAATGGGGATATCAATTTTTCTGTGTGCCTTTCTGAGGCTAAGAGAAGGAGATGCCTGCTTTAACTTATCACAAAGAACTAAAAGCTGACAGAGTTAAACTAATAAAAAGCTATTTGTGTTAAGTATCACTCTAAAAGACCATTTTGCAGTTATTTTTTGTGGCTTGTGCTTCTGTTTAATTGTATTCTTTTGTCCTTAAATTTTATTCAGTGAAAAAGTTTAGTCTGAAGAGATGTGACAAACCAAAATATTTTATCCTGACAGATGTGGCTGTTCTTTAAACTAGGACAGGGGATTGCCAAGAAGTGTCCATCTCCCCAGGCTATTTCTCCAGGGAGGCAGGTAGCGCAGTGCACCAGCATGGATGCTGCTGTGCAGGCTAGGATGGCAGAGCTGCATGTGCAGCTGCAAACAGCTTTTTCCAAAGCTATGTAAAAGTTTTCTATGCGTAGTAAAGAGCAGATACCAGCCACAAAAATCTTTGGGGAGTTCGTAACAGGGGGCCGACTCTGCTGTGCATCACACAAAGGAGAAAGAGTGGCAGTATAAATAAATGGAGTTAATGTATACTGCAAGTGGTGGGGAAAAGATGAGCCCTGCATTCCATTACACTGTTCTAGTCCATATAATCCACTCCAAATTACTCAATATAAAGCTCACTATCCAACAGCCCTCCCTGCTATTGTTACGAGTTGCCATATAGTGACGGTGCTAAGCACCCTCAATCCTGCAGCAAGCAGCTGCTCCCTCTCCAAAGCATCCACAGGGGACCAAATAGGCAAAGGGAAAATAATAACAGCATAAAGTGTCCAGGATTAGGCAGCAAGGCAGTAACTGAAGCAGGAATAAAGCCCACCCCATGTCCTTCCTGCCTTTGCTGCGTGCAGTGGGCTCCACAGCGGCCCTTTGGTCACGTAGCTCCACTTAATGCAAGATGCTGTGTTGAGACTCCAGTATTAATAACCACAGTTTCCACAGGCACCATGCAGGTCTGGACAGGCTGACAAACAAACCAGCAAGCACAGAGGAGTGCCTTGAACAGGACAGCTCTTCCCTGAGCTGCCAGAGGATGTATGTCCCCACGGAAAGATCAGAGATGCAGCCCTATTATGGGATCCTGTTTTCAGAGTGCCACATTCACGCCAGCAGTCAAAGTAGCTGTGGGCATTTGTGAAGCCTCAAAACTCTGCCCACAGGATAAGTCTCATTTGGGTTTTCCCCATTGAAGCAAATCACTTGACATGTTTGAGCCTCGGAGCTTGGAAAGGGGACCTGCAGGACCATCATTTTTATGTTGCTATTCACTTCCATCCCATCCTTTTTCATATCCAGAGTTGAAGGGCTCAAGAGGAGTTCTTCAAAAACAGTAATAGTGGCCCTTAATCATCCTCCCACCTGAATATACTATTAAAAACAGGAAAGATGAAACTATCATCCTTCCTTCATCCGCAGGGCAACACGTACCAGCTGTATGTTTGCATGACCTACACATCTTTGGGTACACCTTCACTCCACAAAATACTCCCAGGAGCAGAGGAACAGCACAGGCAGGGGATTGGGCACCACCAAGGCTCTGGCATTTTTACAATAATGACTGAGATTTTCAAAGGGGGAACAAACTGTCCTAATCTGATTCTAGCTCAGCGTGAATTGGACTCCCAACCACTGGGGTCATTTTCTTAAAACATCCAGATCAGAATTAGTAACAAAAGCATTTGCCTTTTTTTATCCCCCCTTTACTTCTGCATTTTCCATTAGACAAATAAGAAGCACTACTCTACTATGACAAGCAGCCAGAGCTAAGCTGAAACACCACTCCTGCTATAATCCCTCTCTTTCAGTTGCTCATTTCCCCTTCTCGTGACATTCTCAAGAGAATTATTAATAATAACTGGGGGGCAGAGAACTTTTCTATCTCTAGCTTTGTAATGGGTAAGTTATCCCTGGAACATATTACTGAAATTTTTTTTGCCAGACATCCCCCTGCCATGCCCCACTCCTCAGGAGCAGTGGTATTTCCAGAAATTAAGTTAGCTCCACTAACTGCACTATACCTTCCATTCCTGACAAACCACCCTTCAGTGCCTTAATGTTCCCATTATGTTTGATACATTGCGCCACTGTTCATTTATTATGGCATTTTAACTTAGGTTCAGATTATATATCACTGGTGGAGCTCTCTGGGATAAAGGGCAATGAACGTTTTAATTGCCTGATAAATTATTAAGGACACTCCTTTAATTGGGTAATGTGGTGTTTACATCTTTGAAGCAAACACTTACGGAATCTGTATGGGTGCAGATTTGTCTAAACACACAGCCAGCAGCCTCTATCTCCCCTTTGGAATAATAGTTTTATCAGGCTATTAAAATAAACACCGCACAGGATAGATTGTACCAGATGCCAGGGGAGATCAGCAGCTGGAACAAAGAGACGAGTCTCCATCAAAGTCAAAGGAGGTACATTGACTTACATCAGCCAAGGGACTGGTCTTCCACATCCGATGGATCTCACTCAAAGCGAGGCAAAATAGCAAAAGACCTACATTTTCCACTGCTTTAGCTAACCTAGTTCATTTGAACTGAAATGGGTCGCAGTGTACCCACACAAGGAGTTCAGCAGCAAACCTGACTTCAGAGGGAGCCCAGGGAAAATGCAGCTGGGGAGACAAAGTGCATATTGTGCTAAACAGGGCCTGCTATGGTAGAAACCTGGGCTTCTGGCTGCTCCTGCATGCAGCTCAAAAATAAAATATCCCCTGGAAGGACACAGACTAAGCAGCCCCTTCCAGCCCACAGGGAAAAGATGGAGCAGCACAGCTGGGAGGAAGCACAATCCTGCCTGAAACCTTGCTGCTCCCAGCTATCTCTTCTGTCTGTTCATCTCTGTACTCTGAAACTGGGATTTCTTCAAGTTTTGCAACATCCCTTCTTTCCTGAGCTGTGTGAATGTAAAAATATTTGTTGCGTTCTTTCCAGACAGATGCTATGCTTCTTGCTTATTAAAATAGGGAGAAGGGAGCAGATTGTCTAGGATGAAGCTTTATGCTGCTTAGAAGTGTTGAAGAAATAGGCTTTTTAGGATAAGTTAACATTTCAAAGGTGTTTCATATCTATTTGTTATCAGCTTTTGGTAACACAGAGCGCCTGAGCTCAGTCCCTGCATACAAAATACCACTGTAATGAATTGTACTTTATCTCACTCTGACTTGACCCCTGCAAGTCAAGCTCTGCACAGGTTCAGGGTAAAGAGGTTCTTAGCCTGCAGGGGACAAAGCCACTTTTATTTCTGTAACTTTGCAGTGGCTGCACTTACAGCTGGCTTTGAAGCAGTCTCCCTGTGATTCAGGGCAGTCCAGGCTGGGACCACTGGGACTAAGTGGCAAGCAGTGCACAGATCCCGTGGGGAGGGTGAACACAGAGGAAACAAGGCCATAGTATTGCCTGTTTTAGCAGTTTGGGTACAGATATCCACTGCTTTCATTAAAGGGGCTCTGCACTGGCACACAGTCACAGCAAAGGGCGGGAGTGCTTGCACCCATATGAGATGAGCTGGAAGATGGGCAGCACCATCACCCAGAAGATGTAATTGGGAGCCTCTCCTGTAGCCCTCTGGTGCATTTTGGGACCTCCCTCTCTCCCCAAAAATGTTTTCACCAGAATTGCAGAGCACAGGTCCAGCTGGCTTTCACTTTATCTAAGGCTTCATTCTCATTCCTCTATGGCCAGAGGACAAGAAAGCAATTTGATAAGAAAATACATGAACACACATATACATTTACATGTACATCTTATGTATCTAGACACATTACTTTTCCTAAGAAAAGATGACACTTCAGTGTCTTCTTTACCTGTGAAGAGGTCACTGTGTTTTGTTGGGGTAGGGATCCAGCCCCATGTCATGCCACATGACCCTGTTGCACAGCAATAGCTGGTTTTGGCCCCCACTTCCCACAGCATTTGGGTGAAAACGCAGTTCAGCCTTACAGATAAAAGAGCCCTCTGCCCTTTCAAGGGCTGCTGAGGAAAATGCAGTCACAAAGCTACAGCTTACTGCTGGTGAATCTCGAAACAAAACCAAATTAGGTTAAATCCCTGTTGTTGCCTCTTTACAAGAGCTGAGGTCGAACCCGTGCATCCAGAAAAACATCTGATTCAATGCTCAGATCTTAAGAAAATCAGTCCCTGTGAAAATGCACCCAAACGAAAACAAGTGTAGATGGAGAAATTCCTCAGGTTAATGTTTCCAAACAGATCAATGCACAAATGCCTGTGGATTGATTTCCTGGAGCTCCAACCCCACATTAGCTCTTCAGAACAATCCTAATCAGCCATGGATCTATGAAAACAGGCATTGGGCCTATCACAGTTTGCTCTCCCACCTTCTCCTGTTCTTCTTCTTTTTACCTCCCACCAGACTCTGGCTGCTCGGGCACCCGCTCCAGAAAAACCCAGAACAGCCCTCCCTGTTCCCTCTCCACCTTGTCTTCCACCAGGGCACCAGGCCAGTGGCAGAGATGAGCCCTGCAGTGTGCACCCAGAAACTCTCCCGCACAGCTGAACAGCTCCAGACGCTACAGTCGAGTAGTTTGAAGGGTCAGGTTTCAGCAGTAAAAGTGAGAACGTTGTGGGAAACAACCTCAGACAGACATACTCAAACTGCAAGCACCAGAGCTCTCAGGCTCTCCTTCCTCGGCATCAGAGCTGCTTTGTCAGGAAAGCTGTGCACGGAAACATTCCACCACTGCTGCAGCAGCCGGCAGGGATCCCCTGGGGCGAATTCCTCCTGTGCGCCCACTGTGCTCTCTCCCACCTCTGCGTCCAGGGTGGGCACTGGCAGAAGCAGCACCCATTTCTGGAGATCAGCATTTCCATTTGCTGAGCATCCAACGTCCCTTGTGGAAATGGGCAGATAATGGAGTTTCCAGTCTGATGGACGAAGTAGGTCAGGGAGGAAAAATTTAGTTGCAGTTGATCCGAAAAGGATGTTTTCCACGTAATTAATAAAATCCACATTTCGTTTCAAGTCTGCTTTAAATATTTTAAAATACAGGGTTTTTTTAAAAACTAAGGTACATTTTAAAACTAGAAAATTATTTCAAAACAGAGTCCAAGAGTTTAATTGAAATTATTAAAACAGTATTTTGTGAGCTTTGAAACAGGGAGAGATACAGTTTTGGAAGTTCTGAACCAAGAAGTTCTGCATCCAAAAACATCACTCTGACTTAGGACATTGTTGAAAAGAGTCTGAGCAACTTTGAAGTAAAAAAATTCCACTGAAAAAATTCCGCTTGGAAAGAGTTAGTGAGAACTTCTGCAGCCTGTTGCCCATTCTTTCCCTCTCTGCACTTCTTTACAATGAAAACATATCTAGAAGGGTCAGCAGCAGAAGTGTGTCATCTACACTATCTGCAGGGATTAGAAAACTGGTATGAATTATCCTTTTCATTAATTACTTGATCCTACCTAATCCCCAGTAGATGATGTTGACCTCGATAGACCAAATCTAGGTTTCTTAGCCTACACAACCCCTTTAGAGTGTTTTCTAGCTCCCACTGCAGAGATACTTTCCAGCTGTGTTACATCCTGGCTTGCTTTCACTTGCTCAGAAGTTCCATGGCATAGCCACTGCGAGTCCTGCCAGCTGCTCTGGGCAAGCCCCAGCCCTTCTGCACCGCTTCGTGAACTGCCATACTGCCCCAAAATATGGTAAATCCTCCAGAAAGGACAAGGAAGTGTTTGAGATGTGTGTCACCCTGGAAATTCGGGGAGATTTACATCCTGCTGCGTGTAAAATCCCAGAGAGCCGCAGGCTGTTGGACATGCCAGGCCAAACTAACACCAAAAGAAGGGCATAAAACTGCAGCATAAAGTGGATGATCCCAAGGCAGTTCTAAGGGACATCAGCACTGTGACGTATGCAAATTGATTTTTCAGACTAAGCTTAGTGGCTACTTATCTCCAATAGCAAAATTACATTCAATTAGGTCTGCTAAATAATTCATGGCAATACATTTGATGTGGCAGGAGGTTCCAGCAGTGAATCACCAGTGTTTCACATTATCGTGCTGACAGTTACTTGGGTTGTTTCTTACACGAAGACATCTTTCATTGTTTCCACCATCCACACACAGATTCTTCTGGGGCTTGAAGCCTCACTGTCTCCTCTTACCTAAGGCTGCATTTGGAGGGATAAAAGGCACCTGCAGCCCTGAGGAGAAGGGCTTGGGTGTGTTGATTGACAGGAAGCTCCACATGAGCTGGCAATGATTCTCCCCCTCTGCTCTGCTCTCATGAGACCCCACCTGCAGTGCTCTGGGGCCCCCAACATAAGAAGAACAAGGACCCATTGGAGTGAGTCCAGAGGAGGCCACAGAGATGCTCAGGGGGCTGGAGCACCTCTGCTATGGAGGCAGGCTGAGAGAGTTGGGTTTCTTCAGCTTGGAGAAGAAAAGGCTCTGCAGAGACCTTAGAGCTCCTTCCAGTACCCAAAGGGGCTCCAAGAGAGCTGGAGAGGGACTTTTGACAAGGGACTGGAGACATGGAACGGGGGAATGGTGTTAAAATGAAAGAGAATAGGTTTAGAATGGATATTGGGAAGAAATTCTTGACTGTGAGGGTGGTGAGGCCCTGGCACAGGTTGCCCAGAGAAGTTGTGGCTGCCCCATTCCTGGAAGTGTCCAAGGCCAGGCTGGGAGGGGCTTGGGGCAACCTGGGATAGTGAAAGGTGTCCCTGCCCATGGCAGGGACTGGAACAAGATGATCTTTAAGGTCCCTTCCAACCCAAACCATTCTATGATTCTATGAAAAAAATTGTTCCTATTGAAGTCTTTAGCTTAAAGCAATTTAACCATACATGGAAGCTGGATTTACTGCTGGATTTTTCTCCAGCAATGAAACGCTTTCGAAGCTCTGCAAATCTTTTGTAATGAAGCGATGCAGAACCACTGTTTAGTCATGCAAATGAAATGAGAATTAACTGTAAAGCATTCTGAGGACCATGAACTTTTTGCCAGAACTCATAGCAAAAGATTTTTATTGTCAATCAAAAGGCACAAACACTTCAAAACTGTCCTTTGTGTGTGTGCATTGTTGGGAGAAGGGCAAACGAGACAGAGTAAACATTTTCTGCAGTCTGCAGGATAGCAGGATATCAAATATTGCTGGAAGGATGAAAATAGTTTTCTGAGAAACCTAGGTACAGATACATAGAATTACTACTGCAAGCTGAGAGGGAAGAAAATTTTCCATTCAACCTTTACCAAATCCATTCTTTTGCTATCTCCTACACAAGACCAGAGCAGACTTTCAAAGAAAAAGACTTTGGCAAACAAGCTACAAAATTCACTCTGTTCTTCTTTGCGGTCTGAGTGATGTTTTCTCTTGATGGTCAGACAAACTGTTTTTCTCCCAGGGCAAACCCACTATCAGCCCGCTGAAACCTAGGGAGCAATCCCACGCTTGGCCTGAGACAGCCAAAAATGAGCTGGTTCCCGGTCTCAGTAACTTTCTGCTTTGGCATTTGAAAACCCTCTCATTAACTGCTTTTTATAAGACATGTATTAATGCACAGGGAACCTAGAAACAGTGTCAGGAGGATATGTTGGATCAGAAACTAAGAACCTGCAACTGAGCCTCCTGTTAGCTGGATGGTTTTGTTTATTTGTGCCATCGTGTTTTACACCCTCCCCTGCATGGGAATGTAATTAAAGTCACCTGAAAACACAAGCAACAGCAAAGCCACTGACTCCAGTCCTGCATGACAGTATATTCCTCTAAGTTGTTTTTACACCATCTCTCAACTGCAGCCTGGCTCCATGCCTGCTTCCAAAGAATGGGCAATTCTGTAAATATGTGGTACCCCCCCCTCAGCTACACATTCTCCCCTGGAAATACCAGGTGCTGGGCCAGCAGTGCTGGCCTTCAGCTCAGAGCACACACAGCATTGCCAAGTCAGACTCTCAGGGCACCACGTACACACATTTAAAAGCCCAGCAGAGGCAGGGAGGAGGGGAGATCCACTGCACACTGCGCGTGCAGCACTTCCCTCTTTGAACTGAAACATTTGGTAAACACAGTTTAGCAGGCTGTATATAAAATTTGAGCTCTCTATTACCCTAATCTTGGAGATCACTACAGACTCTCACATCGCTAAGGGATCAAAGATGAATAGCCATTTTAACCTGTGCTTCCACTGTAGCTTTTACAACATGAGATATAATGACCAGGTGCTCAGCTGGTATAAACTGCTGCAACTTTATTTTCTCTGCTAGCAATAACAGCCAGTTCACATCATCCAAGGACTTCTTGCAAGGTTAGTATTAGACAAAGCTGGTGCAGGTCTCACTAAACTCTCTAGCATTTATTCTTTTTTTCTGTTTTTTGGTGAGATCTCCACTGATGCGAAACAACTCAGATACTGTCTCTGCTGCAAACACTTGAGTTTGTTGACATGTGAGATCAGCAATAGATACTTTAAAAGAAGAAATATAAAAAAAACCTTCCACAACTTGCTAGAGTGCAGCTGACACAGTGAGACTAAGATCCAGTGGTCCACAGCAGGTGACAAGGAAGGAGCACAAGCACTAGTCCCAGGTACCAGGCACAGGCTGTTTCCAAACTCCTGCTTGTCCCTGTTTGCAGCGTGCACCCTGCATTACACAGCGACAGCTTCAACCCAGCCAGGGAAACAAGGTCATTGTCATCGTGATAGCAAGCAAATATCAAAGCTGTGGACTCACAGCCCCAGGCTGTGAGTGTCTCCATGAGACAGACCATGATGCTCAAGAAATACCCAACTGGTTGGGAGTGGCTCAACATGCAGCAGCATTCTCTAAATGAATAAACCAGTTATATTCTGCACAAAAAAACCCACAGAATTTGGTTTATCTCTTAGGCTCCAGTTCAGTCCAGAGCTATAGCTGTCTGTGAAAGCCAGAGAGGAACCCAGCTCAAAAGGTTTTGAAAGGGAAAGATATAAAACAAACCATACAGGTGTTCTAAGAACAACGTGTTACCTCAATCTCTGGTCATGGAGCCAGGTGACTGCAGTGGGGCTCGCGCCCTGCAGTGGGAGCAGGCAGCACTCATAATAAAAGTCTGAACATCAGAGGTTGAAAGATACATTGCAGGAGGATCTCTTGCATTATAAAAGAGTTGGTGAATTAGTCAGAGAGACTGGCAAAAGACCGGAAAGGCTGGAGAACACTTGAGCGTGATGCCAAAACCCAGAGCCACTGAATGGCTCTGCTGTTCTGCGAGCTAAATGGCTATTCACACCATTAGGACCAAGAGTGACAGCACTAACAAGATTTATCACAGAGTATCTACTCTGGACTCAATGAAGAACTGCCCCAGTAAAATCCTGCCAGCTCTGCTGACGTATATTATCTTTATTAGAAAGGCCTCTCTGATAACCACATTCATTAGGAATTTTAGCAATTCATTTCTTCGTAAAAACTTCTGCGTATGAATTCAGCACAGACAGATGTGAATGGGAGCTTTGGAAAGACAGCATTATACTAATTCAGAGCTATATTTGTCAGTGGGTGTAGCAAAGAGAAAGGTTTAAAGTAGTTATTTTTCTGCAAAGCACATTTGTAAGTGAGATGGTGAATTACTGAAAAACCTGTGCTTCCGCTGGAATTTGTATTTATCCCCCCACTCAATCCCAAAGTCAAATGCAATATGGGGACACTGAGGCCATTACCCTCAGGATGCAGTAATTAGTTTCTTCGCTGTTCATTTTTCTTGACCAAAATCTACATCTATTCTAAATTAGACACAAAACCAAAAGCAAGGAACTTTCCTAATGGCAGCTCAGTGAAGCAGGATGCAGCAGGATCCAACATCCCTCCCTCTCCGCTTTCCCACCAAAGCAGTTGGGTCAGGAGATGGCAGGCTTGGCTGTGACAAGTGCCATTTCCCTGCCAAGCCTTGGTGAGCAAGGATGGGGAACTGCAATAATCATCACCTCCCATTTTCTTTCCAACATGACAGCGCAGAGGCACGAAAGGGGCAGTTTTTCCCAGCTGCCCTTGTGGGGCAAAGCAGCCAAACACAGTCCCTGGTACACCCCCTGTGCATGGAGACCTCTGAGTGTCCCCCCATTCCCACCCCACAGCCTACCCAGCACCTGGCTCTGTGATTGCTGCTTTGCACAAGCACTGGGTGAGCTCCAACCTGCAGCAAAGCAGGGCTGGAAAAGAAGCAGCAAAGAAGTGACTCTTGCTGGGGTGCAGGATTTCCCAGCTACACCTGCCCCAGTCAGCAGAGCTGCTTCTCGAGCTCAGACACACATAGTGCATGCAGCTAGATGTCAGAGATGACCAGGGGAACAAGGTGACACACCTCTAACACACTCCTCCACACCACGAGGCAGTTCCATCCCCAGGCTGCCCTTAGACAAGAGTGTTTCCAACCTGGGCCATGGCAAGAGCTTTTGGGAATGCCATCCCAAGCATGCAGAGTGAAGCACCAGTTTCCACAGCTGCTCAATCAACAGCCTAAGAACAGCAAAAATTTTGAGTCCATGCACAATTTCAGTGTTATCCCCTGGTGCCACAAGATGAAGCTTTTAGCAGCAAGGTCACACAGAAACTCCCGAGTTTGCCATGCTCCCACACAGCCTGACAGGGCTCTCAGAAAAGGAAGCAACACCTTTTGTTTAAATCTGTGTGCATTTATGAATTTCTCATCTCTCCGTATACTCAAAAGGTCACCCCACGGTTTAAAGGGTCAGGAATAGGAAATACAACAACCTTTGACTTCTGACAACAAGTTACTCCTTTAATCCTCACAGCAGAGACATTCACTGTAGTGCTGAGGGACTAAAATCTACCTGGTCCTGCTGCTGAGCTAGAGAGATCATTCAGTGCAGAAGGATACACTATGTTTGTAAGTCATGAACCATCAGTCTGATTGTTCCCACCTTTACCTAAAGCCACAGGTCAACACCCAGCCCCTCCTTTCCCCTGGACAGGGCTGAGGAGATGAACATGCATGAAACAGCAGCAAGGTATGCTGAAAAATCAATATTTCAGGCCAGTAAATCCATCCTCTTAAACTTGTGGAGAAAGGGGTTTAACCTTGTGATGGTATTAACACGAAACTCACAGTATAGGCAAACAGTGACTAAATTTTAGTGACATATTTTTATCCCTGGATGGCCAGTCTTGCTAAGTGGCACATCTAATCCTCCAGAGGGACAAAGACCAGCAAAACCTGCAGCATGTTGTTATTGCGACGAACAGGTGAGGAAAATCACCACACAGACCCAGGAGCCCATCCCACACAAGGGGACACAAATGGTGTCAGAGGTAGCAAGTGCCACAGTGCATTTAACCAAAACTCTGCTGGAACAGCAGGAATAAGGGCTGACAGACCTGTTCTCCTAATAAAAAGTTCATCATGGCCTCTGTGGAAATGAGGTGTCCTTCCCTGCACCTACTGGCAAACGTGAAGAGACAAGGGGAGCAGATAGACCAGAATTCCAATTACATGGTGCCGGGTTGGACATGGGTGCTGCATCCAACTTCACTTTAATACTTCAAAGCCCTTCAGAGGCATTTTTGAACAAAAGGCAAAAATGCAAATCTCAGCTCTTGCCAGCTAGAAAAGAATTTTCCACAACAGCCTCTGAAGTATTAGGCACGTTATTATTAACGTTGTGCGGGAAGTGGACATTAATTAATGCTGAATTGCAAAGAAATTCCAGTAGTATCACATATTTCACTCCTGCTGCTGCAGCAGTGAGCTCATTATGAATAAAGAAATTAAAAACATATATCAGAAGGCACAATTAATGATCTTCCACTCATTATTAACTGTGAGCAACATATACCACCAGACTAGAATAAACGAGGAGGAACGCATCTCAGCTTTTGTAACAGGATAAGATCAGAGCCCAAGGCACATCCTTTGCTGAGAACAAAGTGTTTATCAAGTGACTTCGAAGACACTCACAGTGACCTTGAGCCAAACACTTAATATCTGCCAACCAGTAGGTTTTCTATCTACAAAACAGTAACAGCAGCACTTACCTCCTGCAAATTCAAAGTTTAGGGTGTGAGGATCTCTTTTCTGCTCTGTCCTTGCACAGTGGGTGCTGCAATGGTTGTGGACACCCTTAAGACTCCTTCAGCCACAGCAAGGGGACAGCGAAATTACAACTCAAGGTACCCTGGGAGGTGTTGAGGAGCAGTCCTGGTGGAGGACGAGCTGGGGTAACCAGAAACAGCACCGAGAAACCCAGCAAGGGGTGGTTACAGCCAATCAGGGGAAAATTGGGCTCAAAGAGCCAGAGGTGAGACAAGACCTGCTGAAGTGAGTGAAGCAGCTCAAGCAGGAGAGGGTCAGTTGGTCAAAACTTTGTTTGTGCTGCCAGGAGCAGGGGGTGACACTTATTTTGCGAAGGTGTAAGATTGCACCATCATCCTTAAAGACAAGCGCCAAAGCCTCAGCTGCAGTAAGTCACTGATGCTCCAAGGACACCCGGGAGTGGCTCAGCTCCACGAGCAGACCTGGCCCAGGGACACCAGCTCTGTTCTTCAGCATTTGCCCGTTCCCAAGACATCTGTCACCTTGCAAATTAACCCAGGCTGACATTCAGCCAGGCGCGGCTGCAGCTGCAGTGAACCTTTCCTGCAAGTTCCCATCTCAGATATTTATTTCAGTACTTCTTGCTTTCATATCTTTACTATTTTTACTATTCCCATCAGTCTTTTTGGCTTGAACTGAACAGTTTGCCTTCACATTATTTCCATCATTGCTCTGCCCATATCCAATGCGTGTGTCAGTGACTGCAAAATTCCATGAAGCTTAACTAAATCCATGTTTTCTGGTAAATAATAGCAGCGTGTCCTCCTGTTCAAATAAAATTATGAGAGATTTATTAATATAGCATCAAATGAATTTCTGTTTTATGTAATTATGCATTGAATTTAAAAAGAGATGTCATGCAGGCAATCTTTAGAGTCATAATAGACAATCTGTAAGAAAGAACAAAGGAAAATAATGTTAATAAAACATTATGCCCTAAGCAAGAAATATGCTACATATATCAAACAGGAGTAAAGATAGTTATTTGATGTAAAATGGAGGTGTGACCTTCCTGCAGAAGTGTTCATTACCTAACACTGCAACAAGCAAATTAATGGATTTTGGAATGGTGCAAATAACAGTAATAATAATAGTCATTTCGGTTCCTGGCATTTGCTTGCTGACAGCCAGATTTAGCAGCAAGTGGTTTGTGTTATTTTTTTTATGAAAGGGATTGCGAATAGAATTCCACATAACCTTAAAGACATTACAGAAGCATGTGTCTAGTGCAAGGGTACTGATGAGTAATCAAGGCTTTGCAAATGCTTATAAGATAAGCAGTGGAAGCCCAGAAACAAAAGGCTGGCTGCCAGAAGAGTATGTGCTTTATGCAAGGACACAGGTACATGTGGTACTCTCAGGTATAAAACATCCTGACACTCCACTCCCTACATGGGAAGGTGATGATTATGGTTACTATGGAAATCACTCATGCAATTTCACATGCATTTTGCACTGATAAACAATTAGTCTGCTGATGCTCTTTGGGGGAACTCTAGCACTGCTGGCAGGTGTAGAATTGTCAGGTTAGAACATCTTCCTCTCTGCAGAGAGTCCCTTGCTAAGTCATTAAGGGTTGTCTGAATTACCTCCTCCAGTAGGTGCCAGTTCAGTTCTGGCCCTTCTGGGCTGGACTGTAGCTGCCCAGAGCCCTGATAGCCAGCATGGCACCACCTCAAATTATCAGCCAGAAACTTCATCTTTGCCTGCTGATGGAGAAGGTTTGCCCTTCCCACCCCCTCAGCCTGTCTGCAGAGCACCAGGAGCAGGCCACAAGAATAATGTGCTTTTCCAGGTGAAAATTTACTGCAAGAGTGGCTGCTGCTCCTGGAGGAGTTGGACAGATAGGGAAAA
Source organism: Melanocharis versteri (assembly GCA_013397845.1). Taxonomy (NCBI): domain Eukaryota; kingdom Metazoa; phylum Chordata; class Aves; order Passeriformes; family Melanocharitidae; genus Melanocharis; species Melanocharis versteri. Next base: position 444,285 of record VZTG01002133.1, on the reverse strand, counting down.
GCTGATGGCGTTGCAGTGATAGAGAGAGCACTGAAGCGCGCTGCCCCAGCTGAAGGATGTGCTGCCAAAATTTACAAAAGGGTGCAGGAAACACTGTACAGGGGGTTTTACCTCATTAAACCTCACAAAACCTGAACTGGGCCTTAGGAGCCGCTTGCAATGGAGCAGGTATTCTGGGCGGACCTGGCAGGATTGCCTTTGTTTTTCAACAAAGATCACAAACAGATTTCTAAAACCCTTTGATGTGTTTAAAACGGCGAAGTTACTAGGCAAGTAGGTACAATAAAAGAAACATCTCTGCAAATGGAAAACCCCCGGGCATATATGCCTTTCTAAATGCTATTGGAATTTTAAACTCTGATAATTGCTTTGTAATGTAAGCAATTGCATTACGAGCATGAACACCGCAGCCCATGCATCACCACGGCTGCACTTTCAGCTCTGCCTTCAGTCATTTCCCTCAAAGCACACTCTGATTGCAATGGGTTTAAATCTAACTCGTGGCAAGAGCTAAAGTCAGTTCATTTAATGGAGAAACCTGGTTTCTCTGTAGTTATCTGTCCAAGACTGGCAGAGGGAGGAAGCCCTGCACTGTGGGGCAAGGCTGGGCACCAGCTCCAAAGCTGCCAGCTGGGAGCCTGCCCTGGCGTGGGAAAAGAGTTCCAGCAGCATTTCCAGAGGGCACCAAGCGCCTTGAGGTGTCTACAGCCGTGATCTATTGGAGACTGCTAGAACAAGGCAACTTTTCCACCATAGAAAATTTCCCTCCTCAAAGTGAAACAAATGAAAATGGAGAAGGCTGAAAACAAACCTGGCTGCTCCTTTGCAAGCTGTTGTTTCTTTCAGGCTTGCTCTGAATTTAGCAGCTTCAGAGGCTGCATCTGAAATATATTTAATCTGCCCTGGGTTCTATGCATTTCTCCTTGCCCATCGCCACCCAGGCTGATGTCCAGCAGCCCACAACAGCTGCCCCACTCAGCCTCCTTGCCCCAGGGGCAGTGGCAGGGCAGACACACGGAGCTGCCTTCCTCCCCTCCACCTCTTCTACAGACTAACATACACAGTAAATCACAAAAAACCCCACCTGCATCAGGGAGGGGATGAAATGAGGAGGGGAATTGCCTGGATGTGCAGGAGACGTTGGATTTGGTACATGGCAACCAGCAGCTCCCCACAGCTGGAGTAGGATCTCCATGGTGCTGGGATATAGATGACCAACCTATTGCTGGTAGGTCCTCCCATGAGTTTGCTGCTTATGCTTTTCATAGAATTTGGGCTGAAATTGTGTGGTGGGTGCCTGCTGCTGAGTTTCTGGGGTGAAGGTTTCACAAAATAACATCACAGTTTACAAGCAGTGGCCTGGAGAGGAAATGCTGTGTTTTCTCTGTGTTAAGGGCATCGAAGCATTTAATTAAAAACCTTTAGCAACCCTGTGCTTAGGAAGAGGAGCTGGGAATTTGACAGTAGGTTTTTGGTGTCAAATGTGTGCCTTTTGCTATTTATGAGAAGGGAAAAAAAAAAGGAAAAAAAACCCAAGCCAAACGGGCCTAATTGTGACCCTATCCAGCTTTGCAAATGCTCAGGAAAGACCTCAAACAAAGGTCCCAAATTCTGCAGTCAAGATTGCTTTTAGGTGTCCTTCCCCTCTAGATCCCAAGAGGGGACACTTCCTCTCCCAAGTCCTTGGATTTTGGGACAAAAGCAAAAACTCCTTCCCTCTGTGTCCTTCCAGAAGAGCCATCCCAGGTGCACCCCACAGCTCTGAGCCTCTTGCTGGGTGCTCAGGACTGGGTAAATCCCACCGGAACTGGGGAGGGTGCAAGGGCTGCACTGTCCCCCCACAGATCCCAGCACAACAAGGGATCATCCATATTTGGAACAGGAGTTTGTTTTAACCACACCTGTACCCGTGTCCCAGATCTTGTGGCCATGCTGCAGTTACAGTCGTTATCACTCCTGGGAGTGCTGTGATTTTCTGTACTTTCAGTTCCTCAATTACATTGATTATCACATTAAACATTCCTGGTACTACAGGAACAAACTAAAAATAATAAGCTTGTATCTTCCTAATACAAATGAAACCCATTTGTACTACTAAAAGTGTAGCAGGTTCATTGTTTCACAGTAATGAAGCTTTCATCTCAAGAGATTCAATTCATAAAAAATACTTCCCAAGGCTTTGCACACTTTCTTTTTTTTTTTTTTAACTGCCATTAACGGTCCTTTAAGTTCATATCTTATTCAGCATTAGACTAGCAATTTAAATAAAAGGAAAGAGACACAAAAAAGCAGGAAAAAACATCATCTCTGATGGCAGGGACCCCACATCACCCTCAGCCAGGCAGCCCCGTGCCCACCCAGGCTGAAGGCATTGTGCACCTTCCCCTGCTATAAATAGCTGCAGACGCCTTTGTTCCACTTCCCAAAATAGAGACACATTGAAAAGGAGATAGGAAGAGCAAAACACTGTACATAAGCTCTGTTTTTATATCTATAAATATGAATTTGTAACCAAACCCACGCAGGGTGGGCAATAGCCCAGCTGAGGCGATGCTGTCTGCAGGCATCTGCAGGGGAACCAATTGGAGGATGCAGGCACCAGGTGGGGGGTGAGGAACGAGCAGGTTTTGATGCTTTTCCACGTCTCCCCACAACATGGTCCAAGTAACAACACTGCGATTAAAATGTATAACATAAAAATTGAGATCTGGCCGCTCCAGAGTTTCAGCAGAGGTGAACAGTCCATCTTCAGGTCTGCTCGCTGCCTCCGTAGGTCAGGACAGGCTTTGAGGGAGCATCTCCTGCCCCAGAAGAGCTGTGTGGAGGGGCATGGCACCCAGGCTCTGCTCTGATGCTCCCCAGGGGAAGATGAGCTCGTGCTACCCCTGGGCAGAACAAAAATGATCCTGCTTTTCCCAGCCTGGTGGCTTCTGGTGGCAGAATGGCACTGAGTGACAGCGCTGCTGGACCTGACCTCTCTCCATCCTTCCCTGCATGAAGGGATCCTGGAGATGAACCAGCCAGGCCCTGCTTGCAGACATCCCTCCCATCAGGGGCTCCAGCTGCTTCCCTTCCACCAAGAGGCACAGGCTCACAGGTCTGATAGCAGCAAAGGCTTTCAAGCTTCAGGAAAGCAACTTAAAGGCAGGAAAGAGGTGGAGGAGAGGCTTCCCCGTGTAATTTCCCTTCAAGCCTGAAACAGCAGCACCTGACCCCACACAGCAGGGTCTCACCTGCCCGTGCCAAGCCTCAGCACCCAGAGTGGCAGCAGCAGAGCAGGAAGGGGAAGGATGAGCATCAATCTCCCCCTTTCTTCCTGACTGAGGTGGAAGTCAGGCCTTGCTTATCAGAACTTTGATTATCTAAAACCTCATCCCTTAACCAGAATGAGGTCATGTTCCTGACATGTTCAATTGCATCAAAAACGGGCTTGAATATATCAGCCCTCATTTATCAGAACCAGTTTATTGTCCCTCATATTCCTTGATAAATGTAGGTTTGAGCACTTTTGGCTGTGCTGGTATGGCCAGCACATTTACACACAAGCTTTTTCCTGCTAAAATTAAAGACCCTGAAACCACAGGTCTAAATCAGACCTCCCCACGCAGAGCGTATGATCCTGGAACTCTTTTGCTCAGATGTTAGAGGTGCCACACCACCTTATGGGAGCACAGATTTTGTCCCAAATTGCTGACCTCCATGGAGTATGATCTCCCTACTGCCAGAGCTCCCTGGGAGAGCCTTCCTCCAGCTGCTGGTGCTTCCCAGGGCGAGGCAAGCTTTCACAGTGAACTCAAAACCCTCTTGCAGGGTTGGGAAAACATCTCACGGATGGTGATTTTGTGTTGGTACTTTGTTGCTTTTTGTTGTATTGATTCAGAGGAATTGGTGCCGTGGGACAGAAAGCACATAAAGCAAGTGAGAAAATACGGAGAGGAGGGTGGGTTGCCCAGCATCTGCCTTGTGAGCTTGCCTTGCTCTTCACCCTCCCTCTGTTCACTTCTGCCAAGGGCTGCTGAAAGGGTTTTGCAAGAGAAATCTAGGAGTGATATTAATTCCTGATTAATCTGGTGAAAAGAATTGGAAGCAGCTCGGTCCCACTCGTTTAGAATTTGATGTCCCCTTCACTACGCCGGCGGGCTCAGTATCACAGAAAGCCCCACACAGAGCAGGACAGTCCTGCTGGGACAGGCCCAGCACGCACAGGGAGTTGGAGATTTCTGGCTGTAGCTGCACCAGACCTGCACCACACGGACAGTCACCTCCAGTCCCACCCCATTCCCTCATCTCTCAGGAACCCCAGGCTCCTCACAGAGGAGAAACCCCAGGAACTCTCACCACAGAGCTTCCTGGCCTCTGACATCCTTCATTTACACTGACTTTCTGAGCACAATCACTCACTATTTCAAACACAGACTGTTCTCAGCCTCACCTTGGATCAACTTTTCCAGCAATACTGATTCCTAGGGAAAAAAATCTTCAGTGAGCACTTTCCCTGCAGCTTAAGCAGGCACCAGAGCACAGGCAGCACTTTACTGTTTGTGAGGAGGGGGTCAGGCAGCAGGGGCTCGTTACCAGAGCCAGAGGGCAACCAGGCAGCATCAAACACACCGGGCACACCTCCTGCAGAAAGTCACCCCATCTCTGAATCTTTGTGCTTGGCAATCAGTCCCACGCAAGGCCAGAAATCTGGCTTATTAAAGCACGAGCTGCTGAGCCCCTTGTTAAATGCCAACCTCATCTTCTCCTGGGGGATTATTTACCCTGCAGATGGGGTTACTGACCCTGGAGCAGCAAAAAGGATTTCTAGCAGAGATGAGGCAATTGGGGCACATTTGCCATCCATAGGGTAATGCCATGCTGTCTCACAGAGAGGCTGCTTCCCACACACATCAGAAAATACCCAGTATAGCTGTGAGCACACAAGGCATATGTCTCTGTATAAGGTATCTATATAGTGTAGATCCTTTTTCTGCTTTCAGTGTGTTTTATCTTTAAATTGGGAGAGCTTTTTAGTAGCAAATCATCAGAGAGGAACTGCTAGTTACCAAGGAGATTCTCTGATGAATCAGAGACTGACTGGTATAAGACCTAGACAGGCTGTAGCTTCTTAATTTGCGAGACCTTACATTTTAAACAGGGGGAAAAAAGATCCTCTCACAACTGACTGTGGACCTCACCAGCAAAAGCTGCTTTTCTTTTTGCCATAGAAGCAAACAACAAGAGCGCAGCATGGGAAATCAGTGAGCAGCCGGAGACGAACGGGAGCGTCTCTCCAGCACGTTCTGGACTCAGAAAAGCAAATACCACCCAAGGACAAAGTGGTCCGATGGAGGTGACTGAGGGAAAGGCTGGGAAGCCCCTGATTTCACACCAGCACAGGCAAGGGTGCGCAGGGATGAGTGAGCACTGGAGAAAGAGCCGCACGCCTGCTCCCGCACAGCCCTGACATTTCGGGAAGCAGAGGGTGCACGGCCAGCGAGGTGCTGCCTGCTCGTGTGCTGGCCACGGGCTCGGCACAGCACTGGGACTGCTCCAACCCTCAGCTCGTTTTTCTGCCTGACTCCTGCAGCTTTCTTCCGAGGAGCAGGTGAGAGGGATGAACTTTGCCAAATGACAGAGAAGGCACCTACTCCACACCGAGCATCCTGCCCTCGTGGAAATGGCCATCATGCCCCAGAGGAGTCACAGCAGCCAAGGATGCGCAGGCAGAGCAGATTTCCAGAAGAGTTTTTATAGATGTGGGGAGAACAAGGAGCATCGTGAAATAAAGTTTGGAGAGAGAAAGCTCAGCTTTTTTTGGGTTGACTTAATTCGGAGGGTCTTCACACCCACTTCCTTCTGACAGCTTGTTTCTGTGTAGTTGCTGAATTCTGGTGCTTTGCCTCTATTTAAAAACTAAAAGTAATTAAAACTTCCTGGGAACTGTGAAAGCCGCAAGAAATACTTGGACACATTGAGAGACAAGATATTTGGAAGCCTTCTGCTGGTAGATAGGCTGTTTTCCCAAAGGTGGCAACTACAGAAGTATGTAGATGAGAGGGAAAATCTCCCTGTCACATCCCATTGAAATCTCCATTTTAGGCACTGCTGCTCCGCTGCTGCTCAGGTAAACCTGATCCTTATGGGGGGAAGCTGCTGGAGGGGCCAAGGTACCTGGGACAGGGGGAGAGCTTAGGAAGTACTGGGGAGTGGAGAGTAAAGCATGTATTAGAGCAAATTCAGGTTCTGCTGCTAAGTGCACCCTGGAAAAGGATTTCCTAGAGCAATTACAACTGACAAGAGGCTGGCACCGGGCAGGCTTTAACCGAGGAGTCGAGTGAAGGACATTTTATTAGTCAAACAGTTTCAAGTGCTGCTTCGATTTATAAATTACACTTGCTCATCTGAGGAATGAATTCGCTGTTGGTAGCATTTGTGGGCTGGAGCTAGAGGCTTACAGTAATGTCTCAGTGATGCATATTATGATGTTTGAACTTATTAGTATACCCTGTGGACCTCATTTGGAAAGCAAAATACTCCAGAATGCTGCAATAGAGACTGAAAACAGCATATGGGGTAGGGAAGGGACACAATAAACACTCCCTGACAGCAAGCTGCTCTCAGAACCACAGAGAAAAACTGTCAGGAAATTCCAGGCTGTGGCTCACAGCCAGGGGAGAACTCACAGTCCATTCTCCTCCAACTTCACTCACAGGAGTTTGTGCAGCATTCACTGGCAGCGCTCCCCAGCTGTGTCAGGCAAACTAAAGGTGTAGGAGTAACAAATTGAAACAGGCTGCCAGCTTTAATGCACTTATTGGGGGTTTGGGTCTTATTTAACTTCATATTTATGATCTTTATTGATTTTAGGGTGAACTTGAAGTCATTCATATGTCTGCATTTAAAACAGAGAAGGACTGAGGGAGCAGTAACTGCACACAAACTTCCCACAGACAGAGCACAAACTTCCAACACTCTCTCCAGCTTGTAGGCATCATGCTGTACCACAGCAGTGCCATTACTCCAGCCCTGGGCTAATTGGGAATATCCCTATTCCTCAGAATGCATTCAGAGTTCGTTTGCCCAAATGTGTACAAGCAGCAGAAGCTGCTGGAACAGGAACTGTATTAAACACAGTGGTTTTAATCCAGGAATAGCAAACAGGCACGTTAGGGATTTACAAACAGAAAAACTGAGGCAGTGAGCATTTAAATAATTTGGATAAAAACTTGAAGCTGAGTAGAACAAGTGTCCAGATGGGAACTTAAATCTTCACCTGCACTTTGTAATAACGTAATCTGGAAAGCCTTAGACATTGCTTGCTTGTGATTTTTGCTGCACAGCACAGTTGGTCTGAGCACAGGGACCAGCAGTAGCAAAGCCCCTTGTGGTGTGATCCCTGGGCTGGATGAGCACCTGCATTCTGCCTTTGCTTGTGAATTTTGACTGCAGTAAGTGAGTAGGAGATTGAGAGTGGTCTAAACAGTGGCTTTGGAGTTAGATTTGTCACCACAAGCATCTGCCTGTTTGCGGTGAATAAGGTCGAGGGAAGAGGTGGGGGATTCACAAAGAATGTAAACTGCCTGGTGAAGGGTGGTTTCCACCAAGCAGTGGTGCTTGACAGCACATTTGGTCCCTCCCACTAACCTGGTGTGGGAATGAGGAGAGATTTTGTTAGATAACACTAAAATACAAAGAGACTGGCAGAGCCTGCTCCAGACCTCCACACATCCTTACGTGGTGTTTCTGGGCAATCAGTTATTCTCAGCACACAGAGTGTCTGTTGCTGAGCACGGAGTCCAGGCACTGGGGAAACTTATGAAACAGCCATACAGATTAGCTCTCTGCCATGATCCACCCAGTCCCACTGGAGGAAATCCTGTCTTTCCCTAGGAGGCCTTCATTGCCCCACCAGAAATCTTCTTATTCTCCAGCAGGCACTTGGCAGGGCAGGTGGGTTTTCCCTCACAGGGATACCCTGCACTAGCCTCGGTCAGTGGGTCCTCACCACCCAAAAAAAGCGGGTAGATAGATGGCACAAGGTATTTTCCCTGTGTCCCTAGCGTGGTGTCCCAGCATTGCCCAACCTCAGCTACCACCCCAGGAGCCCCAAGGCTGCAGTGGGTTGAGTGAGCCAGGCCCAGCAGCAGGACTCAGGACCAGCCCAGCACCTCCCATGCCCTGGAAGGCAAAGCTCTGTGCTGGCACAGCGGGGAGGTGCAGGATCATTCCTGACAACCTTCTCTGGATGACCCAGATTGCGTCAACGGGCTCTGGAGGGAGCCTGCAGTCAGCGCTCCTCAGATGGGAGCATAGGATTTACAACATGGGGCCCAAGAGAGACCAGGAGCACAGCCATGGGAAAGGAAAGCAGAAGGCCTCAGCATCCTTCTCGCCTTCAAAGCTGGTAATTGTTTCTTATTTCCCTTTCTACTTTTTCTTATAAAGGAGCTGGGGAAGTCATCCCTTCTCTGTGCTGCTTTGCATGCCAGGTGAAGGATGCTGGGAGATCCCAATAGCAAGCCCTGAACCTTCCAGGTCCAGTGCCTTTCAGGCTGCTATCCAGAATGCCAGAGGCAACCCAGCAGACTGGAACATTGCATGTGTCCAGAACAGCCCAACATCTCTCCCCTTTATCATTCAGGATCACTTGGCAGGTCAGCGTACCGGTAGCCAGATGTGGGACATTGTGCCAACAGAGGGCAGGGATAGCAAAGGAGTCTCCTGGGTTTTTGCACGCTTGTTCAGAGGTTGCAAACACAGAAGCACTGATGCTTGCAGCACCCTGCAGGTGAAGGGCAGGCAGAGGCAGCAAAACCCAATCAGTGAAGGGATCTGCATGAACTTCCCAAAATGATGCACGGGGGGACATGCCAGGAGTCCCCACTCCCACAAGAGTGTCCCTTTGGAACACCGCAGGTCTGCAGTGCCTGTTGGGTTGAGCAATGCCTTTTGGCTCGTATCATCTAGTTTAAATGCAACAAGCATCCTCCCCTGTGCAGGTGGAAGCCACAAGCACCATTATTCCGGACGCACGAGCCACTTAGAGCAACACTGCCTCTCTCTTAATGGAAGAGAGGCATCACAGCAGTAGCTACACCATGGACCATTAACTTACTGCCAGGCAGATTGATCCTAGACTTTAACATGCATTTAACTACAGGTCTAGAGCAGAGATATTGCAGTGCAACTGCAGAAATGCACTTTTACAGGAATAGCTTTAGTGCCTGTTGAACTCAGTGGCAGAGCTGCCTCTGGTTCCCATGTGGCCAGGGACTCACCTCTGTGTGCCCAGGCAAAACTGTCAGGTGGAATATTTGCTTGTTAACAAAAAGTATGAGGCAGTGTAATTTCATTAAGTGTTTCACCAGAAATTAGGCAGAAAATTACTTGAATGTCATTTCTGTAAAACTTCCCCGGTACAGAAGGTCTGCACTTCTGATGCAGCCCCACAGATGCTGGTAACCCTTGTGCTTCAGGCACATATTGCTATTCCTTGCTGGGCTGGATCCAGATTGATTTGGTTTCACTTAGCAGAGCACAGGCACATGCCTGCCCCACCATCATCTCCCAGCTGCACTGTTGGGGTGTGCAGGAGGGATAAGAGGCCAAATTTCTATACAATGTCAGTCAGTTTAATTGCAACTTGCTCAGCAGAGCCTTGCCCATTTCTAAAACAGGTCAGTTGTACCCCTCAGTTGGTGAGCTGGTCTTGCTAACTAGTATGTGTCCAGCAGCAGTTATATTCTTCCTAACATCAATGGAGATTTTAAATTGCCTTTAATTGGAGCTTTCAAAGATCCCACTTTTTTTCTCAGCAATTAGCTTCTGTACTGGGTTTGAGCTGAACAGTAGCTCTCCACACTAGAGATGTGACAAACTTGAAAAACTGTCCATTTTTTATCCTGCTTTAATTCTTAACTCTGTTTTTGATATGTAAAAGCTGCTGGGGAGATGAAATGCATCCCGTGTGAGGGAAGCACAGGTGAAAAACCTCAGAAATGTTCTAAGCCCATCCATGTCCCACCCACCTGCTTGCAGTTGAGTTTATGCTGCTTAAAACTGAAGTCTGATCCCTGCTAACGAATAGTTAATTATCTCTGAGTGAAGCTGTGAGGTTTTGAGGAGCACTGGACATTTCAGAGCCTGTTGGGAAGCACTCCAGCACTGCCAGATCACCTGACGGGTCTCCACACTGCACACTTCCCTCCAGGGTCAGCATTAGGAGGCAAAGGTTGTTCCTGGGATTTTCTGTCAGCACAAGGTCCTAGTGTAGAAGGAAAAAAGCTTTCCCCCCTCACCTCATCTCCAGCCCTCTCACTTCCCACTCAGCACGTGCCCATCCTTCTGTGTCCCCAGCTCTGTCATCCTTATTAGATTTCCCACCCAGGCCTTATTCTACCTCCCCAGCTGTGCTCAAGCCAAGGCACTACATCTGACACTGCAAATTGCCTTATTCTCACTGTCTGCTCCCACCCCTCTGCTCTCCACCCCATGGCCTCCTGCCCTCCTGCATTGCCCCCAAACCAGCTCCAGAGCCGTCACGACATTCTTGTCTGAGGGATGGTGTTCTTCCAGCACCTTGAAAAAACCCTCCAGCCAAATTATTAAAACCATTGAGTACCACATCTGACTGGTACAGGCACTGAACTACTTAAAATAATTGCATTTCTCACTGGTTACAGATAAACCAGACCCTTTTTAATCATTTTTTAATCATTAAGATATGGCCTGATGTGCATTACGAGATTATTAACAGCCCCATAAGTGAAATAACAGATACAAGACCAAAAGCTAAGTCATAAGTGTTCTCCGATGCCTGTAGATTAATCATTTTATATCTCCATAGGAGCATTCACCAAGGCTTTCCATCACTGTACAGTCTTAAAGCCACAGGACAGCTCTGTTCCCAGTTACAGCTCTGCCTTTCCTACAGGAAGCAGAAGCAGGGAAGGAAGGCACTTGTTTGCCTCCAAATAGAAGTTAATGAAAAAGCTGGAACAGGATGTAGAAGTTTTGGTTCCTCATTTTTCTGTTTCACTCAGTGAAAAAACAGTGCCTTGGTATGTCTATCCTCTACAGCAATTATAAAATTAATACTGCTTTTAGAAGTGTTTTTTATTCAGTGCTTACTTGAGAGTAGACATCCACTCCTGATCTCATGGGCTCAAACTGTACTGTTGGTATTTCTGAAATTGATTGCAGACTCCTGATCCATTGAAATAAGCAACACCACCAGCAAAACAAGAGCACAAGTGCTGCTGAAAAGTGCAGTCACTGCTCAGAATCTGAGCTTGTGGTTACACAGCCGGAGACAGAATCCCACAGCCTCCTTGCTGCAGCACAGGGGCCAATTTCCCTGCATTTGGGGACTAAAGAGATGCCCACACAGCAGTGTCTGAGCTCTGTGTGCTCCTATCGAGTGCTGTAAGTGCTCAAGAAGCAGCACAGCTTGGTTTTTAATTGCATAAGCACACAGCTTGTTCAAACTCCACTCAGGCCCACACTCGAGGAGCTGAAGTGGTCTTTAGAGCAGCCCCAGCCCCGGATGCATCAGTCTCCTCTGCATACACACGAGGTGCTTGAGAGCTCCCCTCCCTGCTCCTGCAGCATTTCAAATCACAGCATTTGATTTTATTCTGCTGAATCAAAGAGACCAGCAAATTACTGATGTCAGAGCGGCCAGGGAAAGCAAGACAAAAAGTCTGAGCAGAAAGGCTCTACCAGGATTCACTGTGAAGCATCAGATGAGTTTAATCCATCTCCTTTTTATCTTTACAACCACACTCAATGCAGAAGGAGTACATTTCATCAGGACACCTGTAAGCCACAGCACTGCTCCCAGCCCGGTATCTGCAGGAGGGACCATCCTGTCACACAACCCATTCCAGACTGGCCATTTTTGGTTTTTTGTTTGCACCTGACACGAGCACCCAGCCACGCTCATCAGTCAGTCAAAGCATCTGCAGCTTCCACAGGCAAACCCATCATGTGAGACAAACGGCTCGCTTGTTCTCACCATGGTTAATAGCCATGAACTTGGAGGCTGAAATTTCAGCTCATGCCAAGGAATAACATAATCATCAATAAATTCTGTCCACAAATAACCAGAGAAGTCCTGAGCTGTGCTATGGACCAAGGATGGAAAGAAGACTCGTTTATGCCTCAGTCATTTGCGATCACTCCAACACTCCCAAAACTGGCTCCCTCAGAATCATATTTAATGAGTTATTGCTATAGCCTAGCCCAGAACACTCAGTGGTTTGTCATTAGATCTGCTATCTGACACCACAGACAGCTGCTCCCACCCGAAATCGCCCATTAGAGCGCATGCACTCGTTCAGCTAGAGGCAGTGCCTTCAGGGCTTGAGCATCAAGCCAAGACCAGCCAGGTCCTCTGGTCAGGCAGTTAGGCATTAAAGACCCTCTAGACAGTCATGCATATGCTGTGAGGAAAGGTTGTTTGTTTAGGGGAGGCAGTCAGCAAGGAGAAGAGAAAGCAAGTCCCCCATCCCTGATCAGAAGCATTACAGACTGGAGCTCCCTATTGTGGGACCATGGCCAAGCTATCGCTTCTTCAAGGACCTGGCCAAAATCCAGCCCTTAAAAAGCTTTGTCAATGGCACGTTGTTAGGTGTCCTGAGGAAGAAGATATTGCAGAAATATGGGCTATCATTTGTTAATCCTGCCAATTTTATATGACAAATGTCAGCATAACACAGCCAAGGCCTCGTGCTTCTGGTGCCAGCAGGAGCTCACAGCCCAGGAAAAGCAGGTCAGGCACCTTCGTGCTTGGCACCAGCTGGGGACAGGGCCACCACTGAGGGCTACCACAGACAAGCCCTGCCAGAGCTCAAATCCGTGTAATTTTACATCTTTCCCCAAAGTGCTTTTTCTCCCTCCACCTTTAACTGAAACCCCTGACTGTGGGTCACCCAGTGAGGTGACTTGGTGCCCACACACATCTTCTCCTGGCTGCACCCTCGTGTTTTCCCCCCAAGCTGCTTCCCCACCCCAGGCATCCACAGGAGCACTCAGGCTGTCTCATGCTGCAAACCATCTGGTACAGGCAGCATCAATCAGCTTCCCCCAGGCAAGGTCTGATTATTAACAGTGGAATTTTCCAAATATTGACTCATTTTAGCCTAAATAATCTCACTCTGTTGTTATTGCCTGCAAAGCTGGTTCTGCTTCACCTTCTACAATACTTCAAAAGTGACTTAGCTGCATCAAAGATATCTCACATGTAATAGCTGCAGAACCAGGCCAGATTTAGTACAGTCCATCAGCTAAACTGAAACTCCCAGACCCCCCATCTGCTCCTGTCAGACAGTGATAGGCATTAATCAATACACTCATTTCTGCACTCTTCTTCCATGACTGCATGCCTACAACAGGGAGGGAGGCGCATACATTGAGCCTTATTGAACTTCAATGTAGATTACAGTGAACACAAAAAGTGGCATCTTTCTGCAATATAATATACACATTTCACCCCAGAAGGCTGCAATACTACAATACAGTAAAGACACTTTAAGAAACAATGTACGCATAAATAGGAAATACATCAGACTGCTGTACACAGTACCTTGGAACACAGTTTTCCGCTTGCTTGCAAACATTCTTGCTCATGTCAAACAGCTCCCCATTCTTTGGTCCAACACTTCTTAAAAAAAGTAAAACACTCAAAATTTCTTCAAAATATCTCACCAACAAACACCACAGAACAACCCCCCAAAAATCCCTCTCTCCTGGGTGAGCTATTCCTCTGCTCTTCATCAGCCTTGATCATGGGCACCTGGAGCCCACAAGCACCCAGCTCATGCTGGCCTGATTGCTCTGAATTGCCATGGTTTCATTAACTTCAACAGATCCCTAATGATAATCAGTGTCAGCTGAGGATGCAGGAGCTGTTTCTGCTATTTGTTTATGAGCCCAGGCAGTGTTTGGAGAGAGTAGATAAATAAAATTCATGTTATTTTTCTTATTAAGCCTGAATTTGGGAGGGCGGTAGCTAAAGTTAACTTGCTTGCAAGCAAAAAGATTTGCTTTGTGATACATTGATTCTACCTCTGAAATTCAGGTATGAGGTTTAGCATCCGTTTACTTAGAACAACTTCAAGGAACAGCAAGAGGGAGGTAGAAGAGGTTTTGGATGTTTTCCTGTTGCTAAGGGAACTTCCTCGGTGGTGGCTCTGTGCTCACCACAGCTGGGTCACTTGGGCTTTGCTTCTCTGACTAAGGGGTGAGTCATGGCTGGAGAGTAAAGGCACAAACTTCCTAAGGAATGCCTTTATTGTGTGCTTCCACTCACATGTGCAAATAAAGATCATTAGTAGTAGTTCATAATAAAAAGCACTAGCAAATCTATATTAATACTTTCATTAGTAGTCACATGCTCTGTATTACCAATTGTATCTAACCCTTCAAACACACAGGAAAAATAAAACTCTATTTTTTCCACACACTTTTACAGGTCCTGTCAACATTAGGGTACATCATGCCAAAAAATGTCTTGATGTCACAAAGTTTTGAATAACACTGCTTTTTAGTTCCCCTCACATGATATAGCCAAAACCTGAGTTACTCAACACCAACACTCATTTCTGAAACTACTACCAGTAGCAGATTTTTGTGTGTGAGGCGCTAGTGGCCAACATTAGGTTTCAGTTTGCTGTCACAGTGATTGAAAAAGAAGAAAGGAGTGGTTGTTAACCTTAACCAAACCAGCTGGGTGTGCTAACATACAGGAAGGTGCTGGTACAAGAATGTGACACACGAGTGACAGTTACATACACTCTCACCTGTAAATTTTGTGGTCCTTTTACACCCGTGCACCCTGTCTCTGAGAAGCCACCAAAGAAATACCTCCTTATTTTGTTTCTTTGTTTCAGGTTTTTCACACCTTGATTTCGTTTCTGCAAATAGTGATGAGTTTGACATAGGATCAGGTGATTTTAGGCTATGATAAAGTGTGGATATTACAGAGGTTCGTGTTAATGATAAAAGATATTGTATCTTTGTACTTAAGGCTCCATCTGGATAATCATCCAAATGCTTAGTTGAGCTTTCAGAGCCTCGTAGGTCTTCAGCATGGCCTGAAGCTGTTCTGATTGCTCATAGGATGATGTGGTCACCAGAAGTTTGAATCAGACCTGATTCAGCTCCTTCTTGAAGTTCTGATCAAACCTTTGAGCCAGACAGTAGCAGTTGGTATTTCTCATCTCAGTGTTTTTCTTCAGCAACCTCATGGGTCCACTAGTTTGGGCAATATCTGTTCAGTATTGGCCTGGAATAGATCAGGAATAGATCCCAGGGACCTGGCAGAATTTCTGATGAATCAAATAGTTCATCAATCTGTACTGAACTGAAGAAATGAGCATTCCGTGACTTGTTTAATTCTGCATGCCTTCCTCTAATGCAGATTTCATCTACACTTCCAGACTTCTAGATTTTTAACCTGACATTAACAGAATAAACTACCTAAGGGTTAAGGGCTTAAGCAATGGGGGTCATTTCTCATGTCTGCTACCACACAGCACTGGGAAAGCTGGAAATGCCACATTCCTCTTTCCTCTCCTGTTCCCCTGGTCAGGGGCTTGTTTCCTTTTCACAGGCTGTAGGAACTGGACTGCCTATTTCTCCATTCTGCTGTCAGACAGTTCTTCAAGTGTCAGAAAAAGAAAAGTCCAAGGTACCACTGGCAGTCGCCCAGGAAGATGGAGCTGCCAGTTTGGCACCTGCCAGAGCCCTCATCCAGGGACCTGGCATTTTCAGTGCTGGGACCTCTGGCTCCAGCCTCCTGACAGGGTGTTTAGAGGACCCTCGCAAGGAAGCCAGGCAGGTTTTATTTTGTGAATGTAAGTCACTGTGAAAAAATGGTCAGGGCTGAGCTCCTGCCGTAGCGCATGAAGGCAGTCAGACTTTAAGGGTTTAGGCTGCCTGGTCCTGTCCTGCTTGACTCCTGGCCTCTCTGCTTTGGTTAACGATGTGGGCTGATCACTGCGTGGTGCCTTTCCTCAGGCATATGGCTGCTCTCTTCTAAAGCCTTCTTACTACGGAAGTTTACAAGTGCCAAGATAAGCATTTAATCCTGCGGGGCTTGTGTTCAGCACGGTCAGACCATCTGCAGGAGCGCTGCTGCTCATGCCAGAGCACCCACTCCAGCAGGACAGCTCGGACAGCTCACTTCGAGCGACTTCAAGCAGTGGGTTTGGGGACGAAAATTTAACGCAAGACCCTCAAGTGAGCATTTCAATTGATACCCCACTGATTCGGGACCTGCTCAGGCCCTTTGATAAATGTCTGACTGTCTCCTCTGGACAGGCTGCCTTGCAGCAAGTCCTCATCATCCATTTTAAAGGAGACACGTCAGGGCCTGCATTACAGTTGGGATTTTAGCACCTTCTGAGTCTCCAGGCTGGACAGTCTTGCAGTGTTCTTTTCCCACCTCTACTCACCTCACTGCTTTGTAGCAGCCGCCAGAAAAGGGAGGATGCAGAGATGTTTTTCACTTGTGGATATCAACAAACGCTGTGCGTGTCTTAAGGCCAAGGGTCCTCCACACCCCTACAACATCCCCTCTGCCAAAGATGTGTTGAATTTATCAACAAAATCTTTTAATATTTCACAGAATCATTTAGGTTGAAAAAGACCTCTAAGATCATCAAGTCCAATCAGCACTGCCAAGTCCACCAATGTAAATGTCCCTAAAATATTTACCATGTTCCCAACTATCTTTTGTGAAAATGTACTTTGGGCAAAGACTTGCCATACCTCATTTACACTTGATTTTATAGGCCTTGCCAGGGACATTGCCTGTATGCTATGTTAGGAGCTTCCATTTGCTCATACAAGTTGCCATTTCCCCAAATATCGAAACGTTCTTAGACCTCTAGGTAAAAAGTCTCTCAAAAGTAGAAGAATTAGTTTTAATACTGCTTCTCATTAGTTTAACATGAGGTTTGGCTTTTTTGCAGTGAAATAATCGCTGTTGCAATTTATCAGCCACACAAACATAACCTTGTTATGTCTTGGATAGCAAAGCTCACTGTAAACCTTTGCTAGGTGAGCTGTAATACCCCCTCTTAAGTTTGGGGTGTTTGGCCTTAGGATTCCAAATTATATTCCAAATTTTCAGACATTCCAAAGCTTGGAAGGTGAGATAATACCCAAACCTACCCCTACTCTCAAGGCGGCACCTCTGAGACCTGCTTCCATCTGGTGAACCTTGGCTCAGACAAAGGATAAATTTCTCTGTTGCTGCCAGCTGTGAAACAGCAGGAAGCTTGAGATGAGCATCCACAGTATCCAGCCCCACAGGCCAGGGTATTGTTCTTTGTTTCTGGATCTAGATAAAAATCCATCAGCATTCTGGGAAGGAGAAGGATGCATGGGTTAATAGCACAACAGTGCCACAAGTTGCTAGATGCCTGTTCAGCCTGACATGATGGGACTCTTGTGGGAACACTGCTTCTGTGGTATTTTCATTATTTTCTTCAGCCTATCTGCAAGAGAAGGGCTAAAAGTCCGTGGTATCAGCCACATAGGTTCAGATGATCACATGTGGAAATGGTTTATGCTACACCCGTGCAACAACCAGAACACAGAGTAGCTTTGGGTGTGAAGATTCAGTGACAATGCCTCAAAGGCCCTCCCAAAATTTAACCCAAAGCCCTCAAGTGAACATTTGACTTTATATCCACTGGTTATATTTCTAATTGTTTATAAAAAACAATGACTGATTTCTGAACCAAGACTTACTGAAGATTTAACAGCTTGGCATTTGAGCATCAGTGACTTTGTTTCACTGCGTTTTCCCATCCAATCCCTTAACTAGATGTTACCTCCCAACACAGAGCTCTAGGGCCAGCTCTGTGCCATGAAGAGCCAACAGGCAGCATATGGTGACATTGGAAAAAGGCAGTAAATTTTCACATGTTGTTTGGCCACTGACTGCAGTTGTACATGGCTCAGAGAGGAAACCTCAGAGAAAGCTCCTCTGCCCTTTTATCAATACCTGAATCATGCAGCAGGTCATGGGTTGCTGCCAGGACAGCCAGAAAACTGGACCTAAAACCAACCTAAACTCATTTGCATACTTTGTGCCTCTATTCTCCAAAATGTGACTTGCTCTAAAGATAATTGCATTTGTTTCCAGATTGCCTTAAAAAAGCCTTCACCTATCTTTGACCTCAAATCCTTCTGCTCCAGTAAGGAGTGAGAGAAGATTGTTCTTTAGGACTCCAGCACTTGTTAATTCTCTTAAAGAGATTACTCAAATCTCCTAAATAAATACCAGAATAGATTCTGGATTAAGCATGGGTGCTAAAATGACCTTGCTGATAAAATCAGCGTCATCAAACCTCACAGGCTGAAGAGGGAAGCCTTGGATGTAATTTTGACTCAGTAGCTACTATCATGGTAAGTTATTGGACTGTTCTGCATATCTCCCCCCCCTACCTCTGCTAGTCTTGCAATGTTCCTTGGGAATCAGTACAAGGAGTGTCAGATCTTCCAGATCCTCGTGGGAAAAACAATATACTGAGAGAGTCACTGGGACTATGCACCACCCACTCTTTTCTTTCACTAATGCTTTTTGCTTTTTCCATTTTTGTGTATTTGAATTGTCTGGTTTGTTTTGGTGTCAGCACGAGGCTGGTTTGTGGAGCATCCCAACTCCTGTATTATTCAAGGTGCCATTGATCAGAAGTGGGTTTAGTTTGGTTTGTTTGGCAAGGTTCTCTGGCACAGGTGCTTGGGCATGTTGGTATACCCTCGGGTCCAGCATGGACCACCTCCTTTGCCTGAAACCTCTGAGTGATTTCCCTGCTTGCAGATAATGCCCGGGGTTATTTATGTCCTATGTCTGTGTGCAGTTTCCTTTGCGTCTCACTTGGGTTTCAGAAATAATTAATCCTGCAAAGTCTGATGTGGATTTTGGCCTTGTAACAGATATTTTCTTAAGAACCAGGAGCGGGTTGGTGAGTTTTGTGTTAAGTATTTTTGTCATTGCGCTGTGGCCAGGAATGAATCCCAGAAATTTTCCCAGGAATCTGTGACAAGTATTTCACAAAAGAGAGCTCATTGCATCACCTTCAACCTACATCTCTTCTGTTGTTGTCCTTTTACAGTTCTTCTATAACCCCATCAGATTTCTGTGCAAAATCTCTTGCGCCTGTAATGGGAAGAATTTTAAATCAAATAAGAATTCACAGGCTATTTAAAAAAAAATATTCCTTAGAGGACAAAGTCCATTACGACTGAAGCACTTACATTTACTTCCAAATCTCTTTACCCAATTTTCAGTTTAATTTAGTCACTTGCTAATCCTAATTTTCCAGTACTGTGCTTACAATATCTAACCAAATATAACTCATGTGGAAACACGTTAAAATTCTGCAACAAGCTGGAACTTACGGCCTCTGAACTCTTGTCTCTTTGCTTCTCAACTGTCAACGTGTAATGGTGGGTCTGCCTCCCTCTCCTCACAAACATGTTAATCACCAATCACCTCCTGAGCACTGTGCTCCGTTTCACTGACACTGTTGTCCATTGTGGCAGAAGTCCCACCGAACTTCAAGGACACCTAATGCAGGAGTACAACCTTTTCCAGAAGATTTCTTCATATGCTGTTATTTGGGTTTCCTTTGGTCTTAAATAATTTAATACATTTGAATGTTGGCAGCGTGGTGTGTTGTGCATAGAAATAGCAAATAATTGTATTGTGTCAAAATATTGAGAATAGTGTGATTTGTGCATAGTAATCAGAACTGAGAAACTGTGTGTTGTACACCCTTGACTCCCAAGTAAGAGGATGAGTGATCTGGTTTTGTTCCACTAAGGAGGGCTGCTGTTTGAACAGGCAGATCCAGAGGCTCCGATTCCATCACATCGCCCCTGCTTCGCCCACTCCACCTGGAGCAGGGCTGGGACTCGCTTCTGGCAAAGAACACCATGCAGGGGGGCCACGGTGGACCTGACCCTCTGATCCCAGCTGGGCTCACAGGGATCAAAAGTGTCTGTAAGGACCCCAAGCCGAGGCTGAAAGTGCATCTCTAGATGAGGCAGCTGAGAGACGCTTTGTTCTCAGTGGTGCTGGCTCCCTTCCCTCCACAGCTGCCTCATTCGCTCTCTTCAGGGGGTTGGATTTCTGTGAGCTAATTTAAGGAGCAAAGCCTTTTTAATCCGGTATCTTACAGACTCAGAGTACGTATATTTTTATATTTTGAATAAAATACAAATATTAAGCTCTTTAGGCAGGGACTTTGTCTTCCGAGATCTCTCCAAAGCCCTTAGCATGCTGCTGGTATTACAGGTGTAAATTCTACAAATAATATAATACGGTTTGGATCCCAGAGATCTGTTTCATTGGGAGTGGGCTCACAAAGAGTATCTCTTTGTTGGACAGAAAAGGCTCAGGAATGAGGAGGGCTTTCCCAGAAGTCAGTCCTGAGCCTTGACCTGGAAGAACTTGGGGTCTGTTTTGATTTAAGTTTCCACATGGTTCATGAGGCTCTTCTTGCTTTGCTTCCACCACTAAGAAAGGGACAGCCTGCCCAAGGAACAAAAATACAATTTAGCATACAGAGCACTCCTTTGAGAAGTGGACGAGAGCTGTTTAACCCTGCCAGATAACAGCGTGTAGTAGCTCAAGGCAGAAAGGGAGAATGAATTCCCTAACCAGATGAAGGCAAAGAGAGGAAAAGGACTTAAGAAAGTAAAACCTGTGTAGAAAAGAATATATTATTAACTGAAAAAGTAATTTAACAGAATAGTAATGTTCTCATACCACTGAGTAAATCTAATACCAACTCTGCAAATTTAATAAAATTGCTGCAAAGGCAGAGAAGTTCAATCTGAAGTGCACTCTTCTGAGGCTGAGGCCAATGCCCATTAAATACAATAGAAATACTTCATCAGCTTCAACACCAGCCGGATCAGGTGTCCACTGGATTTGGATTGTCAGTGGCTATTATTGTCTCTACAGAGTAATCCACTCAAACTCGCCATGGCGATTAAAGTAGTGTCTAATTTCCACAACAATACAAGCAAATTCTCAGTATGGAATAATAACATCCTTTGGACCAGAAAAGACCTTTAAGATCATCAAGTCCAGGCACTAACCCAGCACTGCTGAGTCCACCACTAAACCATGTCCCTACATGACTCCTCTACATCTCTTTGAAACCCTTCCAAAGATGATGACTCAACCACTTCCATGGGCAGCTTGTTCCCGGGCTTGACAATCCTTTTGGTGAAGGAACTTCTCCTAATAACCATTCTAAACCTCCCCTGGCACAACTTGAGGCTGTTTCCTCTTGTCCTCTCACTTGTTACTTGGGAGAGGAGACCAACCCTGACCTGGCTGAAACCTCCTTTAAGTGAGTTGTAGAAAGCAATAAATGCCCCACACACCCGCTCCAGCCTCCTTTTCTTCAGGCTAAACACCCCCAGCTCCCTCAGCTGCTCCTCACAGGACTCATGCTCCAGACCCTTCCCCAGCTCCACTGCCCTTCTCTGAACATTCCCCAGCCCCTCAATGTGTTTCTTGTAGTGAAGGACCCAAAACTGGACACAGCACTCGAGGTGTGGCCTCACCAGTGCTGAGTACAGGGGGACAGTCACTGCCCTGGTCCTGCTGGCCACACTATACAAGGTGAGATGCCTTTGGCCTTCTTGGCCACCTCTGACTCATGTTTGGCTGGCTGTTGACCTGTACCCCCAGGTCCTTTTCTTCCAGGCATCTTTCCATGCCATAATCCATGTGGAATTCAGCAGGCTGCAACGTACATGGAAAACTCTGGCCACTGACTGATATTTCACCCAGCTATCTTGGTTTATCACTTTTTGCAGGTCTCAGCAATGTCTCCCACTTGAGCATTCCATTAACTTTTTCACCTCTTATTTCTTAAAAAAGCCCAGAAGTAATCTTAATCCCCCTTATCTTGCTATACCATTATCTTGCTGCATTCCTGGTGCCTTCACACAGAGACTTTGTGGAGCTGTGTTTTTTCACTTTGCCCAAAATTGGCTTGGAGGGAGACAGTGCAAAGAGTTACTTGAACAAAGTAGAAATAGAAATTAAAGTCTTAGTTTGTACCTGATTTTAATTCAGATCAGATTAGAGTGGCGTTTGTTTTCCTGCATTTTAAGAGAAGGGAGCATTTCTCATTTGAGGTAGGAGATTGATTCCTGTTAGATCCTCTCTGTAGATTAGTCCCTTGGATGATCCACACGCTCTGGCCTGCTGGGACCAGCAATTAACCCAAACCTGTCGACTCTGGAAAGAATGTCACCACGACACCTGTGGTGTCCTTTCCCTTGATGAACTCAGGGTGTCTGTAATGCAAAAAAGGAGGTGTAAGATTGGCAACTGTTTAAATAAAAAAGGCCAGGAAGAAAAGGCAGAAAATCTACTTCCTTTAGCATGGGATTGAAGTAATTTTGTGGATCATACATCTGTAACAGCTTGCTATATTAGTAAATGCAGTACAGAAGTTTTCAAGTTCAAAGCAAGTCTCTCAGTTTATTGCTTCAGAAAGTGCAGTCCAAAAGCTATTGATCTATTTGTACAGATAAGCACCCCACAGATTTATCAGAATCAATGCAAACACTCAGGTAGATTCAATGCAAATAATAATAAATTAGTACAGACCTAGGAAATGGAAATGTAAGGCTTAAAACTAATTCAAATGCTGACCCAAAGAATAGCTTTTTATGTGTATTTCTTCAAAGGCAATTCCAAGAAAGGGAAAAGAGTGCGAAAAGTGGTAATTTCAAGGTGTAGACAAGACAAGAGATAAGCAGCATCCAGAGCAAAGGAGATGGGCAAGGGCTAAGAAGTGGTGGAAGCAACACTGAATTTTTCTTTCAATTACTTTTTTTATATATGAACTTAAAATGACTTTGTACGAAACAAGGTCTAATTTTGTACCCATGTTCTTTTTTGAGTTCAAGAGAAGTTTTGACATGAAACTTGTTTCTGTTGTGCTGAGCCATTTTCATCTGCTTTGGTTGTCTCTGGAGCTGCCAAGGAAAGGGATGGGATGGGATGGGATGGGATGGGATGGGATGGGATGGGATGGGATGGGATGGGATGCGATGCGATGGGATGGGATGGGATGGGATGGGTCTGGGCCAGTTACCTCCACCAGTCTTTAAAGTACATATCAGCAAGTTTATCAGTTCAGGATTCCTGCTGATGACTATGGTAGGGTTTGGGTGATGCCTACCCTGAATGTTGAAATTATTTAAATTCTTTTTCAAGGCCTTATGAGTTCCAAGAGCTCCAACTGGACCGTGCTGGGTACAGCAGTAAAGAAAGGCCATCCTCAGCCCTGAATAACTCACGACAAGCTCTAGTTTCATTTCAGGTGTGGCCCAGACAAAAATATACAGGCAGATTCAAACCAAGTGTTGCCTCACCCAGTTCAGTGCATTACATTTTACCCTATAAAGTAAATCCTAGTTGTGAACAGCCCTGTTTTGCTTGGCTTTAAATGAGGAACGGCAACGGTGTGGTTTTCTGTGGAAAAAAGTAACAAGACATATACAATTTCATCTCATCCACTTCAGTGTTAAGAGCTTGCAAAATTTACAATAATTACCAGCTAAAAATATTTTTGTTTAGCCTGGGAAAGCTGAGTCCTTCAGGAGAAGTTCATCAGGTTTTGCCAGAAAGAGTTAAACTTTCCCTGAAATCAAGAAGTATTCTCCACTGTGGTCCCAGTGCAGTAGAACAGACACATAACTTGTGCACTGCGGCTGAGAACATGGGATGTGAACCAGCACTGGCTCACCCCACGTTGGCTCACCCCAGGCTGGCTCACCCCAGCCACCAAGTGCCTGCTCTCCCCGTGGGCAGCCTGAGCACACCAGGAACATGAGCAAGCAGGGGTTTCCACCAGGCTGCACAGCACAGCTCCTTGGTGCAGCCACACGGACACAGAGCCAAGCAGCTGCCGTCTCTGCAGAGGTGACGGGGCAGTCACTCTGCTGGTACGAGCTGCGAGGTCAGCAGAGGTGTCCTGGTGGACACTGACCCCGGGCAGTAACAGCCAGGAGAACAGATCCAGGTGATGGTGAGAAAGAACAGAGTGGGGACAGGCAGCAACCACCAGGCAAACAGAAAGAAGAGGAAGATCAGGAGGGACCCCAAGTTACCAAGCACAATATTTAACAAAAACAGGGAAAATCACGCTCTCTTTGACAAAGAACATAATTAAATTGTGGAGTTTCTTGGCAAAAGACCCAGTGAAAGCAACAATGGGAGATGACTTGGGACATAGACCAGCTCTGAAACCTGCCAAGCACAGGATACCAGGAGGGTACGAGAGACCCCTCAGGCTGCTCACAGCCCTCCTCACAGCTTGGTGCAGGTCCATCCATAGCTGCTGCTCCTCACACCCATCCCCAAGCACCCATCAGCAGGTGCTCAGCGCCGAATGTGCTGGACCTGGGCTTTCACCCAGCTGCAGGTGAAAGAAACAGAGGGCAGGCCACAGGCTGATGTAATTCAGCTCCACTGGAATCAGACCAGACAATCCTGGAGTATGGGGAACACCACTGAGTTTCATACGTGGTCCAAAAGACACTTAGGGAAAAAAAGAGAGAGAAGGGCTTAAAATTTAAAAAACATTTTGATTAAAAAACCCAAGAAATTGCCAAAATATCAATCAGAAGCCAAGATTTTGCCAGATCTGCTCTTGTTTAACCTTCAGCATAAGATCAGGTCTCAATCTTTCTATTCTTGGTAACAGCTGATGAACGCAGTGTAACAAGGTATTAATAAACATCTGCCCAGCTCTTAGATTAATATGGAGAAGAATTAATGGAGGTCTTAGCACGTTCATATTTTCTAATTATGGCATAGGACTTTATTTATAGAAATAATAGAGAGAATGGAAATTGTCACTGACACCATGTCAATATACACAGCGAAATCCAATCATTTAATTGCATTACATTTGGCCACGGAGTCACATCAATAAAGGGCCCTCCTTAGTCAGAGCAGTTCAGTGGTCACTACGTACTTTATGTTAGAAAGCCATTAGGATTAATTTTATTTTCAATGAATCATGAGGAATATAAATCATCTCGGACATACCCATTCCTGTGTGCCTCACCCCGAGAGGGAAAGGGCTGGGGGCAAAGCTTTCCACCACGAGAGGGGAAGGGTTACACTGCACCTTGTGTAGCTGTCTGAGTTTCATGCTCATTTCTGGACACGCTTTGCTTTCAGACCCCAGAGCATCCAAAATAATGAAACAGCACCCAAAGTGAGGCCTGTGCTCTGTTTCAGATGTCGCTGGCCACGACTCCTGCAGCAGCTCTGGTTCATGCAGTGCGCGCCTCCCTACTATGATAAAGTACCACCAGTGCTTCTGTGGGAATGGTAACACACTACACCACTGAGATAAATAAAGCATAATGTTAAAGCTTGATACGTTTACACCTCCTAAGAGAGGGGAAAGAGGCCTATAAAACTCCAGCTAAAGGAGCCAGGGCTGTTCAGATCATTTGCAGCTTGACAGGTAAACCCTGCAGCCTGTTTTCATTGAGACGTGCTGGCGTTGGTCTTAGAGAGCAGTTGGGGTTTAAGAGGGTTTTGGACTGAGTGTGGCTGTTTCTTGAGGGTTTAAAGTACATTTAATAATGTTCAATTCAGACAGGTAGCCAGGGAAGTTTGGATCTTTCCTCCCAGGAGCAGGGAAAAGTAAAACAAGGCTACAATTATGGTGACAGATGATTTGTCACACACAGAGCATTGCTTGTAATTTTGCTCGTTACACATTGAGGGAGGTCTGGAGTGATGCTGAAAAGCTGAGAAAGTCCTCTAGTTCTCTTTTGTTCTTCTAAAATATGTTTCCTAATCTGTTCTGGTCTTCTGAAGCTATCAGTCTGAATTAATGAAAACAGAGCAAGGGAATGATACAATT
Organism: Melanocharis versteri; assembly: GCA_013397845.1. Lineage (NCBI taxonomy): Eukaryota > Metazoa > Chordata > Aves > Passeriformes > Melanocharitidae > Melanocharis > Melanocharis versteri. Next base: position 418,363 of record VZTG01002133.1, on the reverse strand, counting down.
TCTATTAATTATAGAGGCAGGTTTGTGCAATAAACAGAATTCATATCCCTACAGTGCTGCTTAAGTACCTATAATTCAGCTGCCCTGCTCACAACTGCAGCATCTTCTTCACGTTGTTTTACAAATTAGCAAACCTGGAATCAGCAGCTGTGTACAGTGTGATGACATTTAGTTTAACTGCAGGGGATCTGATCTGCTGAAATCCACGGGTGGTCTTCCAAGTGCCACTTTTCGCTGGGATTGAGTTGCATCTCCCAAATTAAGTGTTCCTAGATCAGCTAAATGTTTTCCATAGAAGTGAAAACATAGACACTTGGGAAATAGTATCAGTTACTTATTGTGGCTGCTGATACTCTTCCAAGTACTGCCACGCTGACACTTGGGGGATGCCCTTTCAAAGACCAGCAGAAAGGGGAGTCAGGACACTGCTGGGGCCAACCTGACCTTCCAGCCCAGCCAGCTGGTTTGTATTTACTGCAGGGTGCATGGAATAGGAACCCACACACGGATATCTTTGCTCAGTGGCCCATACCCCAGGGGAATTTATTTTGTGCATCCAAATCTGCAAAACAGAACCAGATGTGCTGTCTCCTAGTCAGCCCTTCCCCTCCCACCGCCAGTGTTGGTGTCCTCTGGGGGGACTGGCAGTAGCAATGGGCTGGATGAGCATCTTCTGTCACATCAGACCAAGCCTGGGACAATAGAGCCTCAGGAGGACCCGGCTGCAGAAAGCACTGTGGCTCCAGCTGTGCTGAAGGAAGTGAGAGCTTTGGAAGTGGTGATAGGCAAAAAGCAAAGTTCCTGGGGCACAAAGGGAAGCTGGAAAGGTGCAGAGTGATAGTCATTCTTGTTCCACTCCAGCTTTCTACTTTCCAGATTAAATAAACTTTTCTTTTCTCTGCACTGAGTGAGAGGAAGCAAATTGCTGCTTCCCAGTTGGCAAATGTGTTTGATAGCAGAACTCCTGCTGCAAGCCCAGAGCTTTGCACCAGCAGACTGGTCTGACTGGGGAGCACTCTGGTAACTGAAACACTCCAGTAGCAACATTTTCCAGCCCCTGTAATGTGCCAATAGCAGACCACTTTGGGTGAAAACGTGTTCTGATAGCAAATGACTCCACCATGCTACAGAAAAAACAAAAAGGCACTTCTCTGAGCTGTAAGTGCAAAAGGTTGATTTTTTTAATCGACTACTCACAGGGCTGCTGGTGTTACATTTTAAACATCTGACTCAGGCAGTCGAGTGGAAAGGTGATAAAATCCTTGACTTTGATTGGATTTTCATTGTGGCAAAAGGCAAAAATAAATACAAACACTATGAAGAAATTTAAAAAGCTACTGTAGGACAAAATGTTCCACATCATTTTTTAAAATCTGTACAGGTACTGAAAAAAAAAAAAATCTCTTTTTTGCCTTGCATGAAGGTCAAAAATCAGCTTTCAAGCATTCTTTCAACAGGCATTATGTTTAAATACTGAATCGCCTGCCTGTTAAAGGAGCGTATTTCTTCAATTACATCCAACATTAGTGCAGCTGTTAGGATTCCCCAAGAGACCACTACAAACTGAAGAAATGCCTTTGCTGTGGTGCTGACAGGCTCTGTGGCACTGCTCTGGCCCTTTGCTTGCTTCTGCACTCAGCTGCTGACCTCGCAGGTGTAAATAAGAACAGAATCAAGTACCCAGTCTCCTCTGAGTACATACCAAAGAGCACTGAAATGATGGACTTCATTAAGCTTGTACAGCAGCTTTAAAAGAAGAATTTTTAAAAAGCAGCTCTAGTGTAAAGGAAGAGGAGCAAGTGTGGGGTGAAAGTTAAAATTTTCACCCTATACAATAAAAATGCTGTTCCTGATAATATTTTCTCTAATTTAATTACTACTATGAAATCGATGTGGGATAAAAGCCCTCTGAACACATTAGGAGGAAGACTACAGCTTTTATTTACTTGCTACACTGTATTAGAGAGAGAGGCACGTACTTTACAACAGGGACAGCTCAAGGCATGAGCAGGCCATTAGCTGTTACCTTCACAAGTTTCCCTACAGGTACGTCTGCCTAAATGATCCAAACAATTGGAAGAATTCAAACACCAGCTTTTAGGAGCCAGGTGGTATCCTGAGAATATCTCCATATGAAAAACATTTCTGGTTATGCTTCCCTTAGCAGCCTCCTCAGCCACAAGACCTGCTGTAAAGCACCTTTATAATGGAAACGGTCTTCAGGATTTCAAGGTCAATGCGACAACACAGGTTTTTTGCATTTTGATTCAAATGTAATTCACATGGTTACTGAGGCTCAGAGATTCTTAAAAGAGATGGAGGCAGGAAGAATGTCCATAGAAACATCAGTCTGGGTGAAAATTAACGTGTAGTTATCGAACTGTCCTAAAGAGCAGAGAATACAGACACAACACATGTGGTCTGATTTTCAGCATCTATTTCCTTGTTTCATTAACGGCAGCATCAAATGCTTAGCGAAAGCCTTTTGGTGTTTGGAAGAAGGTGGGTGGAGGCTGGCCTAGTTGTGGACACCTTAGAGGCAAAAACCAGGGAAGGTGAGATGGTGCAGGCTGTATCTGGGGTAATTATTTGAACAAATCCCATCTGCGTGGCACTGGAGGATAGGGGCAAGCTCTTGCTCTCTGGGCAGGTCTCCTAGGTGCCCTCAGTGCACATTTTAGCAGCCAGAATCTGTTTTTAATCTCCCCTATGGCATTCGGTGCGTTAGGACAGTGATTTCTGCCTTGATCCTGATCATTCCTGTCATTCAGCAACTGCTGGGTGGCCCGTGGCCAGCACCAGCAGCATGGCCCATGACAAAGCCAGCAGTGTGAGGGGGTGATTGACCCCAGGGAGGTGCCACGGGGCTCTCCAGCTTGGGAGTGTCCCCAAGACAGAGGTGGGCTGTTCCTCTGGCTGTGACTCTTTGGTGGTGAGGAGTTTTGAGCCTGCAGCGCACGAAACACTTCCCAATTTGGGAGGTCCTTCATACTCTGAGCGCTGGTCCCCGACACACAAAGGAGCTTCCCTTGAGCCTGGGAAAGGGGGTGGTGCACAGAGCTGCTGCACAAAAGTGGAGCTTTTTCCCTGAAGGAAGGTACATCACGCGTGGGCCTCACAAATGCACACACGAGGACACGCGGCCTGTCCTGGACACTGCCCCTGGGTAAAGCTGTGGAGGGGGGTGGGAAGAAACCCACCCTCACTGAGCTGCCCACGCACAGCCTTGGAGCTCTCCCCAGCAGCGGTGAGGATCAGGATGTTGCTGAAATAGTGGGATTTGGAGAGTTTGGAGACCTGAATTAGGACCTTTCCTGGATCTGCAGCCTGCCCTGGTCAGCGCAGCCAGGCAGATGTGCTCAGGTGAAGCCACTTGTGGAGGAGAAGCTGTTCAGTGCCAGACCTCTCGCTGACTCTCCCAGAAAGGCAATTCTCTCTGGGTATCTCGCACTGGAACTCCAGTACTGAGATGGGTATCTTCCAGGAGCTATCACAAAATAACTCACCACAAATAGCCCAGCAACCCAAAATCTATTCCTACATCCCGACAATTTCAGTGTGTTGCCAGCTCACAGCTTTGCTGCCACCAATTCCTTGAGGCGGTTTTGCCCAGCACTGTTGAAAAGGAAGACACTCACTGTGCCCAGGGGGAAGTGAAGCATGGAAGTCCCGTTATCACTGACAGAAGTTTTGTCTCTAATTCCCCATCTGCTCTCCTGAATGTTAACCTAGAGTGCTGGCACATCAACCTTAATGATAAATAAGAATTCCAAGCAGGAAGCAACAAAATATTAGTCAGATAGGCTGGTGGTGTCTGCAAAAATGTGGTGTGGATGCTCATGTTTCACAGAAGAGAATTTATACGACAAAATAATGTTGTTATGTTACACCGATCGCGGAAAAATGCTGTCACAGAACAGGAAAAAATATGGTCAAAACCAAATTTATTTACTTATTTACCTTTAATACATATAGGATCCTGCACAGTTCCTCCTTCCTGTTCTTATTTTCACTTGTGTTTAGCAGCTGAGTAAAATAGCGTACGAGGCAAGAAATATGTGAGGAGAGTAATAATGAGATGCAGAGTGTTAACTTGCTGGTTTTGGAAATATCCATTTATCTTGGTTAAACAGAAGCTTGGCCCAAGTACTAAGCCAAGTAATCATGATTAGGGAGAGAAAAAGACATTCACCTCCTTGGAAACTCAATACTTTTCAACAGTAATAGCACTGCAGTGACATTGTTCGAAGCTGGATGCTTGCAGTAATTAATATAGATTATTGTCATATGAGGAATGGAAGCATCTGTGACTGCTCCTACCACTGCTTTCATTTCTAAACCAGTTATAAGACCAGAAATACATTGGGTTTTTGTTTCATGGACATGTCCCCTTCACTGTTCAGTGTGCTCCACTGCCCTCAGAGAATGGCAGAGATTTTGTTCTCTTTTTTGGTTCAAAACTGCATTGAGGGCATATGCACACTCTTCCATCCTAGAGAGACTTTGATTTTGTTCATTCTCACTATCTTTTTTCCTGACTCTCAAGAAAAATTGGTTTTATGCTAAAACGTATACTACAAGAACACATCTGTAAAGAGATTCATGAACTCCCGAGCTATTGTTTTCCAAAGAGGCTGAATCTGCATCTGCATCATCCAGCATATCACACACTGAACTCATCTGCAGAGCAGGTGCTTTAGAGTTTACACTGATTTTTGACCCCGTGGCTGGTGCAGCACTGTGCTGAGCCCAGTGCATCAGCCTCGTCTCAGCAGTCAATCGACTCCTCTCCTCACCAGATTTCGTATCCACCTCACACCAATGCTTTGTGCTGCACAAAAGTTCTTGCTGCAATATGCTGCTGTTCCTGCTCTGTCTTGTGCAGGCACATCACCATCCTCTTTTAGGTTGTGGTCCCTGTCTAACACTCTGCCTTAAAGTGAACCACTCAGTTTCTAACTTTCTCCCTGCCTTGCTCATCAGACTGGCTTTGATTGTGTCCTAACCATGAACGACTCCACTAGAAAGGCTTCCTTCTTGCACTGGAAATGCTTCTCTGGGGCATTTAGCTGATCTGTAGGAATTAGGGTTTTGCATTGTTCTTCCAAACAGCCAGTTGGCTTCTGTCCCTAATATGTAGCTTGGACATCCTTACCATCACTCCACAGACTATTACAGAAGTTATTTGGTCATATATGAGCAGAGGTCCCTGACTGGTAAGCATTAGCCATGTTTAGAGAACATTAGAAATATTACTACCACGTTATTCCCAAGAACTGTTCTATTTTGCTATGAGTAGTAGAACTACTCAATTGAGAGAAATCCTTTCCATTCAATTACTATCTTAATATTGGGCTCATTGTTAAAACAACAGTTCCTCACCACTAATCAGCAAAAAGCAATCAGGCAAAGCAAACAGGGATCTCCAGATGACACATCTGTGAGTTCAAAGGTCCACAGAGTTGTAGCTGTGTTGCACACGACTTACACTCAAGAGCCAGTAGGCAGCTGCACCTACAGAATTGCATTTTAAAAAATAAGGACATAAAAATTTTAAATTCTGTGAAAATCATGTGAAACGTAAGCAGGAAAAAAAAATGTGTCTGGAGCTTTTCTACAGCACTTGGGCACAAAATTTTGTTTTGTGAATCTGGCACAGCAATTTATCATATTCAACTAAGAGGGCTACAGATGGTGAAGTTTGTGTTCTGAAAAATGACAAGCCACTGCAGAGTGCTTATGATGCCAATTTTACCCTTTTGTAATAAGACAAAGAGGAAAGATGCTCATGAGAACCAAGCTGGGTGTTTGTTTTTACTAGAGAGTTGCTTATTTCACAGCTCCATGACTCAGTAGCAGTAATATTGGGTATTACAACTGTCTTTGCCCATCAAGCCCTTTCCTTAGTTTCAAGGGAGACAAATACTTTCTACCCGCTGTCTGTCATAACCAGGTTTCTAAGCTGATGTGTCAGGACTATCCACAACCTACCTACATTCCTCTGCATTCAGAGGTCCTCCAGCAGGTCCAAGAGACCAGCTGTGATGGAGCACAACTGCCAGTCAGCTGGAGATACACACTCAAGCTCCTCCTGTTCCTCCAATCCAGCAGCCTCCGACATTTAGATCTCAACTATCTGTTCCTTGCGTATGTCAGCAGATTTAATACAACATTTTTCACTGACAGACAGAGAAAATAAACCAGCAGCACACAGTTAAGTAATTTGCTTGAATTTCCAGGTCACATTGGCTGGGCTGATCCAGCACTCCCAGTCTTCTTCCCTGGTCACTTTTTTGGATCACATCTTTTAGGAACTTGTCTACACAAACACAGTGCAAAAGTGGTTGCCTGCAACACCAATACCCAAAGCAGAGAGCCAACCTGCTTACTGGGTGAGCAGTGCAGGCTGGAGGTCTTGTCTGAACCAGGGATGACACCAGGGAAGATCTTTTGCAAACCATGTCCTTGCCCTGCTCTGACTCTCTCTGTCACACCTGCATGTTTGCAGGATGAACAGATGTCTCTGGGTAGTGGTCTTTAGTAAGAAGTGACAAGAGAAGCTGCAGCAGTGGCTTTGTACTGGTGCTCACTGTCCCCCCCTCAGCAGTGCACAGGTCTGGCCAGCTGCGCTCTGTTAGATGCTCATAAAAGTTAGCAAAAAGACTAACTACAGACTGCTGTATTTAACCACAGAAAATAAAGTCAAACAACAGATAAAACCGGGGAGGGAAGGGGAGAAAGGGGAGCACAGAAGACAGACCAAAGGCAACATAAGAGTTGCATTTATTTTCTAATCCCATCTCTTTTAGTGTCTGTGATGAGCGCTGTAACTAAAGGAATCTATCTGAATTAGAATTTCAATATGTCCTGAGCAGATTGGAGCTGTTTCCATTCATGAGCAGCACGTCCCAGCTGTAATTGCCTGCTTGCTTATCCACATAGCTCTTTACAGCTAATCCAAATGCAGACTCAAAAATAAATAGTGCCAGAGCACTCACTTCCCGCTGGGCAGTAGTTTTAGCTCTCCTCTGCCTTGCTTTGTTCCGGCTGGTGCTCTCCATGGCACAGGGACCGACTCAAAGGAGATAAAAGATGATTGACCCGCTCAAGGAATTAGGTGACAGAAAAGCCACTCCTGCCGTATCTGCCCTGCCTGTTTATGCTTTTCCTCTGGGAGCTGCTTTGCATCTGTTTATCTTTCTCTGCCCTCACCTCTCTCCCCTGCCACATCACTCATGCAATATGCTTCTCCTTCGTGGTTTCCCTAAAAGCTGCTGGTGTCCTCTGTGTCCCCAGCAGCACATCACCCTTCCTCTCCCTGTGCTCCTGCCCTCAAACACACCGCCAGTATTTTAGTGCTGAAGCAAAAAGCTCTTCAGGGATATTTAAAAGCCATGTCCTTCTCAGATCAGCTTCTCTGGAGGGGTGTAAAGCTGAGGCACAGTTGCACAAAGCTGGACGGGGTGTCCCCTTGGATGGGACTTGGCACAACCACAAAGCAAGGCTCTGCCTTTGCTCTCTGACATAGGAATCTGTGCGTGTCTGGGCTCTCCTCCCTCCTCACTGGGTGGAAGGAGGTTGTCCACCATTTTTCAGGCTGTTTTTTCAACTACAACCACCACAGACTCCCTGAGAGCCTTTGGCCAAGTCTCAGCAGCCTCTGTGCCTCAGTTCATCACCTCTAAAACAGCACTGCCAACACCCTGTTGCTTCACACTTTGGGGTGTAAATCCCAGGTCCCTAAAATGGCAGCGTTGAAGGGATATGGGAGCCAAGTCTGAAGCCCCTTCACTTCAGCATAGTCACAGGCATTCAGCTCCCACTGTGCAACAAATCACTCTTAAAAATGGATTTATTAGTATCCAAAACAGCGTTCTTTAAGATCTGGTCGAGTAGATACCCACAAAAACTCAGCTGGGGAGAAGGTCATTCCCTCCTGACAGCCATCAGAGACTGACCTCAGCATGGAGCAGTGTGCCTCCACTCCACCTCCTTTCTCTCACCCTATCTCCACTTCCCACTGGGTTTATTGGGGCATAGCCATGAGCCACAGAGCCTCCTCCCTGCCACCCACATGCTCTTATCCAGCCAGCCTGGCCCAGGGCCGAACAGCTCTTGTGATGCAGTGCAGCACCCACAGTGGTCTATCCCTCTGCAATTGCAGAGGACTCTGTTAAAATTTGAAGGAGAGCATCAGGTGAGGTAGTTCAGCACTTTCACTGCCTTCCTCCTTACCCCCAGGATCCTTCTCCATTGATGTAATGCTACCTGGTCTCTGGCAGAGCAGATCTCCCTATAAAACTCTCTTGGCTCAGCTGGATAGAGGAAAATTGCAGGGAGGTGACCCAACACTTGCCACTGCTACACCCCCTCCCAGAGCCAACCCCATTTTGCAGGCAGATTGTGCCCTTTTCTGAAGCCAGGGAGCAGCTGAGATGATGAATATAGTGCTTGTCCAATGTGTCACTTGCTACGTAAATTCAAATTCAGCACAGAAAGCTAAAAATGTTTGCAGAATCCTGACAGGCAAAGTGGACAATTATGTTCAGCTGCTCCTCACAAACGTTGATCCTCATGACTGCAACGTGCCAAGAGAGGCATTGCCTCGTGCTTGGATTGCAAACTCACCAGCACCAAAACCTGAGCATGGTAACAAGGGCTGGCTCTTCACTACATGTTCTGCCACCTGGAGATGGCCTGAGAGTGTCCTCTGCCAGGTGGGCAGTGCTGGTGGCACCAGCACTTCTCTTGTACAGACGAGGAAGATGAGCCCAAAATGCCAGACTGCTCCAAGGCAACCAAGAGGTCCCCAAAGAAGAGAAGTTGTGAGTCTCTTGCTTGTAGTGACAGACAGTAGCTCCCTCCTTTGTAGCTGACCTGGGGATGCAGGAATTTCTTCAAATTTGCTGTGTCAATCAACTAAATCAGAATAATTGAGATTAACACAGTGTGGCCAAGGTGGGTGAAATGAGTTGTCACTGGGATAGTAATGTATAGGAAGAGGCACTTGGAAAAAAAACTGAGAAATGAAAATTGGAGAAGGAAGTTAAACGTAAAAAAATATTATGAAGAATAAAGGCTATAAAGTCTACAGCCATGCTGGGTGGGCTGCTTGGACTAGGAAGGTAGATCTTGGGAAAGTGGAAGCCTGGAGATGAAGGGCATCATTAAATGGCAAGGTTTGAAAGCTTCTTCAAAACAAAGAAAGTCAGCACTGGAGAGGAAAACATCATGAGATGGAAACCTGGAAGGTTCAGAGGTTACATTGGAATATTTAATTTTAAAGTATGGACATATTGTTCTTTAGCAGGGAGATACAGTTACCTCAGCCTTTCTGAATACTTCTCTTTCTCCTGTTTATACTGGAAAGAGGGAATTAACAATTGTCAAGGATGGCTTTAAGTTTAAAGAAATATTGCCTTAGAAAACATACCCAAATATCACTGTGTTCCACAAACAGCTAATCTGCACCTCCACGTGATGGCTTCAGTTGTCACTGGCAGCCCTGTCCCCCTCCTTTGGATATGGAATGTCCTACACATGCCTGTGACATGGGAACCCAGCAAGACCACTCTGCGTCCAGGACGTCTCCCTCATTCAACTTAAAATCTAGCTGGAGAGCTCAGCTCTGAGCTCTGAGCTCTGGGGAGATTTTGGAGCAGGGTCAGAAGTAGAGATGAATCATTAATGAAGCATCATTAACCATCAGTCTTCCTATACTCTTATCAGTACATTAGCACCAGCTGCCCACTGTCCATTTTCCCCTTGCCATAATGAGGAACTCCAGATTCAAGGTCATCTGCTGGTTGGATTATTCTGTTGGTACAGCTGGGGCTCCTGAGATGCTGCAACAGGAGCAGCAATTTATGTCACTTTGTCCTGCCCCAATGCAGAGCAGCAAAGTTCTGCCACGAGGCACAAACTCACTGCTGGATGTTGCTTTTGCTGCTCCTCAGTTCAGAGCTGCTGCTGCCAGAGCATTGAGTGTTCCCTAAGTGGTGACTGTCTTCTGATGATGCAGGTGCATTTCTTCTGTGAGTTAGCATAATTCTGTTCTTGGTGTGTGTTTTCTGTCTTGTTTTGGATGCAGACAAGGGTTCTTGCTCCAGCTCTTTCACTCTCTCAATAGCAGGACTGGAAAACTGCCCTGGATCATCTCCTGAATCAGACAGGGGCATCTTAATACAGTAGTTCCCACCACTCTGCCTGGGAAACTCTTCCATGCTCTAAGGCACCTAAAAGCCAGACTACCCTCCAGTCAGGCTACACTTTACATCAAAAATTCAACAGGCTATTTTATCTATTCTCCCATCCTTCATCACACAATACTTTTCCTTGTTTTCTGACTCATCAAAGCCATAAAAGAACCATTCTACCACCAGACAGAGGCATGGGTGAGACCTATTGGGACACAAAGCCTAAATGTAGATATTCAGTAAATTCACCTCAAAGTGAATGACTGTCTCCTTGCAGATTGTCTTTGTCTGGTTTGTCTCTTCCTTTTCTCGTGGGCGATGGTGGGTGGGACCACTCAAGAAAAGGGTCTGTCCAGGCGTGAGAGAGACCAAATATTTCCCATCACTCAACAGTAATTGACCTGTCTGCCCAAGAACTGGCACTGACAGCTGTGTGGTGGCACAGGGAGAGGTTAACATGTGGACTAGCAGGAAAACTTTGGGGTTTCCAGAGAACTCCCTTGGGGTTTGAATGAATCCTCTGGCTAGGAAATACTGGGATAAAGCACTTGTCACATGGACAGCACGAGATGTGGGTGTATTCAGACAGAGCTGAGGTGGTCAGTGATTGTATCTTTAGGTGAATGTTTAGCTTTTGTTGCATTTTGATGACTCAGAGTGTCTTTTATGAGGCAAAATTAATGCAAGTGCTTCTCTTTTTACAGTGGCCACATTGCCCAGGAAATGAAATGTCGTAAGGGGAAAAAAGCTCATTAGTTTGGTGCCATAAATTGTTCTCCAAGGTCTCAGAAAACCTATGATTAACATAAACGTAGACGGAGGCAATTACAGGCAAACACACATATAAAACCCAGCTTTCCATCTGAAAACGTGGTCTGCAACATCTCTCTTTGGCTGTCCACAGCTGTGGTGACCTAGAGGTTAGGGACTTTTCATACCAATCGTGACACAAACAGAAGACAGAGGAAGGAGAGCAGCCAACCCAGGGTGAAAGTGAGGACAACAGAGTATGTAATATAGTCCCCGAGGTACCAGCTAAGGGATTTTGTGAATTACCCTCAGAACTACATCCTTTTTTGGAGCAATTTGAAGCAAACGCTGCCCTGGCATGTTTTCTCCACACTGAAATCCTCAATCAGGTGGTTGCTGTTGGGTGGACATGTTGATACTCCTTAGGACAGGGCAGAATAGCTCTAATTTTATAAGAGCTATCTCAAGTCTTCATCTTGCAATGGCTGAAAAAGTGGACATCTTGTCAGGTTTTCTAGTGAGTTCCATGAAATGCACGGGAAGGTAAAGTTCAAGAGGAGGTTGAGAACAGGAGAAGATGGGAGGAGTGGGACAGCATCACAGACTCATGTATTTGTACCAGACTGTGCACTCTTTACTCTGCATTTCTGCCTTTAACCTCGAGCACTTACTCAGAATAGACCCAGATATGAAGAATGAGGTGGGTTTTGTAAAACCCAAAGCTTGGCCTCCTTGCCTGTCACTGTGGCAACTGTGTCAAGAGACAACTGTGTTGATGCCACACTGAGTGAATAGTGAAGGAGACAGAGATGTTCAGGCAAGGTCAGACAGAAAGCCCAGAGTCCCACCCAGCATCCTGGCTAGCAAAAATCACATCAAGTACAGCAGTTTGTGGATAACCTGCCCTATAGGAATATCCCCCACAGAGTCCTGGTAGTCAAAAAAGCAGCTTGAAGCATCTCTACTCCACTGTTTTTAACAGGTATTGTCGTGACTTTAGGTGCTCCGTCTGTTCGAGCAATAACTCAATCCACTCTGAATGCGAGGCTGACATCCTGCAGTAATGAGTTTCACAGGCTGATTACTTGTTGCATGATAAAAATAAGTTGGCAGCAGCTGACTCTAAGAAGCAATGGGGGGAAAAAACCAAGAAAAAGTAGAGTTATTGTTTTCTCAGGAAAGAGAGAAGGGGCAGGGAAGGAACAAGGTTCACAGTCCTGCCTAGAGACTTACCCAGAAGGGCAGAAGGCATGCAAGTTTGTTGACTGACCTGGTAGGGCAGAGCATGCTCGTGAAGGCTGCAGCTTTGGAGGTTATGAATCCTCCAAAGGCCTTCAAAGAAGAGTCTTGGGGAGTTTGTATTGTTGCTGGTGCACAAAAGGTTTTTACCTGATCTCTAACCCCTGCCTAAAGGAACCATGGAATTCAGTCACTTATGTCGACCTCTGGAGTAGCATTATGATGTCATCAGTGTTACAATTTTACACAAAATTAGGCGTGCAATTGTGTGTTAAATACTGGTAGTTAGCTTGGATTGCTCAACTAATGAAGCAGGCAGCATTAAAGCTGTCACATATGGACTGCTGCAGGGCACTGGCACTATAAGGGAGTCTGAAATCACTCCGACTTCACTGGGAAGAGAAGCATCCCTTCTCCTTCTCTGGCATCCCTTCAGTGGAACAGACCCCCTCACCCAGCTCCCAGCCCATTAGTGCTCCTGCAATTTGCTCTGGAGCTTATAAATCTCCCTCCCTGCCCAGGGAGTCCTGCCCAGGTGTTCCTGTAGGCTCAGACAGGTGGCAGAAGCTGCTCATCACCTCTAATGTGTGCCCAAGTTTTGCTTAATTAAGAAAAGGCTCTCTAATAGCATTCACCAGCATCTCCTGATGGCTCTGGGACCACTCAGGCTGTGGCAGCACAACCAGCCAGGCTTTCCTGTAATGTGGGGCATCCTAAAGAGTGCAATGGCAAATACGTAATTTTATTTTCCAGCGTTAAGGGACTCAGCCTGGGACAGGCTCAGTCCAGCACCCAGTGTGGCCCTTGGGCAGTTGGTCTGACCCCTCCTGCATGGCTTGGACCAGAAGCACCAGCTGGGTGGCCACTGTGGTGCTCTCTGAGGTAATGTGAGTAAAATCTTACCCAGCAGTGTGAGGATTTGGCTCAAGGTCTTACCAGTGATATTTCGGACTAATATCACTATCAAAACACTTAGTTGTTGGCTACGTTGATTAGATCCCAAGAGATGCTACTTTACCTTCTAAACTATAGTTATTTCAGGGAGGAAGTGCCTCATCTTGTTGTTTATTCCCCAACACTTAACTACAGTGGTTGTGAGGAAAGAACAGAGTTGTTCTTGGCATTCAGACTGCAATGATGACCACAGAATCAGGGAAAGGGCTGGCAGAGATTCCCCTCCTTTCTCCTCCCTTCCCTTGGACCAGCTTCTTGTCCAATTTTCTGTTCACAAATGCGGCCACAAGCTGCATCAAATATTGCCACCTCTTCTTTTAAGCAAGGTCCTTGTCTGCAAGTCCCAGTCCCCAGCATCTCTGAGCACGGCCGCAGGATCCCAGCAGGGAGGAGGTAACAGGAACACCAGTTTGGCCAGTTTGCCCGGCCAGCTGCCCAACCAGGGTGTGAACTTGGCCTGGGGCTGTGTCATGGATCCTGTGGTGGGGGCTCTGGGCTGACTCCAGGTGGAATGCCCGGTCCCTCAGCACCCATCAGCCTGTCTGCACACCGATGGATTTTGGCTCCTGTCCATGTCAGTCTTCCCCTGCAGCCACTTCTACAGTATTTAAGTATTCTCCTGGTTCACCACTATGCAAATATTGAAATTAGACTTTTGCATGATTATGGAGACAGAGACATTAGAGACTTTCTCAGATCATGTGCCTTCTCTGCTGACAGCATCAGCCATCAGGTTTATTTTTCAGTGAGCTGAAGAATAGCCCCCAGTGTATGAAAACTTCACAATGAAGTATTTGGTATCTGGAATATTTCTCTCTTTTTTTTCCTTAAGCTTTTATCTGGGTGCGTCAAAAACACAAAGTGTTGTGCTGTGAAAGAATGCAAAATGCAGCCCTCATAGGAATGGCCCAGTTCTCAGAGATCAAGATTTTTCACTGAGCCTCACTAAAACCAGAAGAAATTGAGAGGGGCTACGAGAGGAGCCGTAGCCCCACTAGCAGGTCTTATATGGCCTGAGACCCTGAGAGAAGGCAGCAGGTCTCATACTCTGCAGTGAAACAAGTCCTTGGACAGGGATATAAGTGGTCGGGACAAATGGCCTCGGGACAGTAATCTCTCCGTGGGAAAAGATGTCTTTGTCACATCAATTACATTTCCACAAAGTGTTGCATTTACATCTCATACCTGTGCCTCATTCAGACACCTTCCCTGAGAGCCTCGTCTTACAGAGAGCCACAGAACAACCAAAAACCTGTAATGAGTGTGTATGTGCTTAAACAATAGTGATTTTGTCCCCGAAAAATACTGCCATAAGAACATTGGACACAGCTATTACCTTTTCTTAAACTACTGATGATTTCTTGCCCGTGGTGCGAATCCTTTGCAGTGTGGAGCAGAGCTAAGCCTGATTAGCCAGCCTCACCTTTTGCCAGTGGGGCTAATGGGATTTATTCTACATTCTCACACACTGGTCTCTCATCCCCATAATTTTACATCTCACCTCGAGTTCACAAATGGTCCATCTTCAGAGCACACTGGGCATGGCCACAGGGGACCTGGCACGCTGGATATTATGCTGTGCCACGTTGGATGGGCAGTGACAAAAATTATCCCTCTTCCCCCAGGTCCTTCCATCGTCCCACTGCAGCGAGCAGAGCCAACACTGGGCAACCCTCTAAAATGTTTATTTGGACCAGTGGCCGGGGATCTACATCTTACAGACACGATGAGAAAAGGTAAACGGCACTTGTGCTGATTGTCTCTTGTGAGTTTGAATATTTAGGAGCGTGGCCCGTGGCTTCTCCCCAGTGGTGGCACTGGAGAAGTAGCAGGGATACAAAGGGTGTCCTCTCTGTGCCTCACAACCCCGGCTGCTGCTCCACCAGGCACAGGACCAGCCCAGGAGTGCCAGGGTTACTGTGCCAGGCCAAAACAGAGAGGAGGGGCAATGCCAGAGCCATGGCCAAAGTCTTCCTTGTTCTCAGGACACCAGCAGCACACTGTGGCCATCTCTGAGGTCAGCACAGGTTTAAAAATGCACTAATCCCCAGCCACAGGTTTGCAGCCCCAGCTCCCACCCCTGTGAAGCCTTTATCCTTTTTGCCGGTGTCCTGCTTCCAGCCATCACTGGCCCTGCACCTGCTCCGGACAGCACACAAACACAGTGCCTCCTGTCCCCCGGCCAGATCGCTGCCCCACACAGCTGTTACACATCTGGATGATGCATCCAGCTGCCAGAGATGTTTTCTGGTCACACAAGTGCACTCGTCAGGACGAGCGTGTGTGCGATACATCGCGCGGTAGCTGGGGGTTGTTAAGCTGCTTGGAAGTGATCTGGTGGCTCACCAGCCCACTTGAGCGGTGCTGCTGGAGGGAACAGGCTGAAGGAGACAGAGGAATAAATGAGTTACTGGATCTCCCAGGGGAGCAGGGAAATATGCCAAAGAGAAGGAAAGGAGAGGAGAGGTTTGAAGTCCACAGACAAAGGCAGTGCTCAGTTGGGAACGAAAGAAGTTAAATATCACTGATGAAAGAACAATTGTCAGTAATGCTCAGACTCATCCTTCCAAAATCCCTCTCCTTTGTAGTAAGATTTGCTGGACAGCTTGTCTTGTCACAACAACGACACATTTGCCTTTCTTTTCTTTCCTTTGCCCCTCCCCACCTCTCCTTCAGTTCCTCTTGCAGTCACTATTAAATGTAATCACAAAAAATCACACTCCAGTGAAACAAAAACAGATATCAACGTATCTACAGTACCAATTAGCAAAACGCACTCTTCAGTAATTCTAATGAGACATTACTGCTGGCATCTGCTTGGGAAAATGCACTCCTGAATTCAGGCAGCAGAGCTGCCCTCAGGACCCTGAGATTCTTTGGAGAATTGGCTGATTTGCTGAATGTTTCTGCAAAGGTTACATAGGTGTTCAGCTATTTGGATTATCTGATCTGAAACAGATATTTTGAAGACAAAAAGGCCAGCTTGGCACCAGGTTTCCACGAACTTTCAGTTGGAGCTGGCTGTCTAAATGCCTCCTGTACATCTGCAAGTCTCTTCTTTAATTGAATTTTCCCTAGGCAAATGTCCTTCTGCATTAGAACACTGTCATGGTCCAAGGTTAGACACTCAGAGGAGATATCCGCCCACACCTTGGGGTGACTGGAAGCTCCTGATTAGTACAGCCTTTGACTCTCACCATGCCTTGAAGTTGGGCTTATTAACTTGGGCTGAGGGCTCACCAGAGCCTGGTCAGTATAAATCCCGGCAGAGCTCATCCCTGCCTGCCTGCAGAAATAGGGAATAGGGAGCAGTATCTCTATGCCTACACACCAGCCATGGTAAATTCAGATATTTTGTCTAGCCTTTGGGTAGGTTTATTTCCCAAGAGGTTCTGTAGAGCTGTGCAGAAGGACTTCTTTGTACCCTGTGAGTGATTAATAAAATGCAGGAGGGAAAGGGAGGAAAAGATGGAAATAAGAGAGTGCTGATGGCAGCCTGAGGACTGCAGACGGGAGGTGTGAACACAGAGCAAGTGCTGTTAGTGGGTGAAATTCATCCTCTGGTGTCTGGCAGTGATTTTAACACATGTAAGGTCACCAGTGCCATCATTATATCAAACAGGGGGTGCCTTTCAGAGAAATGACTCACCTTAAATGACCCTTTCCTAGGAATTCTGTTCTTTAAACTTCAGACAGGAAGATTGTCATATGGATCAGCAAACTTGTCACCCATCATATGCTACGACCACAGACTTTTGAGGGGTTGCACCATAGTATTAACTGTGCTGCAGTGAGCCACTTGCTCTAAAGGAATCATCTCCTCCTGGGTGGAAGGTATTTCTCAGGCATCTGTTTTTGCAGGATCAGCACCAAAATATCTGTATTTCATTGCTGTTTTAGCCATCGACAATTCCCCAGCTGCCACATTTTATGCCTTGAAAAACTAGTGGAGCCCTCATTCTTTCTCAGCTGTCAAAGAGGCTTCCCACAACATTGTAACCACTGGAAAAACAAAGAATTAGGTTTGGCTTGGTTTGGTTCGGTTTGGTTTGGTTTGGTTCAGTTTTGTCCAGCCTGGTGAGGAAGAGAGAAGGAATTGAGTGAAGAAATCTGTTAATATCGGTAGAAATCCTTCTACAACCATCACTGAGTCTCTTCTGAGAGCTCCAGAGAGATTTCCTGTTGCCATAGGTCTACTAGCAAAAACTGATGCAGCCAAATATACTTGTAAAGAAAAATGCAAAGAAGTTGGCTTCTGAGCAGAAAAATCCCTGAGCACAGGGAATTCTGCAGGTAAGATACAGGAGTAGTTTCTGACCATTGCATTCAAGGATTTCTGATACCAGTAAACACCTCACCATGAGGCAGTCTGAGTGACATCTGCATAACAACTGTGATATCAGAGAAGTGAAAGTGGATTCAAAGTCATTCTGAATTATTCAGGCAGGCAGGCATCCCAGCCTGACAAGCCTCACGACTGCGTGGTGCCGGAGGAGGCAATGTCTCCCTGGGTGTCACACCATGGTCTGTTTGCAAGGGGAGGGCTTTGAAGTTAGGTAATCTGTGTTTATTTGAAATAAATAAAGCAACTGCAGGTGCCTGGTTATTCTAGCTTTCCCGTGAGGACCCTTAGCACTGTTTACAGAGCTCTTAGTACAGCTCATTTTGGAGCAGGAGATACAGAAGGCTCTGCTGACCGCTCTGCAGGGGGATCCCCGCACTGCTGCTGGGCAGGGACGTGGAGAGGGAAATCTGTGCTCTGTCCCCAGCAGGCACAGGCACGGCTGGGATCTCCGCTCTGGCATCTGAGCCCGGAGAGAGCAGCCAGCCCCGATCCCCTGAGCAGCTTGCCAGAAAGGACATGGAAATGTAGCAGGGGAGAACTTCAGTCTGGAAACGATCAAGGGCACAAGGACCTTTTGTCCTTGGAGGCTTGCTTCCTATTAAGTGCCTTTGCACAGGGCAGGGAGATCCCGTGTTCTGACAGCTGGGAATTCTTTAAAAACAAGCAGCCCCCCTCAGTGCCATACGGGGAGTTATCACAGGTAATCACAGGTATTAGATGGAGTCACCTGATGAGCAGCGTCTGGGATGCAGCGACCTGTACTTTAACACAGCACAGCAGGCAGCTGACTGTGGCTGGGCAGCTCTGGGATCCAAAATCAGCCAGTTAAGCATGGCATTCTTCCAGCTGACCGAGCGGAGAGAGGCCCCCGAGCCGTGCCAAGAGTTCACAGGTACACGAATCCACCGCGCCACAGCTGCACACATACATGTGCAGGGCACTGCTGCAGCCCCAGCGAGGGGTGTGCTGGGGCTGCTCCCTTTGCGGCCAAATACTGGGCAAAACGTATGGTGTTCCCCAAACCAGAGCTCTAAGGGGCAAAAATGGGAAGTTTTGAGACAGCAGATGTCCCCAGTATCAGGCAGAGAATCGGCACCTCCTCAGTGCAGGCACAAGCGTGGGGAGGGAGAGGGAGGGTTGCTCAGTGCTGTCTCCTGGGCTGTGGCAGGACTGCTGTCGTGGGCTGGCATGTGCCACACCACCACCCAACCCGGCAGGGTCACCAGGCTGACTCCTGGCAGGGATTCAGGGGAAAAAAGCCCTCAGTGAGGTGTACCAGGCTATCACTTCGCTGGTGTTGGGGGCTTTGAATGACAAATATTTATGAAAGAGGAATGGAAGCAGTGCTCCAAGCCTGACCTCTGAGGCAAAGCTTTCTTTAGTTTTAGTTCCTATGGCAGGTGAGCTTGGAAGATGCACCTGGCAGGTGGTCACCCGTCACCTTTGCCAGGTAGCTCATTTTCACTGCACACCCTTCAGTCCACCCTTTTTTTACCTCTGATGGCATGTTCCTTGGCTCAAGGCCACGTGGGAAGCACTTGTAACCAATCTCAATTAGCTATTTGTTTAAAAATTGTCCATTTGTATCCCTTTTATGTCCTATGACATTAGTGAGTGCCTGCGCTGGGCTTGTTTTATGCCTACACGTTGACATAAGTTATGCTGTGTGATCGTTTAATGTGCTGGAACTGCATGACAACCTCTGCCTTCCTGTCTGCTTCCATTTGGGAGCAATGCAAATCCTAATGGCAGCAGTTAAATACAGTTTGATAAATAATAATAGAAAAGTAACATTAGACCATTACTCTACATTACTTCTTTGAAGGCAATTGGATCTGCCAGTCTACAATATATTTTTTCTCCCCAACAGCAGAGAAAATCTTGACAGGCTGAATTACCATTTCATTTCCAGCTAGGAAAACACTGACAAGCTTTAAAGGATGGCTTTGAAGAGAAACCATGGACATCTAAAGATGTAAATTACAGTTGGATAAAAAAACCTCAAGGGCTCTTAGGTACAGGAGACTATTGACTGCAGTACGATCTAAGCAAGATTTTTGCTATAAAACCCCACACCATATGTGCTTTTCCTGACTGTGACTCATCATCTGAATAGAAATTCAATTCCAGTCTCAGGGAGTCTATGATTAAACATATTTTTGCTGTTGCTTCTACTGTGTTTATGTATGATTTTACATCTGTCTTCTCTCTATTTCTTTATCCTTAATAGTCAATGTAAGTTCTCTGGTTGACCTGACTCAGTGATTATTTATTTTTCCCACGGGTGAGTGAAACTTGGCGGCTTCAGCTTAAACGAGTGGTGGGTTTGCTAGAGCCCAAAGTGACGTTGATGTTGCTCACCTGCCATTTTGCAGACAGTGGAAGAGGAACTTCTCCCACGTGTACTACTGTGTCCATGTTATGGTGGTGCCAGGGCTCAGAGGTGTGCGGTTCACATGCTTCGGGTGCTGCCTGGATGATTCAAAAGAACCATAACAGAAAACACAGGAGATTTTGACCAGCCTCAGGTCTGTAAGTACATTTTAAACCCACAAAGTTTGAGTGTGTTTGAAATGTACTCAAATATTTCCTTCTCCACCATCGTGTCCTCATGACCCATTGAATCATCAAAGGCTCGGAGATGAAAGAAGGACTTATGGTTAGAAAATGCAAAGGACTCTCTGCTGAAGGGGGAATGGTTTGTTGTATCTTCCTTTTCTTTTTCTTTTCTTTTTTTTTTTTTTCTAATCCCAGAACAAATAACTCTGGTGGATAATTCTCTGTGAGGGTTTTCACTGTAATGAGTAACTGGGCTTCCAAAAAGCTGTTTTATGAATAAAGTAAATAAGCTCCCAATCAAAAAAACCCACTGAAATCAATTGCAAAATCCCCATAGTGTTTCATGAGCTTTGAGTCACACTCAGGGCAGAAAATTGCCCAAACCAATAGCCTGTAGTGAATCAAAAGAAAGCATGGTCCTTTCAGATAATATTAATGATGATTTTTTTCAGGCCACTTCCTACATGTGGTAACATAAGACCTGTTACCCTATTCAGTTGAAGAAAAGACACCTCACACACCTGAACAACTCCTAGTGGCCTAAGATGGCACTGGCAGGTCAAATGCACCTCTGGAATAATTCCACTGAGCCAAAGAGGCTGTACCAAAGAAGGATTTACTGAGCTGGCACAAGTGTCTAATGTTTGTATTAGCTGTAAGGGGTTTTTACCTTTTCAGAAATGGCTGTAATTTACTTTGGAGATGAATAAGTTTCCACCAGGTCAGAATGAATCCGTTGAAAAAGGACACCTGAGGACCTTTGAGCCTTTCTCTCCCACGAGATGGGTATGGAGGTGGAACTGCCCACCCTGTAGAGGCTGCATTGATGATTAAGTATGAACTTCACATAAGAATGTATTATTTTCAACCTCAGAAATATTTACCAAAAAATCAGGGATCATGACCTACTGGACAAAAGGAAAACAGTCACAGCCCTAAAAGCTGGAGAAGACCGGGCCATACTCCTCGGGCTGGCCATGATGGTGTGCTCTATCATGATGTACTTCCTGCTGGGAATCACGCTGTTACGCTCCTACATGCAAAGGTAATTTAATGGTTCTCCTTGGTCTCACATCCCCTGCTCCAGCTGACTTCATGTGGCTTATTCTTTTGACCCTTTTTATTAAAGTTTTATAATTGTTCCTTTGGTCAATGTAGGCCTAACTCTCAACTTCCTTGCCCCAGTATAAATTAGGCACAGCCACAGTGAAAGCAATTTGAGCAATACTGGCATAAAGTGAGGGAAGAATCAGATCCCTGTTTGACAAAATCTTGATCCACAGGCTTTAGACTTGGCAGAGTTTAACACCAATATAATATCCATATCAGCTGGCCTGCAGTCTGCTAAACCTTATAAGCTTCTCAGGGGCTGTTGCTGCAAAGCCCAGACTCAGGACAAAAGAGCAAAAAATATTTTGCAGCCTTGAGAAACAGTACGCTTGCAAATGAAGGATAGAGAATTAATGTGGGAAAGAAATCAAGCTCTTTGTAGCATGTAGTTTTCCATGTCGGTTATTACTTTCATTTTAACAAGTGAAATTCTCATGAAAGATAGCAATTTGCTGAATGTGAAAGACCAGCATTCATCATTCCTGCACTGCATTTAACTTTTCCGAGGCTTTCTCTGGCTTCTTCTTCTGCCACTGAGCAGAGAGTTTGGCCTGTGATTCATTAGCAACGTTTGCAATCAGTTTTCAAGCATCAGCCCTATTGAAAATCCAGCTCAGACTGCAATAAGGCTGTCAGTGCTGGTTTTTTTCTGTCCTGATTGGTGGAGTTAAGAGAATGAAAAATGTGCAACTAGGGATCAAAATATTAGTCTGCCATGCCCCAAGCCACACTAAAACAAGGGCACATACCTGGAACATTTTGGGTTAAATACCACAGGCTTCTTCTTTAGGCACGTGCAAGAAGTGCCTACAGTTAACTGGTGTGAACATCCTCAATCATACTGGTGCACCTGCATGAGAATATTCCCTCTTGACCCTGCAGTGATAAGGAATACAGATGAGGATGAGCTGTACTGATTGGCAGCATCTTATTTATGTGATAAAGTTATTTGTCCCATTTTAAATCAAGGCAAAATTTAGATTTTGAAAACTGAGATCAAGACCTGTTAAGTATCCAAGAGCATTTGCTACTCCAAATTGCTCTCCCAGATCTTTCAGCAATATCAGGGTCAATTGCAGAGGCTGCTAAGGTCAAAATTGCTCACGTGGAAAGAGTTGATTTATATTAAAAGATACGTGAAAAAAAATTGCCAGAAGATATCAAAGCACCTGCAAAGTAGCAACTATTCCATCTTCACAAGTCCGTGGTAGGTAGGTGTTACTTTATTACCCCCCTGCATGAATAAAACAGCAGCCAGAAAGGTGAAAGTGAGGAGAAGACAACCCAGGAACCTTTGCTGTCACTTTTTTCCACACAGCCAGATCTCCTCAGGGGTTATTCTCCTTTACAGCAATACCACTCCAACAAATACTGCCTGGGAGGGGGAAAAAAATCCTTTCATTTGATTCCCCCCCAGAAATCGTAGCATAATTTAATATAAATGTAAAACGGAATATACAAGCAGAATTACTGCCAAAGTAAAACAGCAATAGAATTAGTCAGAAATCTTTGATATCACTTATTATGTAGAGCCTCTCATAGGTTTTTTGAGGGGCAAGCAGACCCTCATCCCCTTCATGGGAGGGCAGGACAGCCACGTTGGGGGTGAGCTGAGGGGCTAAGCACAATCAAAGCATAACCCTGGGCGAAACTTCCCCCAGCCCACAAAGGGCTTTTTGCAGAGCCCTCAACGTGCCCTTTCCCCAAGGAAAACACAGCTGTAGATTTTTAAATACGTGCCAATGAACATTGCTAGTGCACAGCCAGGCTCCATCGCTCCAGTTTTAGCCTCTGGTGAATTGGAGATAAGATGAAATCCTCCAGGAATGTTACAACCACTGACTTAACTTACAGAAAACCGAGCAAGCTGCCACAAGGAAAAGCTTTCCCTTGGGTAGAGCTGCATGAGGTACCACTTGTGAGTTCCTGTGTGTTCATGCATATGAGAATTCATACCCTGCTAGTTCAAAATTGTCCTCTCAACCTTCACTTTAAATTGACCTGGACTTATGGCTGACCCTCAAGTCTTGGCTCGGGGTGTCTTGCCATGCAGCACTGTGTGTGTTGTGCTCTCCCCAGCACAAGCTGCTCAGTTTTCTTCTCTCTCTGCTGACACCCTTTCCAATATACCTTCTCCAGGGCCAAAGTTCCAGTTCACTTTTCATTTAT
This sequence comes from Melanocharis versteri, assembly GCA_013397845.1. Classification (NCBI taxonomy): domain Eukaryota; kingdom Metazoa; phylum Chordata; class Aves; order Passeriformes; family Melanocharitidae; genus Melanocharis; species Melanocharis versteri. The sequence goes on along the minus strand of VZTG01002133.1, from coordinate 395,041 downwards.
GCACTGACATACGTGAATAGGGTAGTTTTGTGCCCAAAGGCTAAACTTTGGGTACTACAGAATAAAACACTGCCTGTGAAGTGTGACATGAGACAGCCCAGGCTTTGCTCCATGCTCTGCAATACGTAGCCTCTCCTGCAAGATGCCTCCAGTATATCTCTGATGGGAATCCTGAGGTGGCTTTAGTGCTTGTTTGCCTATTCTTGCCATGCTCTAATGTCTCTTTTTTTCCTACTTAGTGTCTGGACAGAAGAGACTCAGTGCTCGCTTCTCAATGCATCCATCACAGAAACCTTCAACTGCTCATTTAACTGCGGTCCAGAGTGCTGGAAAATCTCTCAGTATCCCTGCCTCCAGGTGTATGTTAATCTCACCTCTTCTGGCCAGAAGCTTCTACTTTACCACACGGAGGAAACAATGAAAATTAATTCTGAGGTAGGAGCGCAGAGTAAAATTTGTTCCTAAATGGGTTTCTGGAGGGCTTCTCATCTCATTATATCCATTCCTCGCTTTAAAGCAATATAAGGCCTCCAGCTTCTGCTTCACTGGTAAATACAGAGCAGAGAAAACAGAAATCAGTGCACAAACCCAGCTCACATGTCTGGAGAGGGGCAACCTTCCACCTCCAATCCATTCCACACGGGTGCTGTGCCCCGAGGGCTGGAGCCTCCCTCATCCTTTGCAAGTGCTTTGCAGGAGCAGGGGAGCACCGAGCACTTGTCACATCGATATTCTATTCTCGTGGAGCTGTGGACAAGTCACTTCCCACTCGGGAACGGCTCCCCATGACGGTGAACACCCCTAGAAATGTGCAGGGAGCATCCACGCGGCAGTGAGAATGGAAATGGCGCCATTTCTGCGGGGCCAGGCAAGGTGGCGGGGAGAGACGAGAGCCCATGTCCACCTCTGGTGACAAATTCTGCACCTGAGCAGCTCCACTGAGGTCAGCTGTGCCGCTGGGGTCCAGGCACTGCGCCCACCCTGCAAAGATCCTGAAAGTTTGCTGGGTGGGGACTGCCAAGATAAAAGCAGCAACATAAAAATGAAAGGCCTGCCTTTGGGGAGTGAGTAAGGTCCGGCCCCATCTTTACAGCACAACTTCCCCGACTCCAGACATCGAACTAATGGAATTATTCCGAGCAAATCTGAAGAATTCCCCTCTCTGCTTCTGCAAGCACGAACCCCAGCGTGACTCCGCCCGGGTGGGATGGAGGCAGCTCCCGTCTGGAGGCTGAGACGAGGCAGCAGACGCGGAGCAGAGTGTCCCCGGCAGCGGCAGCCGCAGGTGCGGGGCTGCGCATCGCTCCCCGGCCAGCGCCCGCCGCCGCGCTCCTTCCCCAGGGAAAGGCGGGATGGTGCTGGGAAATGTCCCTCTCCCCACCTTCCTTTCTTCGTATTAACAGCGCCTGCGTCCCTGAGAATGCAACCTGGAGTGAGCAGGGACGCGGTGGCATCGTTAGGCTTACAAGTGCCAGATTTTCTTTAACTACTTGGTTATCCAAGGTCACCGACCCCCAAACTTGGCAAAGCACGCCCCGGAACAGCAAAGCCCCGGTTCAGACTGCTGACAACGTAACCTATTGTGTTTCTATTTATGGCAGCCGTTCAGTAGAACAAATTGCTTCTGCATATTAAGACGAAGTGATATTAAAATTAGTCAAAGCATGGCATGGTTGCACTAGGCTGCTTATTCTGCTGGGTAATTAACTCTCGTGGCTGAGAGATGGAGTCCTCTGGATCTGAAGTGTGAAATGGAGAAGAGTTCCCCCTCCTTCCCCTCTGCTCTGGATCAGTGCAGGAAGAGGCACTCACTGTCTGTGAAGCCTGAGGCAGGACAGACCCCACTTCCTGCTGCGGCACAAGCAAAATCATGATGCTCATGCCTCAATTTGATTAAAAGAGATCAGATAAATCTCTGTGCTCCACTGATTCAAAGAAATCGAGAGATTCAGCATAAATCTCCACATTCTGTTATTAATCATTTTTGCTTGCTGAAATGGACTCTAAAATTCTCCTAGATGCCAAGTCCTCTTAATTTAGTGTAGGCACAGTTAATACTTCTCCAGCCCAAGGTTGTTTTACAGGTTAAGCTCTGCTCTCAGGAGGATTCCTAGGTTTTCCTGACATGCTGCTGGCTATGTGACCTGAATACAAAAGCAGTTTTGAGTGGAAGTTTGTAACATCTATAAAATACCTGGCTTCTTGCTCATGGCTCAGATCAGCAGAATTTCCAAGCTCAAATCAGCACAACCCATCTCAGCATTCCAGGTGTGCTATTCCTCTTCCCTGGCCACAGAGCATCCCCATGCAGCAGGAAAGCAGTCCTGAGCAGTGCTGAGTGGTGACGCTCCAGCTGGGTGCTAGCTGTCTCTCTCCATCTCCCTACTCAGATCTGTGTTCCCTGTTTTTCCCCTTGCCAAATAAATAAAATTTTAAAACCCGTGCCTGGCCCAGTGAGCTCTGACATTACTGAGGACAACACAGAGCATGGTCCTGACACTCCAAGGCCAACACTAGTGACCTTCAAAAGGTCAGCACCCCTCCGCCAACCTCTCTGCTTTGCTGAGCACCCACCCACACACACACAGCAGCATCTGGAGCCCATCTCTCCTCTCCCCGCCAGCCAGCACAGACAGAGCAAAATCCACTTTGATTTTAAATAATGGTTTATCCAGGAGAATTGCTGTCTAGCCTGGCTGTCAGCTCAGAAGGTGGAGTAAGGAGTAGGTACAATTTATGCTGAGATCTACAGCATGCTGCTGCCAGTCTCCGGTGGGAATCAGTGGGAAGTCAGTGGATACCTGTCAAGCTGCTCAAGTCTTTCCAAGAAAAGCACATAAGATTTTTTTGCTGGCTTTTCATTGCTCTCGCTGCTTGTACTTTATCTCTAGCCTTTAGGACAAGCCCAGCCTCTTGTCAATACCACAGACAAAATGGTTTAAATGCTTCCATGGCTGCACTTTCCTTCCTCAGCTGCCAGAGGATGTAACAGCCTCTGCGAGAGGTAAATCGGCCACAGAGCCAGGCTGTCACCATGAGGAAGGGCTGTGGTAGTTAAAGCAATTAGAGAGGCCCTATTTTGATCTCATATTACGTAATTTTGACTCTTTTCATGTCACCGGAGCTACTGCTGATTTGTATCAGTTCTCCATTAGTGAGATATCAAGAAGGATTTAATCACCAAAATCAGCTGTAACTGCCTGAGATTTAGAAATTATGTGGATTCTCAGGGTTTCTCGCTGAAGGCTCAGGTATTTATAAGCCAGGAAGGAGTCTGCCGGGTGCAGGGAGGGGAAGCAGAGGTGTTCAGCTGTGGATTCCAGTAGACCCATTTCAGTACTGGAACTGGAGAATTCCATCTGGAGGAATCAATTCAGGCCAACTCAGACACAGAACTCCCCCTTCAACCCTTCTCCAAACTTGTTGCTCTTTACAAAAGAGATGTAAATTGACATCCTGACCACTTTCTCATGAAGATTGCCACAGCACATCCTGTCTGAGTTTCCAGGCTCAATTTGGACACCAGTCCCAGCCACAAGCATATGATGAGAGTTATGTATTTCACTGCCCAGCCTGAACTGGAGGCTTTTCTGGCAACAGCCTTTTCAGTGTAACATCATTGATTTAAAGGAAATTGCCTCCAGCTTGCCTGGAGATTTTGTATGATCTCCATCCTTGGAGATATTCATAACCCTGCTGGACAAGTCCCTGAGCAACTCTGCACTGAGCAGGGCACTGGACTGGATGTGTCCAGAAGAATCCAGACAGGATACCTACCCAATCCTCTATACTAGGAAAGCAGAGATGAAAACGTTAATAACAGCTTCTATTTGTAACTGTCTGGTAGGTCCTTCTTGTGCTCAGATTGCGAGGAACACAAGAACCACATTTCTCATGCTGTATCACAGAATCCTCACCTGAGGTAGAGCACCAGACATTGTTTACTTGCAGATTTCCAGGTGTTTGACAGTGCAGAAGTGCAATAAACCAGCACAGATTTAGTTGTCTAGATTCACAGGTACAGCATGACAGTTGGGGATATAAAATTTCTTGTCAGGCATTGGAGAAAACTACTGAAAATTAAAACTGTGGAAAACAAAGAAAATATAAGGATATCCCATTATTGAGTCTTTCCACTTGTTTGCCAAACACCTGTGAAACACAGCCCTGTGCTGTCCCTGGGATGTCACTGATCCCGAGATGTTGAAGGTGGCCAGGAGCACCCTGCAACAAAAATTTAATGTCCTTGGGCTGAGAACCTTCTCAAAGCTCAGACCAAGATGTGTCCAGGATCTCAGGAGAACCAGAGTGAGGCAGACAGCACACAGAGTAAAGGACACACACACCTTGGAGAGCACCTGAGAGACCACAGCCTGGACAGAGAGACGGCTTCTGCACGAGGAGTCTGCATGAGAGGCAAAATGAATCAACTTCCCTTGCACAGCTGCACTTCACAGTTTCGTGCTCCCAGACCCTCCATCACGGGCAGCCCAGCACGGCTGGTGGCTCTGTGCCAGCGGGTGAGGGAGGAGCAGCTCGAGTTCTGCTGCAGGTCCCCTCTGAAAACACTTGGACAGTACCTGGACTCACTGCACTCTTGGGATATTTCTGCAAACTGAGAGCCCAGGAATCTTTCATCCTTTTGGCTTCTATGTCTCTTCTGTTTTCTGTCAACGGGATGTTGTATTTTGGCAAAAGTGGCCAAGTTCTCATTTAATCACCTCATTCAGGATACTTCACGGGAATTCCAGAAACAGAAATGGATAGCAAAAAACTGATGAGAAAAAAACCCCACCCTCCCCCAAGAAAAACCCCACAACACAAGCCCATTTGAACTGGAAATACTGCTATTATGACAGTGACAACAGCTAATTTATTAAGAGAAAATGAGGAATGCTTCACTGAGAAATTTCCCCTACTTAGTAGATTATGATCTATTAAAGACTCGTGGGCACTGGAAGAGGGCTCGTGACTTTGGACATTTAAGACAAATTTGGTCAGACTACAAGAGAATATCCTATAGGGAGCAGACACGCACCAGCAGCAAGATGGATGAGATATTAATGCTCTGATATTTTTCATCTCTAATTTCTAGAGCTCTATGAAATATTCATAATGGCAGTGTGGCCACGCTCCACCATTAACGCTCCAGTCTGCTAACACCAGACAATCTCTCTGCCATGCTCCAAATCATATTCTGTGTTAATAACTTGCCAATGAATCAATCAAATCCTGTTATGAGGTTAATTCTTTGATCATAATTAGGACTAGAGATTTGCTGCAGTATGCTAGAAAAAGAAGCCACAGCACGTCACGAAAACAAACAGAGGGACATTTATGAAGTATGTACATTAAAACAGTAATAATCAAAACCCATGGGTCACATTATTTTAATCAAAACACCTTTTTTCCTTTGCAAAACTCACTTTCTCATTCAATTATCTGGGGCTGCTTTAGGTTCTCACCAGGACAAGCACCCTGCTGAGTCCCCTCCCTGCATGTCCTAAAAGAAGTCAAGCAGCAGATTTCCACTCCTCCTGAAGTAGTTAATCAGAATCCTGGGCAGGTGTAGAAAACTTTCAGATTTGGTGGGGTGTGAGCACATAGACGAGAGAAGGAAGTGAGAGGCCCTGGACTGCTCCCATCAGTTATCTTCCAGACCAGCTGTAGCAACAGCAAGTTCAGGGGTTTCTGCTCTAGGTCAAAAATTGTCTGGATGTGTCCTCAATCCTCCTGCTCCACCACCTCACCAGCCCACACCAGCTCTTGCCAGGGAGTGGTCAGCAGAGCCCAGGGCTGCTGTCCTTTCCCACGGAATAGCTTCAGTGCAAGGACTCCATAAGGTAGTTTTTTAAATAACTTGCCTTTAGTATTGTCTGGAAGACTAGGTTGCAACTGTGCTAGATAGAGCCACCCCCAAATCTTATTTCCTTTGTGACTAAAACTGAAATTCCAGGAGCATCTTCAGAGAGAAGGAACTGTTGGACTTATGCTGGGGTCAAAAGCAAAAGCATCGCTAAGAGCCACCCTGGCCACCAGGATGATCTTCAGCCAGAGGCTGAATGGAAGTCCTCTGGGCTGTCAGTAGGAAAACCTAGACTAAACTGAGGCATTACCCCCATGGGAAAATTTGTGTAAAGGTCTCTCCTCATCCCTCTCCCCTCTGAGTGAACTCCTGTGCCCACTGTGATCACTTTGATCCAAGCCAAGTGAGAGCTAAACTACCAGATTTGTATTTACAGAAAGTCAATTACCCATCTAACTGCAAGCATATGTGTGCCACTTAAGATGAAGAGGTACTTCATCAGTTCTATTTTTGCATGTGTAAATTAGCAATAATAATATATTCACCTATCTCACAAGGCACTGTGCAGATTAAAGCATTAATGTTTGAACAGCACTTGGAGGTTCTCCAATGGGAAATTCTGTAGATGTGCAAAATATTGAGTTTTGCTGTGATAAATTTATTATTAGCGTAATAGTATTCCACTCTTGTTATGAAAAGCATAATCATCTTGAGATTTCCCCGCTTGCCACCTGGAAACAGACATTGTAACAGGTTTGGAGACACATTTTTCTCCCTCTGATTTCCTCCCAGTGCTCGTACATCCCCAAGTGCGGGAAGAATTACGAAGAATCCATGTCGCTGGTGAACGTCGTGATGGAAAACTTCAGGAAGTACCAACGCTTCTCCTGCTTCTACGACCCTGAGGGCGTTCAGAAGAACGTGATCTTAACCAAACTGTACAGCTCCAACGTGCTGTTCCACTCGCTGTTCTGGCCCACCTGCATGATGATCGGCGGGGTCGCCATCGTCGCCATGGTAAAGCTGACTCAGTACCTTTCCCTGCTCTGCGAGAGAATCCAAAGGATCAGCAGATAGGAAAGGGGACTTCCCTGAAATTCAATTACAGCGAAAATACTGTTTTTCTCATTCTTCACCAAAGAACCTTAAGTTTGTAATGTGCAAGTCTGGTATAAGTTCCTTACTATATTCTTCTAAGTAGAGCAATAATGCAAAAGCTGTTCTATATGCAAACATGATGTTATTATTATGCAGACAACTGAAAAAGTTACTGTTTTGTGTTGACCGTCTCTATGATCTTGTTTTATGCTGGGGTTAGTACTTTCTTTTCTACAGCCGAGATAGGGCTCAGTGTGACCATTGGCCAAGCTTTAGTCAATTGATGTTTTCAGTGTAAAGAATTCTGGGGAGAATTCATTGCTGGACAAAGGGCAGCCAACCACTTGTGCATCGTTGAGGTCTCACACCTGGCTCAGTCCATTGGATGGATTTGTGGCTTTTTTTTTTTAATATTGGCTGCAGAGGTGGGGGGAAAAAGCATTGATTGAGGTTTTTTTTTTTTATGGTAAGATGGCACAAAAGGAGGTATTTTGGGGTCAGGGTAAGCGTACAGTATTTTCAGCTGCTGTAGGACTTGGTGATGCTTTGTGTTTGCTCCCTCAGTTCAGAAGTCAATTGTACCCTATGGTGTTTAAGGTCTTTTGGAAAACACTTTGGAATTTTATTTTGTGTAGTGCTATAATTTTCTTCTGTCTTATCAACATAAGTTTTGTCACTTGCAGAAGCCGTAGCCAAAAAGCAAAAAACACCTTGTTCCATTTTGTATTCTAGTCTGAGCCCTCTTGATGGAGGTGGGACCAGAACTCCTTATGTAAAGGTTTATTATTCATTTGTCTTGTATTTGCTACCATACCACTGTAAAGAAAAAAATAACACTATCAGCTATTTTTTCATTTTTTACTTCCAACTATTTTAGATTTTTTTACTTGATATATATACAGATATATATATATATAAAGAAAAAGCTATATTATATCTAGTTGTGTATTGAAACTTGTTTAGGGGGGTTTTTTTCTTTCTTTTTACCCACTGGAAAATGAACAGTACAACTCATGTATTTGTAACCTTCATCCTTGGATAATATCATAACACGGAGCAGCAGCACTGCAGGAACTTATCCAATATTCATGATGTTGTTTCAGTCAAAGGTCTCTGTTGCTATGACATGGGGAATGACAAAAATCTCATCCAATTCTATGGCTCTATTAACTGAATTGTTAGATAATCATCATAACACATTTGGAAATCTCTCCTGACCTTAACTCACTATGCAGTGCTAGCTGACGTGAATTATGATTCACGAGACCCAGGTGCAATGATTTATTGGAAAAACTCAGAATCTGGCTGAATTGTTGTCCTATCTGTCAAATATTTACCACAGTATACTTGCCAATTCAATTTCATACACACTGTAGTCACAATTTCTGCATAATTTATTTTTATTCCCCTATAGAAAACATTCCTTCTTATGTTTTAAAGACACCTATCTCAGTTTCTCACGTTGCACCCAGCCTGAAGGACAAACACAAGGCACATCCTGGGAGCAATCCTGTGAACTCATTATCCAATAGCTCAAAAAAACCACATACAGGCCTACTCAAACCAAGAAAATAACATTTTTCCCTTCAAAAAGACTGCAAATAAAGTATTCTGCCTGGTTCATCTATATATATATAAGTACCTTTCCTCATCATAGCATTAAAAATTTCAAGATGTTACAAAACAAGTCATGCAAGTGTAATGTGAGCTGTAAAAAAAAAAAAAAAGAGTTCTCAGCAGTGAAAATAAACCTGCAATCTTGTAATCAGTAGTATAATTTTCCTTAGGTAATTAAATTCCTGGAGGGTGGGGGGATAATGAAGGTTCCAAAAATATGTAATAAAAATATTAAATTAAATCTTCCAGATTTCAATATCTTCTGCCTTCAGATCTGGCTTGTTTCATCAAACTGCTTTCTGTAGCTTCTATTACCAGGAAAAGAGGAGTGCTGGTGCACCAGGGAATTCATAAACGTCATTTTCGAAAATGAAGTTTCGATCAATATGTTGGAATTGCAGGAGCCGGCGCTGGGAGACCTGGGAACCTCAGCATCAGTGGGACTGGACTGTGCTGCCAAACACAATTCCCAAATCAGGAATGCTGTATGGCCCTGGCAGCACTGATATCTGGTGTGGTGGCTTTTCCACACCATCACCAACACCTGTGCTGGCCATCTGCACAACGATTTGTGTGCCTTGTGACACCTTTGGTGCCTGCATTTGTGTATTTTCGCCCGGTGACAGGGAAGCTGATTGTTCCTGACATTCACACGTCAAACGCTGCTTTCAACATATCGTGCCATAAAACATTTCACCAGAGCTCCTGTGGGTGAAACATCTTGCTGCTGTTGTAGGCTATAATCATTTTGTTGACATTAAGGGAGAGATCTGTGGGATAGCAAAACAACTTGAGTAATTGGATGGAGTGAGGTAAAACAATAATTTTGAAGGGAATTATCCATCTGATCCCTGGCACTGTTAACCCCCTACTGAAGTGTTAGCACTGCAAATGGGATTTTTGACAACTCCTGCTGCCCCAAAGAGAGGTGGTGTTTCAGCAGAGATGTTAGTCTGTCCTATTTCTTTCTCTACTCTATTTCAATACCATGTTTTCCCCTGCAAATGAAATTGATGTTCCTACAGGCGGCTCAAATGAATGAGAAAACATGTAATGCAATTCAGCGACCAGGCAAACCTACTGTGTTTCTAGCACTGGTTCTGACTTCCCAGCACAAACATTTCCTCTCTTGATATCCCAGCTGGACATTTGGGACAGCAGGGGGAAACCTGTCCTGGAAAACTCTGGAAGGGAGAGGTGTAATATGAAAATGGTTGTGCAGTATTTCCAGGCATCAGAAGCCTATGACAAGCATCCTTGTGTGATTTAAAGCATTCATAAGTATTTCAGGTACCAAACTCACATGGCCTTTCAGTAGTTGTTATTTTCTTAATTAGATTGTATATGTCAAGCCTTATTTCTATTCTGGAACATCTAAATCTGAAGCTGAAGCGTGAACATCCTTGCTGTAATACTTTGAAATTTGGCATCTTGCGGCAGATTTACTAAATGTCACCAGCTAGGACAACAGAGAGTTTATTTTGATTTAGATTTCCTCATTGAGGAGACATCAATTTTTCTCACAAAATGTTCCCAGTGGAAGAATACCTGTCTCCAAGGTGAGCTTGGGTGAGTGCAGCAAGGAGAGAGGGTTCAGGAAACACAAGAGGAGGAGACACATCTCAAGGAGACACAAAGCCAGTGACTTCCCACCTGAAGGACATATAGGGAATAAAGTCCCACCTCAAAGCCGTCTTTTTTTCCCTTTGTACAGATGGGAGTGAACTTGGGTAATTAATTTTTCAATTCTGTTTGAAAAATAGGGTTGGGGTAAGGGTTAAGGGTTAGAGTTTGGGTTTGGGTTAATGTCTGTTCAATGGAAGACGTTGCTGAGAAAGACCTGGCTGGTGTTAGTCTGTTCTATGAGGATACCTGCTCTCATCTGACTGTCAAACCTTTGACCTTACAGCAGTATTAACTTTTTTGTGAGTGGCATTGTCCATTTAATGCCACCTTTATAATTTTTCAGCTCATTTCCCTTCTCATACAGTCACGCCACTATTAAATTAGCTCTAGGCATTCAGGGGTGTTATCCAATATCTTTGCAGCAACACAATTTTTCCATAGACTCTGAGCATCTTCTCTCCGTTAGCCGCTGGGCTCTTCATCATCCATCAAAGATTTGGGAATAAACCCTCACTTTTCTGCTCCACTGAACACTCGTCACTTCCCAGCACTCAATTTTGCAGAGGAAAACCACGCACAGTTTGTGGAGTTCCCAGACATCTCACAACTGAATAAAAGCTTTGCCAAATTGTTTTTGTTGTGCAGGATAGAGTGAAAAGCAGGGGTAAACTTCAATTATTTTGTTTCAGTGTTTCGAAAACAAGATGTTTCCATTCTTCTGTTTTCATTGAAGAAGTATCTTAAAATCTAGGAATGAGGGAATCTTTCTATATAGGAAATCTTGAAAAGTGATAGTTAGAAACATAATAGTTCCTCTGATGTGAAACAAAATGATCAGCAATTGATCAGTTCACTGAATATTTTGAGGAGGGGGCTTTTTTTGTGAGGTTGACCATCAAGGTTCTTTCATTTTTATCTCCCACCAGTGAAGTGCAGGATCCATCACGAGGATGTAACCAGCAGCATCCCCAGCCAGGGTCCAGCCAGGCTCGTGTGGGTGATGGTCATCTCAGGGATCACCAGGATGAGCAAAGCAAAGCACAGCTCCCACCTCCAAGAGTGTAACAGCTACTGAATTGAGCCGTTCATGTGTTTCAAGTTAAACCAAGCCACCTTGATTTATTTATCTTTTTTAACACAAAATGGTCAGGCCATGTGATTCAATAGTTTGAGCTGTTGTACATTAGGGAGGACCCTGCACGCAGAGGCCCTGGGTGAGTGGATTCCACGCCCTGTTAGCCCCAGGAGCGTGGCCAGCACAGCATTTGGCCCATTATGGGTTGGCTCTCCCAGGCTCTGTCCTCTCCTGTGTTTGATAAATCCCAGTGAACCAGGAGGGGTTGATGCTGCCTTTAGCCATCTGCTGGTCCCCCAACAAGCCACTTTCTGCCCCTGACCTGCAGCTGCTAAATATAAAATAAACTTCGTTTGACACAAACGGCTTCTTCATCCTTCAGATATGATCTTTAAAAAAAAATAGATCAGAAATGCTGCCTGGTGAATTCACACCAGGATTTTTTAAATAAATCAAATTTCTGCAAACACTGAAAAAAATGTATTAACATTTGCAGAGCCCTCCATACATCCTGTCTACTTTTTCTGGTTCTCCATTTTCATAGAAGGACCTGGTAGGTGAGTATTCATTTTTAATGGAACAGCACTTATTTAGGTAAGAATTTAGTGTATTTTATTGCTAAGTGATTTTATTGTAATATAGACAGTGAGAGATGCTCATTCTAAAGTGCTCTGAAAGCTCTACTGAAACACGGCCATTTCCAGGCAGAAGCTCAGCAAATGACTCATAAAACATGGGCAGAGATGGGGCGCCAGCCCTCAGCGAACACACAGAAAAGGTTTGTTTAATTCTGAAGTCCAAGAAAAGCAGGTGAGTATTAGAAGCATCTCCAGAAGCAGTCAGGCAGGTCAGATTTAGGGAACCATATAAATTTATCTTCACAGCCTTCAGTAACAGCAGGATCAGACACTGCTATAGGTTGAAAAAAAATAATGTACGGCTTTTTTGTCCAGGAGTGTGCTCAATTTTCAATCCATTTCAGGAAAAAAATGTTAGGAAAATGCTGAAACACTCTATTTGACATTCAATGTACCCAAAAACTAGCTTCCTTTATAAAGATACCATTTTTTTTTTTTGAAACTTGGAAAGATGCAAAATCAAAATCTGAACCTGGAGTGATCTACCACTATCCCACCTAACTCTTTGTATCGACCCAACTTGATTTTTTTTTCAGGTTTTTCAGTCTGCAGAATAATTTGAAGATTTTCTTCCCATTCAGCTAAAAAAAATATTGTGGAATTGAAAACGTCCTTCCCACTCAGCTCAGGCTAAACTCTCTAAGCCTCCTAGGATAGGTTTTCTAATATATCATACAGAAGGTGTCCCTTCCTGTGACAGGGGGTGGAACTAAATGATCCATAGGGTCTCTTCCAAGCCAAACCATTCTATGATTCCACCACGTGAAAATGTGTTTGAGGAAGGTGGGAGGTTCCATCTTCCCTTCCTAAAGTCTCCACCTTTTCAATTCTTTTGCATAACTGCAGGTACTGGTCTGTATTCTGTCACCAAGCACTTTTTGACACCCAGCCACCTGCACAGTTAACTCCAGATCACAAACAAAGGCTCTGTTGGGCCAGAGGCTGCTGAGCAGCTCAGTCCCCAAAATCCAGGGGGCAAAAAGGAAGAGCACCTTGAAACTCTTCCACGGGGAAGGCACTCATGATTTCAATCACGGTGCACTTAAGCTCCGTTATACTCATCAGAAATTAAATAGGAAGCAAAGTCTGATGACTAAGCAGCAACACCTTAATCACTCCCCTTAGAAGCAAGAGTTCAAAGCCATTAATACAGCAAGACAGCTGAACAATGCAACGGGAAGTTGCAAGCACTGCAGAGGCTGCAAAACCCGACCCAGAGGGAGTCTGGGTGTAATTACTTGCCATTTCCTCGGCAGCACTTCACCGTGTGCTCAAAGACAGTGGGAAGGCAAGTTTGTACCAGCAGCAGCACATTTTCCATCGCTGGCAGCTCCCTTTTCTCCCCAGCACATGCTGGTTCCCAACCCCACACACGGGTTTCTGGGTCTCAGCCTCCAAGTACAAGATAAGATCTCCCACACGAGGCCAAGAAATCTGTCCCAGAGCAGGTTCTTTCACAGCACGGAAAGTGCTACCAGTCCAAGGTTTCTATTAAACAGCCATCAGGAAGGAGAGGGAAAGATAAACAACAAACACGAGTAAATGAGGTGTTCTGCTTTTCTCAGGAGAAATGAGGATTATCTGCTCACACACAGGGGTTTCCCAGGGTAGGAGACATTTGGGGGTCTCCTTCTCTGTTGGCAGGCACGTCATGTTTGGATATAACATCCAGGTTTTCATTTTGTGGGCACAACACAAGGTCCTTGACAAATCTCTGCTTCCCAAGGAGTGGCTGCTTACTGGGCCCACTGAACCAGATGCTAAAACTTTTGAGTATTCGGTACCAAAACAGAATTATTCAAAAGCCATCTGGACACAATCCTGAGTAATGTACTGTAGGGGAGCCTGCTGGAGCAGGGGGTTTGGACATCCCAACACCTGGTAGGCAAGTGTCCCGAGTACAGGTCTTGTCAAAGGAACAGGAGTCGAGTCAGCAGCTGTGATGGACTTGGCTGTGAGTGGAGAATTTGGTTAACCTCATTTAAAAACCTGATTTTCTGCTAATACTCTATCACACTCCATTCTTCACTCTTCTAACTCAAAGCATCCAGTGAAAGACATAGAAGCAGAGCTGGCAGAGCTATCCAGGAGGCTTTCCCCTGCTAAATTAGAACTGGCGTTAGAGGGAATCCAGATCCTCTGCTGTCAAAAACAGGAGGCTTTGCTTGATAACTCCAAGCAGAAGGTTAATCCTGAGACAGCAGCCAGGAGAGAAGGACTGCAACCCACATCAGAGAGGGGCACAGGGGAGACCAGGCAGCTTCAGGTGTCCCTGTCCCGACAGCCCAGGGTGCCTGGCCCTGAGCACCCACGGCTACGTGGGCAGAATCTGTGCACAGGAATGTGGGAGGCACTCACTGCTCCTGCTCCTCCAGTGTTGTGCCATTAGCTCTGTGCCACTCAACAGTCACCTTAAGAAGAGGAAACATCTGCGGTCCCAGATTTCCACTGCTGTCCCTGGCAGTCCTTCATCTTGGGCCAATGACACTCTGGCTGCAAATTGCAAATTAATGATCTAGGAAATCGGTTGTTCCCTCGTACCCTTTCAGAGTCCTCTCCCACCCCTTCTGGCCTCTCTCCAGGTGAGATCTTGGCCGTGCTGATCAGCACATGCAGGAAAGCAGGAGAAGCAAAGCCAAAATTCCATCTATTTCCCATCATCAGAGCCGAGTAAGCAGGATCAGCACTAACCCACATTCGGATGCTTGGGCAAGGAAACTTTGGTGGCAGCAGCCCTTTGAGTTTGGTGCTGGCCATCACCACCAGCAGCTTGTTATGGACCCATCTCTGCAGATGACTCAAGGTCCCCAAAAGGGACAGTGAGGAAGGGGCATCCAGGGCCCTCTCATGCAGCTGCTGGCCAATGACACTTCTGCTGAGCTGACCCACATCCCCAGCTCCCAAACCTTGCTGCCCTGTGCCTGAAATAACCCTCAAACCTTTCACACCTCACACCAAGAGCAGGACAGGAGGTGGCAGTCCACTCTGGGCATGCCACCATGCCCATGGGACTGAGTAAGTCCCAAATGTCACTCATTTCTTCTACATCAGTGATGCAGATATTTTGGTGATGATCTTTAACCTTCAACGTGCCCCTTCAAAGTTCACAAGGCATCCTGCCCGCTGCAGAGACTGTGTGTGCAGACCCAGGGGTGGGCTTGTCCTCTTCTCCACTTTGCGACTGGGAAATGCACAGCTTTGTCCTTCCCTCGAGCCTCTTGGCTGCTCAATACTAGCCTGACAATTACTTCCAGCCTTGGATAAAAATCTCCTGCCCTGATGCTGTTAAATTATGTAGAACAAGATTATAATTGCATCCTAAAAAAACCCCTAATCTCTATACTTAAAAGAACATTATTCAGGCTGCAAAAGCAGGTACTCCAAAGTTACAAAACGGCAGAAATAGAGGTGGCTGAATAACTTCCATGCTGCACCACTTGTATATAGGCAGGATGATACAGGCTCTAACTCTGGAGATATCCATTGTCTACAGGACCCCTGCCCCTGCCCTAGTGAATGACCTTTAGGCAGGGTCACAGCCATGGTACCAAACGGGCAGAGCAAGAGTGAAACGGGGAGACGTGCCTGATGTCCTTCAGGGGAGCACGCTGCTGGGATGTCTGTGAGGGTGGGGAAGGTTAAGTTAAGGGGGGCTGATGGAGAGCCCTCTTTTCCCCAAAATCCTGTGGATCCTTTCCCTGCTCAGTTCTGCCAAGATTTGGTGAAACTGCCAGGCTGTCATAGAGCCAATACTGGGCTCTGCCCTGAGCAGGGCTCAGCTCAAGCAGGTCCTCTTCCTCCTGGAAACAATTTGAAGGAAACATTTTGACAGCTCCAAACTGAGCATCTTCAGACATTTTTGATCTGCAGGAAGCAGGGCCACTTTACTATGAGTTTTTGAACTCCTTTGTGTCAAAACTCCAGGGAAGAGCTGCTGGATAGAAGCCTCCCTTAGCTCCTGGCAGCAGGGCTCAATTTACCCTTTGCTCAGCTATCAGCTGAGTGGCCTGTCACCAAACCTACCCACCCCACAGCCAAAGGGGTCCACGGTGAGAGGCTGCTCCCGTCCACCAGACCTGCTCCAGGAGCCCACAAATGCTACCTCACCTCTCCCCAGAAAGGTCTTTTGACTTGTTCCAAGGCTGAGCAGATAGATCGGAATCAGACTGGCAAATAAGGGGTTACAGGGAAAGCCTATTTCTGTCTATCCTCAAATGAAATGAAAATCTATCGACACAGACACTCTGTAGCCACCAAAACCCACGTTCCTCCAGCTCATCCTGGCCTCCCCATATGCCAGGCCAGGGGTCAGGGTGTTTGTGCACTCAGAAAAGTTGAAACTGGTCAAAGCCAGCCATCAGCCCCACAGACAGACCAAATCCTGCTCCTCTCACAATGGATTCTTCCCAGACAATACCCATGAAATCTGGATTTACCATCCGTTGCCAGCCAGCAGTAGCCCTGGTGCACATCACCATGTTCTATGAAAATGCGGTGAAACACAGTGAGGCAAAGCAACAATCAGGAAGAAATGAAGCAAAACTAATTATCTGGGTTGTTTCAAATTTTTTTTCCCATGATGACTACAGTATCACTGTGGAAGAGGCTTTCTCAATGGTCCTTGTTCTCAGTGACTTCATGTTTGGGTTTTTTTAACATTTGTTTTGAATCTGGCAAAGTTCCTGCTCAGTGATTACAGAATATCTCGAGCACAGGAAATATAAAGAATTAATGCAACCTCAATGCATAACACATTTGCACTGTGAAACATCTCCAGTTTCTTGGGAAACAAATAAGTGTATGCAAGCTGCAAATACTTGAGCTTTTCGAACTGAAAAAAAAAATTTAATTACATTTACTTTCTCAATAATTCACAGTTCTATGGAGGATGAGACAGTCTAGATGTGGGCTATGTAGCAGCTCAAGACTTTCCTATGTCTTTTCATGACTATGGGTTTCAGTCTGGGCCTGAGCCTCACCTTCCATTCCTTACTCAATTGCCCTTGGGATGTTCCAGAAGTACAAGCCCTGTCGCTGGCTTTGTGCTTCAGAGCACTGCTGTAAAAAGAGGAAGCAGAATCCCGGAAAAAATAAATCCAGCAAAATTTTGTGGGAGCCCAGGACCTCGCTTTCATAGGACAGTGTCACAAAAAACTGTCCTGCTGCAAAGTTTTTGTCTCTCCCATCTAGCCAGTGCCAGCTGCTTGCTCCCCATGCCCAGTGGGGTCCACCTGGGATGTCCCATCTTAGACCACGAGCTCTTTGGACACAAAGACATCTTCTGCTCTGGTTTTATAGAGCTGAGCACAGCTGAGCCTTGACACACACAGCTGAAGCTGCTTTAGTTGCCAAAGTAAGCACCAGACTCAGTGGCAACTTAATGGCTGATTTTCCATAAAACCAATAAAATAAAATAAAATAACAACAAAAACCCAAAAAAACCAGCAAAAAAAAACCACCTCTCTGCAGCCTGGAACATGAGACTGGTGGGGTGTCTGAACAATTTCCCCCTGGACTGAATCCCTGCAGGATGGGAACTGCAGAGGGTACAACCACAACACCTGTGTGTGACCCACAAGCCACAGGAAGCAATTTCAACCCATCAGCCAAGAGCACACCCAGGGTGCAAGGGGCTCTGTTGTCTCACCAGGCCTGGTTGGGGTAACACATAGAGATGATGTAGATATTTGCTTGGGAATTTTTTTCCTTTTCTTTTTATTTTCAGGCTTTATTTGCAATGCTATTTGTCACATCTCTGCAATCTCTTGCACAGTATTCATCTTCTCACCAGTGATGAAAGGCAGTGCCCTTAAGGACTTCTTGCTGGCCTTTTAATTGAGTTGTTTAAACTGATAAATTCAACTGAGGAAAGCTATCTGAGAAGGAGTGATGATTTTATTAAATAAAGAGAGCTCATGAGCATCTCTCAAGCCACAGCCAATCTGGAGGAGCAAGTGCTGGGACACAGAACCACTCTCCTCTCCACCTGTGCTTCTACAGGGCTAAAGGTGGTGAGGAAAGGTCGTGGGGGCACCAGCAATGCCTTGAACCAGCACCCTAGAGAGCTGGAGCACCACATCTGCATGTTCAGATGGTCTTTTGTAAGATGGACTGGCAGAAGAACAGCCTGTAAAAATTATAGTACATTCCCTTGCATAAATACAGCCTGTAAATATATATGATTGTGCTAGTTGGTGGGACATCTTTCTTTCCCCAAATTTGGGGACTCACTTTCATTGCTGGAGAATGACTCAAGTAGAAAAATGCTGGTATGTCTTGCAGCTAATAAAGGTTCCTTCCACAGGGTGTTATCTGGAAAAATTAGTAATGAGAAAATCCAAGTTTAGAACATCACGGTTGGGAAACAGTTTTGCTTTTAAAACCTAGTACAATATCTGCCTGCTATTAGTGAGTGTACCCCAGTGTCAGGTCCTGAGAAGGGGCTCACCAGACAGCATCCACTCCTTCAGACACTATCTTCGGCAGTGAATAGCTGAAATCCAGGCTTTTCCAGCCTGTGCTGACAGCCAAGCCTGCTCTGTTCACTTGGGACAGACACCAACACTCTCCAACCCAGTTTATCTTCAAGCTTTAAATTATCGCAAGTGCAAGACCCACATTAGACCCAGGCTCATGGGACCAGCTGAGAGCACAATGCAGCCAGACTCCTGGGATCCACCAAATCCCACTTCGAATCCTTATTTTCTCTCTGGTATTTCAGTTCACTTGATGTTTTCCCCTGTAGATTTTGATCCCTTGTCTTCCTTCCCCTGTATTTCCTTAAGTGTTGTTAAGCATTCCAGCAGCTCCCAGCTCAGATCAGATTTGCAGGGAAGTACCAGCTCCTGCAGAGCAACTCTGCCTTGCTCTAGCAGAGGAAAAATCCCTCCTGCTCCAGCCAGACCTGACACTCTTAGCAGAGGAATGCTGAAATATTGAAGTGCATGAATATCAATCAACCCGAAGCAAAAAATGAATTCCCTGCAGGAGCAGTACACTTCCTTCCTCAGAGAGCTGCTGATTAGCAAGGTTGATTGTGTACCTGCCAGCAGCAGCCAGCGTGAGTTCACCCATGCCTTGTAAGGGACAGGAGCTGATAACAGCATCCTTGCTGTCCTTGGGTGCCTGAGCACACACCAGCAGCCACAAGCTCCAGCTCTGCCAGGCTGGACTGGGAGTTTGACTCAGGAAAGCCAGAAGCAGCTGTGGCTTCGTGTACAACCACCGAAAGTCTTCCCCAGCAACACATCTTTCTACAGGTGTCAGATATTTCTCTCAGAAGCAGAATAATCGATTTTTCAGCAAAATATATTTCTATCGGATAATAACATTTCTTATCCCAAAATTTCCAAAGGTGGATTGTGATAGTATCAAAAACATTTTATCTTAAAAGATACAAAGAAGGCATTTGATCTCTTCAGATGAGGATTTTCTCTTTGAAATTCAAAGTAACACATTTCTTACTTCCATTTACTCTCTATTCTAAACAAATCAAATACCATTTTGGTACCGAAATGAGATGTCACCCCACTGTGGTGTTTGCACTAAACTGAATCATCACATTGAGAAAAACCACAAACCAGACTGTGGTGTAGAGCAACACATACCAGGCTCCAGCTACTGCACTCAGAGCAGGTATTTCATGCTCTGAACACCCCAGAACACACAACTCTGCTGTCGGGCACAAGGGGAAAATTCGGAAAGCTGTGGGCTCTGGGAATGTGGGAATTACGGAGCAAAAGCACAGTGGAGAGAGAGAGCAGGGAAATGACTGTTGTATTTGGCCGGGAAGACCTGGAGACCTGGAGGACTTGGCTTTGTCAGGGGCAGTTGGTTTTGGAGTGGAGCAGAACCAGCAGCAGCAGTAACAGCTCAGCAGGGAAAGCACTCTGATTCTGGGTAATGGCTTGGGCTTGAAAGCTGAACCTGAATTGGATTATTTCAACTGCCCAGAGGCCCCTGGTGAGCAGGCCAGGGCTAGAGCTGGGTGCTGCAGGGATGTGATGGGCAGAGCAGCACATGCCAGGGCCTGCCAGAGAGCTGAGCTGGCCCGAGCCAGAGGGGAAACTGAGGCTCTCTGTCCTCAGGCATGGGAAATATGTGTTTCCCTTACAGAGGCACAGTTTCAAACCCAGGTGCTGAGCTTGCACTCTTGGAGTCATAATTTACCCATGTCTGTCTGGAGGTGAAATTTCTGTGAGTGTTTCAGAACACGGGCTGCCCTGCCCAGCTCATGCTGCAGTGTGGACCTAGGCAATAGGACATCGATGGTCTGTTCTGACTCAATAAATTGCCTCAGAAGTATCAGATGCAGACAAAACTCAGGGTTTTGAGGGGCCCAGAAGAGCAGATTATGATACAGCAGCATTTTTAGAGGCTGCACTAAAGCCATTTTGGCCACTCAGCCCTGAAAGCCCTTCCAAAGCACAAAACCATTTGCTAAGCAGCCGAGCTGTTTGGGCTGTGCCTGCCGGTCTGGCTGGGCTGACACCCCTCATCAGCAGCATCCCCCTCAGCCTCTGCATTCCAGCTGTGATTCCATCTGCCACATGGCTGCCAGAGCAGCCTCTGAGCAAAGCAGGCAGGCTGTGAGGGACCTCTGAAGGAGGTTTCCACTCAGCTAACCTGGCTAGCATGGCACAGAGACCTGTGCAAGGGCTCGTCTTCCAGATCCGATCAACAGCCAGTGCAAGGCAGCACCCAAAACTTTCCTGGAGGAAAAGAAAATTTCCTAAACACTATCCTCCAAAGGCAAAATAATAAATAGTAGGAAAAGGGCTGTTTGGAAATATCAATTCTTAAAGTATTCTTATAAATAATATTTTTATAACCACAGCTTCTTTTTTGTTGTTTGAAAGATGGATGCAAAAGTAGAAGTTGGGTAACTTTACCTAAACAGCTGGAATATTGCACGGGATCAGTACTGCCTCTCAAGATGAAAATCAGCAGCAAGCTCTCCCTTAAAGAAATAAGTAATCCCAAGGCCAAGATAAAATTGGATAATGAATGTCCCATGTGACACCGATAAAGAGCAGGCTGGGACAAAGCTGAGCTTCTCTTAGTCCAGGTCAGTCCCATCACTCTTCTTCTCTGTTTGACATTGACATTTTCTGCAGAGGAGATGTTGGAGCAGCATCCATAAAGCAGGACTTCTACATGGGCTGGGCTGTGGTTCCTCACATTGCTGCAGCGTGTCCCAGGTCCTGGGAGCTGCAGATTAGCTCTGACACTGCTCATTGCTAAGAGCCCTTCACAGCAGAAACTCCAGGAATTCAATATATACACCTCAGTCAACTTACCGAAAGCATTCAAGATGTTTAGGTCATTAAGCAGCAATAGGGAGTAAAAAAAAAAAAAACAAACAAGTTTGCTCATCATTGCTATTAACTGCAGTGTGCTGTGTAGCTCCAAGTTTCCAAACAAAAGGCTGCACAGCAAAGTCAAGAGAGGTGTGAAAAGTGGAGAGGGGAAGGTGATGGAGAAAGAAAGAGCAGAGTCAGGTCTGTCCCTCAGAGCCCATGCACATATGTGACCCCTCCTGCAGCCTCTCTGCTCATTTACTTACTTTGGGGGGAATTCAGTGGGGAATTCAGAGCCCAAACACCAGACAGAGACCCCAGCGCTTCCAGAGGCAGAAGCAGGGCAGGTTTCCCAAGGCTGGCTCTGCCACTGCCCCTTGCTCCTGACCTGACAGCCAAGGGTCTTATTTGAGCACTGGCTGCAAAGCTTATCCCATAAAAAAGAAGAAGTGGCCTGGGAAATATGACTCAGGTTGTTTGTGCCTTAAAAATTCAGGTTGCAGCAGTGGTAAACTACTGGGTGTACTCACTGCACGTACCTCAGCACATCTTGACCTCTCCTCCCTGTACCCCACAGTGCCTCAAGACTTCTTTGCCTTCACAGCACTACTGGGTAAGGCTTGAGGAGGGCAGCAGAGGCTGTGAGGGGTGCAGAGCAGCACACACGACCTGTCTGGCCACCACAGTGAAGCAAAGCCTCTGTGACACCTGTCCGGGCAAAAGATTTTGCAGTGTGTCCCATGTTGGCATTCATGTAGGTTCAAGCAGCTGAGAAAAAGAAAATCGCAATTTTCCTGAGTAAAAATGCAGAAAGATGTTTTCTTTTTCTCCAAAAAAAAAAAAAAAAATTGGTTAAAACCTTTTAGTTCTCATCCCCTTCTTGTAAAATAAAACCATGAAAATTTTTGGCTGGCAGATCAAAAGCAAACCATCCTTTAATAGGGAAAATTAAAACTCCCTTAAAATACGTTTCTTTCCTGTAAAATTTCAGTTGCACAGAAAAAAACACGGAGAGGACAAAAAGGCACTCTAAAAAAATTATCACCGATTCTTGCCAGGATGCTTCAATACTTTGCCACGTATCTGCAGTGTATTCATAACATCACAAGGCAAAAAAGGTGAAATATTATGAAAGCCTTTGAGCAAATAGTAAACAGCTTCAATTCTAAGCCTGGCCTTGGCACCACACATCCCACACAAGTCACTGTCTCCCGTTTTTACCACACAACAGGAGCCCTGTGGTCCCTGCTCAGCCCACAAACTGCTGTGCAACCCCACAGTCCCAGAGAGCTGAAGGGTTAACATGAACGTTTGGGTGTTTATTTTGAGTAGAGCATAAAACCCTGACAGGCCATAATTGCAGTGTTGATAAGCAGGGAAAGAATATTTGATGTTTCAAACATCACGTGACTAATTGGTGCTGGAACAGATGTGTGTGCAATTTGGGGATGCTGCAGTGTGCCACGGGCTCGAGCAGAATGCCCCGGAGGAGGGGCTCCACCCCTGTGCTCCTTCCTCAGGGGGTCCTCCCCAGCCATGCACCCCCCTGACACCACCAGCACACGGGGTGACCTTCCCCTTAGAGCATTGTCAAGCTGAATGAACAGAAAAGTGGAGAAACAAACACCCATTTCTATTCTTTGATTACCTTCTTGCATTGGGCTTCTCCCCAGAGCGTTACGGACACTCAGAAATGATGATATTTTTCAGTCGCTGAGCAAGAGACCACTCAAGAAAAAACTCAGAGGATGCCCTGGGCTGTGGAGAGCAAGGTGTGAGGCAGGTTTCTCTTGTAGTAAAACCCACCTTCATTTTCACATTCAACATACCATTTTTTTTTTTGTTTTGAGCTAAAGGTAATAGCCAGGTGTGTCAGTGGTCCGTATATCAAAGAGCTCCCGGAACACCACCAGAAAGCCCAGAGGGACAGGGTCAGACCCTGGTGACACTACCTGCCTTTCTGCACCCTTCACAGTGGGTTGCTTCAAGCCAGAGTGAAAATTCATTGTTTCTTTTGCCCTTCAACACTTCTCCTCCCTCAGGATATCTTTCCACAGCCATCCCGTTGGGATGTTAAAAGGGTTTAGGTATTTATATACAAAGGGGTGAATATTTCATTGCTGGGAGTCTTCCTGTCCTCTTCCCTTTCTCTCTCTGACTTTGTCTCTTCAGTTTCCCCCCTACAGCTCTCCTTGGGAAAGGTCTCCCCACCCAGCTTTCAGAAGGGATACGAATTTCACAGGCTGCTCTATCATACATTGCTTTAGAATCACTTTTTCCTTCTGTAGTCCAGAGGGAATTGTGAACTATATTTAAACCAAAACTTGGTGCGATAAGAGCCTTTAATTACTAAATACAATGTGTGCACCAGGGTATGGAGTTTGACTCTTTTTAAGTCTCTTTAAGGAAGAATTAACATGTCTATAACTGGTCATGAGAAAAAATCCTGATATTCCCTGGTGGGAGCTATTTGCCGCATGAAAGGCAAAGAGAGTGCAAAAAAGAGAGTGTAAGGGAAGAGCACCTGACCCAGGCCGAGCTGAGATGGGGCCAGTGACTGCCCACAAGAAGTCCAGTGCTCACCACAGCATGTTTGCTGATGCCAGAGCCTCCCGGTACTGGCCAGAGAGCCCAGTTCACAGATGGAATCCAGAAAGAGTTTATAATTCTCCTCCATTTGCAAATATGAGTCTTTTCACACCAGCCTGACCCATGTGCAGATGGGGTGAATGAGGCCAACACTGGGGCACTTCCCTCAATGTCACAGACACTTTCTCTAGGACAACGTGGCCATCCATTAGCGTTTCCATGCACATACAGCTCCCCATTCTTCACAAAAATCTTGGGTGTCCTGCAGGGACAGAGCTCCTCCCTATTCCCAGAGCTGCCACACAACTCCCCCAGGACCACAACCTCCTCCTAGCAGTTGGGTGCAGCCAAAAACACCAGACAAAAGGGCTTTGACAGACAGGTTATGACCCATTCATTAGCAGGCAGATTTGGTATCACAAGGAGAACCTCTGGAGTGCCTGACCACCCACCAGGCTGGCTGGGACGTCCTTATCTAGAGCCTTCAGCTGTCACTGATGGAGTCAAACCAAGAGCCTATAGCTACAAAAATTCCTTAGGAAATTCTTCTTTCCTGATGTGTTGCCAGAACACCCTTTCCTCCAGCAGCCCCATCGCTGGCCACAGCCACAGCTCAGCACCACGAGGAGCAGCAGGTGAAGCACACTCAGAACTCAGCTCAATTCCTGCTGCCAGGCACGTGGTGGGTACCTGAGGAGCACCCCCGGGAGCAGGAAACGAGGCACACACGGCAGACAGGGCTGAAAACATCTAAAAGTGAGGGTCACGATTTCACCTCTTGCATTTTGCAAAGCTTGGTGTTTTACTGTAATTATGTTTTGGCTACAAACTGCAGAAGAGGGAAATGATTACGGGTTTTACTATCTCTTAGAATTCAGCACAAGAGCCACAGAGCAGCTGTGGCTGAAATGATGAAGTATTTATATTGCTGTTTTTCCATCACAGGTGTTTCCTAGCATAAAAAAAAATTCCCTAGCATTGCAGTAATATGTAAGTGTACACTGATCAGAGCTCCTGGCACCTGGTCTCACAGCCAAGAGGAAAAACAACTCGCAGGTCATTTTCTACTCATATATTTATAAGCTCACCAGAGTTATGTATGATATCATTGTTGTATCTATGCCTCATGCAAAACTGAGAGGGGTTTATTCCCCAAATAATATTACATTATGATCTTTTCACCAGTGACTTGCTGTGAGGTAAATCTGGATGTCTCTACATAGATTTAGGGAGGAAGAAGGAATTTTTACTGTTTCCTTTTTTTGGGGGAGTGGCGGAAGGCAGAGGGAAGGATACATTGTGCGCTGTACTCTCCACATATTTTTTTGCATGGGAAACCAGTAAATTTTCGTGGGAATCATTCTGGAGTAAATCCACTGTGACTGAAGGTGAGATAATTTAGTACTTAATTTAAAATCCACTAATATCGATTTCTGAATGCTTTTCCTCCCCCAGGGCTGCAAATCAGGTAAAACGCTGTCAGGGCCTGGCAGCACACCCCTGCCTGTGGTCAGCATCTCTTCCAGACCTCAGCCAGGAGGCAGCAGCCCTGGGGAGAGCCCCCGGACCCAGCATGGCTGGTGTGGGCTGGGAGCTCTCCTGCGCCTTCCAGCCAGGCTTTGCAGCCCTTTCTGCAGGCAAGGGGTCATCATCAAAGCAGCTGCTTGTTTGGTCCTGTTCATCCTGATCCATGGGTGTCATGGGTTGGATCCACTTCACTCAAGGGACTGCTGTAATCCGCAGGGTCTCGGAATGTTCTGNTCCAGCGCAGAGGATTTTCCTACACTTCCTCATCCACAAAATGATGCGTGTGCCCTCAGAAGGCTGAGCAGGAGCCCCTCAGCTGCTTGCTGGGGTGGCTGACACTGATGTCCCCAGCACTCTCTGCTGGTGTGACTGTGGCCTGAGCCATGCCTGCAGACTGCTGCACCCTTGGGGTATCTTGGGGAGCCCCGAGCTCCCCGGAGTGTTACAGCCTGTGTGCCCTGCTGGGCTCTGCCCTCACCAAGGGGCAGATCTGCCTCAAGCCAGAGGGAGCAGGTGGCACATCCCTCACAGCCAGCCCCAGCTAGGAGGAGAGAAAAGAGCTGCTGCTCTCCGGACATCAAAGCATCTCTGGAATTCTGAGCTCTCAGCTGCCCCGGTGCAGGGGCCTGGGGATGTGCTCTGAGCACTGACCTGCTCCCTCCCCACCCCACTGACAGGACCACTCGCTGATTCCTGTGAGTAGGAGGAAAGGAAACAGGATCCAGTGGGAGGCTTTGTCCTCAGGATTAACCTCTGTCTGAGAGGGTTGATATCAAAGTGAAGCAAGTGGGCAGCAGGATAGCTAATAATCCAAGACCTGTGGTGGTGGAGGAAAAAACTCACCGAGGAGGCAGAGATGACTACTGGTAGTGAAAGATTTGGGGATGCTGCATCTCTGAAAGAATACAACAGCAAAAGGAGAGAGGGGTTTTCAAAGTCCAAAAGCTACTCTGCCTCTTTGCATAGTTTGTGTAGCTGTCCAGACAGGAAACAAAGAGGGCAATAGGATGTGGAAGGCTATATATTCAAGAAGCATAATTGAATATTGCATAACCATCTCCACTAAAAGAAAAAGGCAGAATTCCTCACATCTTATGACCCATGTTGGTGTTACTTGTTTACCAAGGGCTATTTCCCAGGAGCTGCCCTGGTTATCTCACCATCTGCTGCCAGGTCACATAGTGGTTAGCCTGGACTAGCAGCAAGGCTCATCCCTGGTCGTGATCTAATTCACTGAAGTTTGTGCAAACTTAAGCTAAAAATTGAGCTCGTGATGTTTTAGAAAAAGCCTAGACTGGAAGCACAAAACAAGCATCTTGAAAGCAAAATGAGGTTTAACTACAGCTGATGATCCAACTTTCAAGCAGATAAATTACTTTGCAAAAAGACTGGTACAGCCAAGCCCCTTTTCATTTACAGAAAGCTAACTCAATCAGTTCCTATTCTTTTTAGATAGATCTGCTGGGTGTAAATGAATGTGTATAATATGTGGACCATTTATTTCCAAGAACATTGCAGTGAAAGTTTCTTTATGGATTTGCTGCAAAATCCTAAGTAAAGAAAAAAAAAATC
The DNA here is from genome assembly GCA_013397845.1 of Melanocharis versteri. NCBI lineage: Eukaryota > Metazoa > Chordata > Aves > Passeriformes > Melanocharitidae > Melanocharis > Melanocharis versteri. The sequence continues at coordinate 368,194 of VZTG01002133.1, read as the reverse complement.
AATAGAAAATATCCACCTTTCTTAAAGAGAAAAGCCATTTTTCACCCCAAAGTTCAATTCATTTTGCTCTGGCACTTACTGACTTTGATTAAGAACCTTTCAATGTTTGTGCAGGGGTTTTCCTCCAACCTCTCTGGAAGAAGTTTCGAGTCCTTAAGCCACAGGGGTGTCTAGAGGATTGGAAGGACTTTGATGGGCTGTGTGGAGAAATCACAAAGCTGAAACTGATCTCTGCAAGTGAAGGTGACAGCTCTTTTATGGTTCTTAACCGAGGGTGGGGGTGTCTGTGAGCGTTGTCTGAATTGCAGCATCAGCTCCAGAGGCTGTCCCACCCCCAGTATGACCAGTACACATCTGGTATGACAGACTCGGGAAGATGGACCAGCCCAGTCCAGCCTGTGCTCACCAGACCCCTCTGAGCTTGCCTGCAGCGCCCTGACTTTGAGACGTTGTCTGAGGCTTGAGGGCTTTGAGGGCCTGGCAGAACTCATCATTGAAGTGTTGGGGCAAGTCCTGAGGCAATGGGTTCCACAAGGGGCTTGGGAGCAGAACAGTCCACTTGGTCTCGCTCACTTAAATATTTTGCCTTGATTTGGCAAGGAAAAGTGGCCCCAAAGGCCCTGGCAGCATCTGTCACCAGCCCTGGGCAGCAGGCCTGCTGTTGGAGACCCAAGCACGGGTCACCGGCACTTTGGGAGGTGGGCGGGTACCAGCAGAAAGCAGGAGGCTCTGCCAGCTCCTTTTTGTCTCTCTCAAGGACTAGCTTGGCTCAACCACAGTTATTAGCTAGCAGAGTGAAGGGTTTTCATCACCAGGCAGCTGCAAGGAGGTGGTTGTGCTCACTCGGAAGTGAGATAAGATGCGGAATGAGCGGGTTTGAGCTGCTCGTTCCCCTGCACCTCCCGCCGTGCACAGCACAGCTCCCCACGAGGGCTGGGCTGCAGGAAGGGACAAGGCCCTTGTACGGGGAGGTAATGCTCCTTCTGGGGGTGCTGGGGTATCTCAGCAAAGAGTGAAAGTACCAAACAGATCCTGCGCTTGTGGTGAGCCTGATGTTATCCTGCGTCTGTGTAAAGAGGGAATGGAAAATGTCAGGTAAATGCAAAGGCACCCGTACCTTCACTCCATCCAGATTCAAGGGATAGCAGGTGAAGCAGGTGCAGGCAAAAACAGCAGCGTGCTTTGTAGAAGCCCGGCTCTTCTAAAAATGCTTCCATTTTTTTCCAAAGAAAGTCACAAATAACTTCAGGCTGACTGAATAAATATTTGGAGAGAAATATTTTGCTTAATTTCTTGAGCTTTCCTTGACTGGAAAAAAAAATTCCACAAACTCATTATTAAAAAGAACACGTTACCTTTGACAAAGCATTTTTTCATTCTCTTTTGCTGGTGTTAAATAGGAGGTCAGAAGAGAAGCACAAAGGAGCAAATGATTTCCTGAGATGATTTTCAAACCAAAATATATAACTTGGGGCACTCTAGACACTGTCTATATGGAAGTTCACAAATAATATAATGTAACTAATTAAACATTGTTCCTCAGCTGTTACAAATGAAGATATAATTGTGGTTTTTAGTAACAAGTGTCTGGTATCTGATAGTTTTACCTATCTCTGGGGTTGGGGAGGATAGATGTCTCAGATTAATTATCAACCAGCTTGCAGATTAATGTGGGAAAATGTCTACCCTGGCCTTAAAAATGTCTGACTACTTTACACTAATTGGCAGTCAATTAAATTGTGGTAAAAAGTGCCCAGAGTGGACACACTCAGAGGAAAAGAATTCACTCTGTGTGCTGTATATGTTAATTTAAAATCACTATAACAGCCATTTCAAAGTGAAGTCTTTCCCAGCGTGACCGAGGATTAATCTTCATTCGCATTCCAACGGGGATAAGTACACTGCTGTTAAATAAAGCCATTTTTCAGTTTCCCAAGCTAAAGAAAGAGTTACAACCTTTCTGTCAGAATATGCATCACAATTTCGGGTTTTTAAGTGACCAGCCTTTGAAGTTCTCCTCTGGAGACTCCCCATCAGACCTTGTGATGTAAGTGGAAAACCCTACACAGAGAGAGGATTTCCCCTCATCCCTTACCTTACCTGTGGAAGGCAGGAGAGCTCCTCAGGGTTAGGGAGGAAACTCACTTCTCTTTGATGAGATGGCTCCTGTGAACTGAGCACCAAGAGTTCATTTTCCCCATCTTACTCAGAAAATTGAAAAGCTCAGCAAATAAAAAGTGTGAAATAAGAATCAAGAGCCAAACAGGGAACTGTATATACTTTATTGCAAGAACCATCATAGGGACATTAAAGGTTTTGCTTCATTGCAAATTGTTATTATGAACAATATATGAATTTCTTTTAGATCATTTTCTTCTTTCTTTACCTCAAAAAAGAGAGGCAATAACAATGCTCTCAGCTATTAGGGAATCACTTCGTGCTGTCTGAAATTAATATAAATTGAAATCAGAGCCTCTAGTGCTGAGGTGAAGTTTGAAGTTTTCTGCGATGTGAAGAAAAGAAAGCTGAAAAATCTCAAAGATACTCATCAAAATGGGCCATTTTATCTGCATGGCTTTTCTATTTTCAGAAGGCAGCAGAGGTGAGATTGTCGCAGCAGTTAAGAGAAGAAACTGAAGTTTCATTGAGCTGGCACATCTAGATAAATTAAATCCGGTCGTGAGATGTAGATGAATAAAGAAGGCAGCAGAGGTGGAAGGGGGGAAGTTGTTTCTCTCCTTCCTGCCCCTGAATCCCCATCTCCTGCTTTGACAGGCAGTCCTGGCTAAACGGCCACAAGAATCACAGAATAGTGTGGGTCAGAAGGGACCTTAAAGATCATTTAGTTACAATCCCTCCACCACGGCACCCACTAGATCAGGTTCCTCGGGGCCCTGTTCGACCTGGCCTCGAACACGTGGGTACCATGCTCGTATTTTGTGGCAGCTCACATCCTCTATCCCACAGGAAAATCCTGGTTCTGTCCATATTTACTGACGTGGTCACACCGGGCTGTGCTGGAATGTCTGTAGCATGTTCTTCAATGTGCAGCAAAGAAGTTAATAAATAACACTGAGATTCCTCTCCAGAAGCAACACAGGCAAGCTCCATGACACTTAGATTCTTCTGTCTTTTGATTAATGCTAATAGGTTCTTTCTGGTCTGGAGCAGCCTGCCTTACCTACATGGACCAGCTGCTGGCAGCCCTTGAAAACCCTCTGGCAGAGCAGCACTAGCTGCACTGCTTCCAGATGCTCACTGGATCCAAGAAAGCGAAAAATATAAATTAAAAGGTCATTTTTCCACATGGACAACTGCTATCCTTGCCAAGAGGGTCTTCTATCAACTCAGATGAGGAAAATGGAGAGAGGAGGGGAAGTATAGAGCTCCGAGGGAAAATACTCCTCGCTTCCAAAGAGCAGGTTCCTGTCTGCCCCTCTTTCTCACATGCAGAATTAATTCAAATGCACCACGTGGTTGTAAAGCAAAATAGCATAAAGAACAGTGAGGAGTTTAAATCGTGCAGATATAATATCAGCTTTGGGGACAGAGGAAAGTAGGTGGCAGTCTGAGTTTTCAGAGTAGAAAACAGACCTTTCCAGAGGATAATCTCTATTAGATTGAGGAGGGATGTTAGAGTAAATTGCCAGTGCTAAGCAATTTTCTGATCTAAGGCATAGGAGGTTTATAACAGCCCCATGTGCTTTGGTTTAGATCATTTAGTCTGTTTTGCTAGCAAATATCACCATGTGCTGAGCAGCTAATTCTCAGCAAACCTTGGTAGAGCCATCAGGGAGCCAGGTTTGTTCTGTGATTTAACTTCATCAAAACGCTTTCGTTCTTTCCTTTTGTCTTCACTCCTTTTCTTTCTTTTTTTTTTTTTCCTTTTTTTGACTGAAGCACTGCAAATACTCTGATTCCAATCTGAGGAAACAATCTTGCACAGCAAACACAAGCGTCAGTCCCTGGAACCCGCATTGCCCCGTCCCAGGTTCCCCTTGGCAGGTGCTTTGGAGGAGCCATGATGACACATCCATCATTTCAAGCTCCCTTGGTGCCTCCTCAAAATCTACATCAGTTCCCTGATATACAGCTCTCAGAGCAGAGCAAACCCAGCTCTGTTATGCCCTGGCTTTCCAACCTGCAGCTTCCCAGCCAGTTATCCTTCGCTCCCATGTGCTGTAATTGGCCTTAGAAACCTGCATGTCTTAATTTCTGGGCCCCAGCCCAGCTCCTGGGGAAAGTTCACCGCATGCCAAGGTTGCTCCAGCCCTCAGCATCCAGCACGGAGGATAAAAGGAGGAAAGGCTCGCTTTTCTGTGGATGTAATCACATTTCTGACACTTCCAAGTTATTCATTTGGTTGGAACAGGGCAATTAACCCAGCTGTGCTGTGTCCGTTGTTCCGGGAGAGCCTCCTCCTCATCATCCTCCTCCTCCTCCTCCTCCAGCATTTAGGAGAGCCCCTGACCATCAGTGGGTGCAACCCAAATCCCTGGGGTCTGGCTCCTGCCCACAATCCCACCCAGCCTCTGCAGACCTGGCTCACTTGGAAGAATTCAGGCAAACAACAGGGCATGGCTGTGCTGTGCCTAATTGATAGTAATGTTAAAAGACTGATCGTAATTTGAATGCTAATTAAGGAAGATAGTTATTGATTTTAATGGGAGGCAGAGCGGGCTCTTGCACATCTACCACATAATGAAAAAGTACTGGGGTTGCTGTCAGTGCCAGGGAAACAATCACAATAACATTGTGCTGAGAAAAATGCAGCTTCCTCTTGATAAACCTTTAAGAGCAGCAAGAATGGCACTAAAGAAGAAAGGATTTTCTGATCCCAGCCCTGGGAAGTTAATTTATCATTTACCATAGTTATAACAGCACTTACAAACCCCAGTAAACACAAATATGGACGTTAGGAGGCCACCCACCACTAAGTTGTATGGACAACTGGAGCTTTTAAGATGCTCATGTAGAATGTCATTCTCTCCCCACTCACAGCAACCAAAATTCTCAATTTTTACTACAAAATTTTGATTTAAAAATTCTTCTTACTGTTAGTAAGTTTAGTGTGAGCTGAGGTCAGCCCTCTGATAGAACTAATTAATGCTTCAGCACCCAGCATCCACAAGTCAGCACACGGCCCATGATTTCAGGGAAATTTAGAGAGAACATTATTTTACAGTGACATTTGGAACTAAGTGTTTGGTTTACAAATATCCTTCCCCAAAATTCAATGCTATAAGATTTCTCCTGACTGCCATTTTTACTTCTATCAATTAATCTTTGATTTATTGCTCCCTTTTTTAATAGCAGAGGGAGACAGGAATGGGGTGTTCAAATTCCTCACAAACAAATAAGATCTTAAAAATCCATAAAATTGGCCATTGTCTTTCAGCTGCAAAATCCATGTTGCTCGCCAAGAATTACCACAACAATAAAAATTTCTTCATCTTTATTGCCACAGAGCATATGATTCATTGCTAAGTTTCCCAGGAATATTTGTATTTATGTACATGACTCTATGTCGACCAGAGAGGGTGGAAAATCTCCAAGCCTCCTCTTTGGCCAAATTAGATTTTTCAGCTGAATCATTGAGACTATACTTCGATTTTCAATGCTGGTGCTGGCATTTTTATGACAGTGGCTCTGGCTTATTAACAGAGCATATTGAAACCAGCTTGGTGATTTTGCCCTCCCTCTTTTCACTCTGTTATACCAAAGAACGTTTATTACTTTTTGATAAAAGATGCACACCCCTCCCTCAGGAAAGGGGCAGTGAAGCCGGATGAGATGGCTCCTGCCTTTGTCACTGTCTCCAGAGTAACTGGGGAAGGGCAGGAACTGGAGTGTAATCATTCAATAGAGTGACAAAATACAGGGCTGAAGGAAAAAAGCTTAGATTAAATAATCCTTCGGTGTCCCTTATGTCTTCATCTATTTCTCAAAAGGCATTATGTGCAAAGCAGAAAATGGTATTACTTTTTCGTGTTAATGGCAGAGATGAATCATCTAATGCCATTCAACAGTTGGAACTAATATCGAGATTCGGGTTTCACAGCTGGCTGTGAGAGAGACTAGAAAAAGTTGCATAGATCAAAAGACGTTCATGTTTTGGGGAAGGTCCCTCTCCACTCCCTCAGTCCGTGACTTCCTCTGATCTTGGAAGTCGAAGCTCTCCCTTTAAAGCCTTCAAATTTAATTCTAGTTCTCCTGAATGCTAAGTATTCAGAGAGAACATTTTCAGGATATGCAGGGAGGGCAGTGTGGGCTTGCTGCCATACAGCCAGTCTCCAAAACCCCAACAAAACCTTTAGGAGGATGATGACAGGGTCCTTCTGGGTGTTCAGAGCAGCTTGTCAGGCCAGCAGCAATCTCCTGGCATCACCATGAAGGCTCCAAAGAGCCAGGTGGTTGCTAAGGGTGCAGCTCACCAGCCCAGCCTGCCAAGGACTCACTGTCCAGGGAGCCACAGCCCAGCAGCCCCAGGGACCTGGCAGGGTCTCTGTGCACCTCTGTGAGATCTGGAGGAAGTCTGGGGTAGAAAGTGGCTGTGGAGAAAGGCATCAGTACATCCACGGAAAATGTCAAAGAGTTTCCAAAGATCTGTAGCTTTTGGGATGTGCACTCAGGGCTAGAGAATGGGGCAGCTCTGCTTCATGGATCACTCTCTCTCACCCAGAGGCTGCCTGGCCTCCATCTCCACCCACGCCCCACCAACCCCTGGATAACCACAAGGAGTGGCACCAATCTTGGTACCACTTGGTCTAATAAATGAGACCATGAAGCACAGAGAAGCAGGAGCTGTTCCGCGTGCGGTTCAGCTGTTCCTGCTGCAGAGGTGGCTCCTCATCATCCAACTGCCACAGCCACCTGTGTTTTATCCACCTGCAGAACCAGTCAGCTTTTCTGGAAAAAGCCTGGATGTGAGTGCATTGGATCATTGTGACTAATCATGAGAGGGGAAATAGAGGGAAGAGCACTCCAGAGGGGTATGAGTAGTACTGTCACCAGAGCAGGAAGAATTAATTGCTTGCATCCCAGTTCTTTGCAAGTTGTGGAAGTCAGTGTGAGGGAAGGATGCCCACATCTTGCAGAAGGAAGGTGTGTAAAGCCAGGGTCACCTTTCACAGCAAAACTTCATAGAAATTAGATGACAGCCCAACCGTGCTAAGAGTTTCTCCACATCAGAGGTTTTGAATTGCGGCAGAATAATTCCAGCATCTGTAATTAGCGCTTCCATTAAATCCTCGTTGCTCTCATATTAATTTCAGGAGTTTGGAACTGTCAGGAGCATTATTAAGGGATGCTATCCTTGTCAGGAGCTGCAAATAAAATTTGAGCTTCTGATTAGAAGTTTAGGGCAGCCCTCATTATTTCCCGCATCAGAAGAGCAGTCTTTTTGGGCTACCCTTCCAGTCAGTACTGTTTCATTATGGAGGGTCTCTAATTATTTCTGCCTCGGAGCTATTAAAAAAAAAAAAAAAAAGCCAATTTGTTTTTCACATGCTCCTTGGTGCAGCCAAATACAAAAAAATCCCATTTGTTTTCAGAGCTGGAAGGACACAGTGGCACTGGGAAAGTGCTGGAAAAAGTCACTGTGATACTGGGAAGGTTCTGGAAGAAGTCACTGTTGAGTTTTTCAAATTACCTACCTGGACTAACGAAGGCACTGGGAAGTACAAGTCCCACATGAACTGGGATTAACTGCCCCTCTCATTACAAGCCACATGCAGGATGTGGCATCCAGGAAACACACGATAGAATGGGGGCAAACACATCCAGGACATGTGTTTCCATGGGATTCAGGACAGTTATTTTGGCTATAAACACAGACCCGGCTTCCTGACTCTGGATCCAGCCATGCCCCCAGCACAGCCCCCGCCACGGGGACCTGGGAGAGGGGATTGTGGGTTTTGGATGGGGAACAGTATCATGTGGGAAATCAGGTATGGGATATTTCTTATAGAAAACCTGGCCACCCTGTGCTACAAGGCTGCACTGCCTCTGTGCTGTTTGCATACACTGAAAAATAGGTGTACAGGCTGAGAGGGCAAGGCAGGCTGGGGCTGGTGCCAGAGCAGGGCTGAAATCAGGGCTCAGGGCTGCACACTAGAGCAGCTGCATGGTCTTCAGCCAAATATTTGCCAGGAAATAAAGATTTGGATGGACTTAACCTCATTGCAATCACCTGTCAAACTTGTGTGATTGTTAACATCAGAAATGGAAGTTTGAAAAATTAATGCCTTATTTGAGAAATTACAAAGGAAGATGTCACCCCAGGAGGATGTTTTGGTTTGGAATTTAAGCATTTGTTGTTTAATAAAAACTAAAACCCTCTTTTGATTAAAAAAACCCCATGCATTTGAGGGGATTGAAAAACATTTACTAAACCTAATTTTTCCATGCATACAGAGAGTTGACAGCATTTTTTTTTTCCCATGGGCAGTAAATAAAGGAACTGACTCTTAATCCAGCGAGCCGCAGATGCTTTTTACTCTGTCTGAAGCAGAACATCTCTGAAGACCGAGTTCTGTAATTCCCTTGGTTACTTTTTAATTACATTGCAATAAAATTGCAAAGAATCTAATTTTGCCAGACAAAACCCAGGGACTCTGTGGAAGGTGATGGGGGTCCAGCTATTTCACACACTAATTACACCAGCATGGGCCCTGAAATACTGTGCTATTTTTATTCATTCATGAGAAAAAAAAGCTCTCTCATCTAGATCTCAGTGACTGCTATTTCATTCTCAAAAATAGTCAATGCACTCTTCATTTCTCAAAAAACAGCTGCCCTCTTCTGTTTCCAGGGAATATTACTACCTTTCAAAATCCTAATGGGTGTGCTGTTGAAATCAAAATAAAATGCCATCACTCTGCCTTCCTCAAAACAACAACCCAATCTCAATAAAGCACTGCCGCCTTTCTTAAAACCTCTGGAAAGGGGGCAATATTAAATAAGAGCTTGAAATATGGGTCTAAGGAGGGAGTTGTTCGAGGTTTCTAAAAGTATGTCTGCAGTGCCATCAGGAGGTGTGATCACAGCATAGGAAAGCTGGGCTGAGCTGAGGCCAGGCCGGCTGGGTGAGGCAGTACAGCCACCAGGACAGACGGACACTGGAGTGTGGATGTGGGGAGAGGCACCCCACGTGCCCCTTTCCAGGGATAACAGCATCCCGAGAGCTCCAGGCACCTGTAAGGGTCACCACAAGGTGTTGCCCCCTCTGTTGCACCTCTCTGGCTGCAGCCAGAACTTCATAGCCTCAACCCAGCTGAGGACAGATGGGAATTCTGCATCCAGGATGCTCAAGCACATGGAAACACACAGTCTTCTAAGGGACTACAAGGCTTTTGTAATTTTTTCTCTTAATTTTCTGGAAGCTGATTAGAAAACCACAGCCTGAATCAGCAGTGGGTGAGAGGCTGGTCAGTGCTGCCCAAGCAGCACATCACAGCCCACAGCAAAGCTGCTGGACCTGTAGGGAGGTGGCAAAATTGGAGCCTGGGAAGGTGGATACCAACTAACATGAGTTATTTTTGATTTATGAATTACTGTGACCCATTTCCTCCAAAACTGACCTCAGTTCTCTATTGTTCTCACCTCTCCAGTTACCAAAGCCATCCCTCCAGGGAATAAAGATTAAACTATTGTTAGAGAATTTCAGGAGGGTGACTCGTCACCTCACGCTGTGACTGCCCATTCATCTCCTCAGCCCCATAAAATGCATCATAAAAATGCCTTCTTTACTGCCTAGTAAAGAAGGTTCAAGTGTATCACTGCATTTACATGAACGCCCAGGACAGTCAGATTTGCCATTTATGTATAACACCTTGAATACTATTTATTTCCTTGAAATAGGAATGAATCCAGTCATCCTACATCTGTTATTTCCCCAGAGAGGCAAGATTCCACTGAGACAGAAAAACATAATGACTTCACCAAGGTCCCATCAAAGAAGAAAAAAGAAAAAAAAGAAAGCAGTGGCTCAAATAGGTTAAGGTGGAGCAAACAGCTGTTCCCTGTTCTACGCTCTGCAGGAAAGCTGGGCATGAGGATGCTGATTAAAACCAGCCTCTTCTCGTGCAGGTGGAAATCTTTCCCAAGTGATAGAGCCTGCCTGGACTTAGGGCACCTGGCCTTGTACATGTGCTCCAAATGAACGAGATTGCCCCCCGAAATACTGAATTTCATCGACAGTTTATCTTCATAGAAAGAACCTCCACTGCAGCTGGTGATTTGGGTTTAGAAAGGTCATAACAAAGATAGAAAAAAGGGGAGAGAAGCCACATGGCTGCACTCCTCCTCATCTTGGCTCTGGACTGGCACAGCCCTGGCATCTCAGAGCCCCTGTTTTGTTTTTTCTTCCATGGAAAGGAAAAACACCGTCTCCATCCACACCACTTAACTTTCCACATTTCCCTGTCAGCAATATGTTTCCATGCTTTGAGGGTGTAAAAGTTAAACTCTTTGGAAAGAGCCTCAAAGAACACAAAGCAGATGAAGAGCTAACACTCTTTTAGCCCTTCAAAGGCCTAATTTCTGCAAGGTGACAATTTGCTTTGGTCATACAGCAAGTCTATGGAAGCAAAATGCTGCAGAGAGGATTTTTTCACAGTGCTGTAGGTAGAACCAGCTGTATTGGGTTAAAGGCAGCACTTCCAACATAGATAAGTCATTTCTAATAAACAGAAATTAGAAAAGCCTCCAGCATCAAAACCATATTAAAGATTGAATCCTTCTGGGAAAGACATGTGATATTTGTCTGGCAAAATTGCCACCAGCCATTCGACACTATAATTGTGGAACATTAAGTTTCATCCTGAATGTCAAGCATTAAGTGATGCTCTTGCATGATGTGACACAGCTTCACTTCCTTCTGGAGGACATCTAGATCAACTTCAGCGGCACCTGCTGAGCACAGGGTGACCTCAACCAGTCTCTAGAAAGACACTCAAAATATTTGCAGTTTGACTGTGGCACTGCAGCATTGAGATGATGGGTTTCTGTATGGAACATGGGGCTTGGGACTGGAACCAGAAATGTACCCTGGCAGCAACAGGGGACTGGAGTCTTTGATTTTGGTGTAGGCAGTTCAGGCAGCTCCAGCTCTCCGCAGGGAATTGCCCTGGAGAGTTCTAGCCAGGCTCAAGGTCTACAACTGCACCCACTGCAGTTGCACAACCACATGCTGATCACGCTCTTTTTAGGGTTAAATTCTGTAAAAGACTAACTCACTTGGGGGTTTAAGCCTTGTTTTCAAAGATAACTCGTAACCAGATTTACAAAAACGCTACAGCAATTTAAAACATCTGCTGGGGTTGATGAAAACACCCAAGCAGATTAAGGTGCCAAATTTTTTTAAACATTAGTCATGACCTGTGCTGGTCTTGGGTCCTGTGGTTGGCAGGATCACCCAAAGGAACTTCAGATTTTCTCTTTGTTTCTATTCTTGTTTCTTCCACTGATTATTACTTTCCCTTCTGGGATGTGTACATAATATCCTCTTTTAAGTATGACAGCCTGTGATCTGGACCCAAGGTGTATCTTTGGGTGCTGATATTTTAGGGATGCATGCTCTGATCTGGAAGATCCGTGCTGTATTCACTGTGAGAATATTATGTTGCATGCCAATGACAATAAATGCTGGCTGGCATTTTCCAGCCTCAAAGCTCTCATGAACCATTGCAGGGAGCTTGGCTGCTCATCCATTTACCACAGTTTGTTAAGTGGGCAGCCTGACAGTGGCAGTACCACAGCTTCATTTTCTCCTAACAGCTCTAGGACAGCATTTCTTAAATCAAGACAAAGCCTTTGAAGTCAGTGAGTGGAGAAGGCAGCGCTGGCTTTGTTACAGCAATCAGAAACGCAAGTTGAAAGCATGTATGCTAATTGCCAAGACTGCTGCCATATAATTAGCATATACAGTCTGTACCCAAATTAAGAAGAACTCCCTTGAAAGCTTATTATGCCCTAATATATCCCCAGTATGTCTACACATACAGCTGTGCTCTGCCTCACCTTTGCATTTCTCAGCAGCTGTGAGGAGCTGGGTGAAGATCGATGCTAATCTATCTGAACAAGGTGTCTGCAGGAATCTGTCCCGTGTGTTAGACACTGGGCAATGCATGGAAGGACTCCAGGCTGATGTAACTGTCTGTCAAGAACCCCGTGAAGAGGAGAGATGCTGCTCCATGCACCCACCCCGACCTCCCAGTGCCTCTCTCCTGTGTTCTGCTCACCCACAGCCTCCAAAGCTCCACGTATCTGTGATGTGGCTACATCTCACATTTTAATAATGGCTGTCATGTCTTCTGTGCTGGCAGCAGGCGAACAACAGCCCACCCCAAGGACAAGGGCTTTACCCAGCCTGCTGCCTTTGGCCTTTGTGGGAAGAGAGTGCAGGGGAAGGAGAGACCTGCTTGGCTCTGTGGAACGATCCCGAGCCTCCTGCATCCTGCCTCCTGTCTGGAGCTGCAGATCAGCCTCGAGGAAAGGCTAATTCAAATGGCCAGCAGTGCAGATCAGATTTTATTAGACTTTACTTCAAGGGTATAATTGCAAGTACGGCAGCTGAACCCCCAGAGTGCTTTGGGACTGTGGGATTGGCAAGAGACAGATTGGAACTATCCACTGCCACCTCCCCTTCCTACCTTCCTTTTGTGTGCCTAGGGTCACCACAACCTTGAAAATCTCTCTTATTTATATTCTTCTTCTGTTACCCCTTTTCTTTGGACTTTTCAATAATATCCACCTAGAAATCGGGGTTTGCATAACAAAAATCTGTGCTTCACACAAGTAAACACTAATTTGAGAAGGTGTCCTGCTAACTGCACTTCTCTGACTGTGACAAGGTAAACCAAAGACTCACCAGTCAAAAACAGACCCTCAAAGACACAGTCACTGAGAACAGCCACAACAGGAGGCATGAGAAGCAGTCCTCATGCCTGGCTACCTTGATGCCAGCTACAGACCAGCAGAATGTACAGCAGCCCATAACCCCACCTGACATAAATAAATGCAGTGTCCTGCAGACGAATGGCTTTGTTCCTCTGTCAGAACTCAGACCTGTTAATCCAAACATGCTCCGAGTATCACCAGCTTTTACAAACAGAAGTTACTTGTCCAAGATCTCATGCATTAGGTGGTTTGGCTATTTCCTAATTAAGCTGCTGTTGAGATGCTGCAAAGTGTTAGAAGAAGCTGCAATAAGGAGCTACTGGGAAATGATCTCTAATAATTAGTGGGCCATACCAAGGAGGAAGAGTCCTTAAAGGGACAAGCAAGCATGTATATGGCAGAACTTGCCCCTGGGGGGTCCTGAGACCACAGCCCTACCTTGCACAGGAGCCTCCCCCTTTGCTGAAACAACCCCCAGCTACACAGGTTCACACAGAACAAAAGGAGCTTTTGTCACAAATGACATCTCAGCCTCCGAACTCTCCAATCAGCTGCAATCAGAGATTTTTGGCATCATCGTGTTCTTTTTAGAAGTCCCTTAATTCTGAAGTATTCTTTCCAGACTCCCCAAAATATCAGGTGTTAATCTGTATGCCATCATCTCTTCTGGTGCACAGGGATTTGACCATGTGACTTTCCTTTTTTCTTCATACCTATGTTTCAACTTTTGTGTTTTTCACACCATTGGTCATGTTCCATTTAGTTAAGTACATAGTCTGGCTTTTTCAGGTAATTCCTGCATGGAATTCCACAGACGCACCCAACGCAGCGTATTTTATTTCTCATGTAACTGTGCTCATTTCTCCTTAGAACCCTACACCTTGTTCTTTCACTCACAGTATCTTTGTACCTTGATACTGCAAAACAAGCCTTAGATTAATACTTTTTTAACATCTTTATATGTACTGCAAACACCTGCCGCATTCCCTAGTCTCAGAAAATACACTGTGGATAATCTTCCTATCTCTCTTTTTCCCTTGATGCAATTCCAGTGATTTTACACAGCTCTGCTCCTGTTTCACACAGGGAGAAAGGTGAAGGAAGCCCAGTGGAATAAGGCCAGTCGAGAGCACATCTTTCCCTGAAGGATAGGCCCATGAATCCTTGATATTATCTGTTACAGCAGCTCATTACTATTCCAAAACAGAGCAGCAGCCTTCAATCCAAATGCTTTAGGAGAACCAGAAGTAGGAATAAAGGGAATTTATGAGGGGAACATAAATGAATACAGAAGAGCCTCCAAACCTGTGTTTTGCAAACCTTTACAATCCCCCTAAAAGCTGTTGTTTTTCCACATCTCCAATAAGGTTTAATGGCAGAAGCAATATTGGAAGATCTCTCTGCCAGGATTCATTATTTTTAAACCACACGCTAAAGTCCTAATGCTTTAGAAAGCCACTACATGAACAACGAAAATCCAACTATTATTAATCAAATTGGTTTTAAAATCCAGTCATTTTCATCATCCTGGGAGCAGGGAGGCTGGATGGAGATGAGGCAGGGACAGCGGCTTAGTATTTCAGAACCTTGAGTTCAATCTTCCTTTCAGCTGTAGACTTTCTGGACAAATCATTTTGTCCCCCAAATTTTACTTCCTCGATTGTAAAATGTTGCAGGACAACTACATGAAATCTTTATACACCAGGGTAATTGTAGAAGCAAATGAAGGGCTATTTATGCTTTCAAATCATATATTTAGTCTTTGATTTTCGTCTCTTTTTTATAGTTCTTTATTTGCTGAGTAATTCAGCAAATGCCTGTGACTCTCAATTAGGTTGCCCAGGTATCTGTGTGTCACTATGGTTTTTGGCTGTACCAAATTGCTATAAAACTGATATAAAATACAATTACCACATGTAAGTATTAAAAAGGCAGTGCTTCAACATCTGTTAATGAGGATGTGCTGCTTTGCAGGGGTTTGGTTTCCAGGATGACCAAACATAAGACAGCCTGAATGAACATAAACAGTGAAGGGCTGGGGTGAGATTTAACATTAAACTGCACTTACAAGTTTTTATGACTCTATTTACTATAAGTGAGAACACATAAAACCTCCAGCATTTCATTGTTAGCACAGAGGAAGTCACCTAGCACAGAGGCAGCTCTCATCCCAAATGGTAAATCAGGATAATTCCACCTGTGTCAGTGTTCTCTGTAAGGGCCCAATGCTTGGAATAAGAGAGGACAGGGGAGTGCAGGGACACATCCCTGTCCACAGCTGCTTTTCCACCCAGATCCGTGCCCCAACAGCAGCCACACCCCCAAATGTCTTCGGTGTGCCCTCAGGACACTGCCCTTGAGGGCAACAGCTCACTGCACCAACAGCACAGCTGCAGCATCACAGAAGGGCTGTGCTTTGCTCTTACCTGAGTTGAACTGAAAAAACCCAGATTTCCTTTGCTTCCAAGGCTCCATTCAGAATGTCCTTTCTGTTTGGAAAGTCATTTATGCTGCATAAGCATACGCTCTTCCGGAGCCCTCAAGAAATGAAAGGGGGAAATAGCACTGTGCAAAAAATGTGCAAATGTAGGTATCAGGCTGAGCTTGTCCCCACCTTTTCACAGTCAGAGTTGAAAGTCAGTCTGTGGCTCAGCCTGGGGCTGTTGCAGAGCTTCTGATGTCCACTCAAGGGGAAAGCACAGACAGAAACAGCCTTTTGTGTCCCTCCTGGCTCCCATCCTGCAAGACACTGAGCTTACCCAACCCCTCCCGAAGCCAAGACAGCTCTCAGCTGGCTTTCAGCAACAGCTGGAAGTACACTGACCTTCCTCCAGAGTAACAAATTCTACCCTGAATTATACTCCTTTATCAGTGTGTGAAAACATGCTCATGTAGCTGCACTCAGTGCTGGGCTAAAATCAACTCAGTCATGCCCAGTCCAGCCAGCCATGAGCAGTAGCAATACCAAACAGTAGGGCTGTACAACGGTAAGAGCAAGATGGTTTATTATATAATGAAGAAGAAGAAAAAAAAAATTCATTTTCATCAAGTATTCCCTCACGGGGGTCAGTACAATATAAAGGAAATAAGGAAAAATGTACAAAACAACCTGACAAGAAGGCTCTAGATGAAACATGTTCAAAGCACTTGCAAATGATTTTGCTGGACAGATAGAGAAGGAAATTAAATCAAGTAATTTTTCCCCTGAAAAACTGGTTTTATTTTCAAAAATTCAATTCTGTCTTTACCTGCAGATATTTCAGGTAAGCCGACACAATTTTAGCTGTGGTACATTTTTTAAAGGAGACATTCCCAGAACTACTGTTTAACCACATTTATTTCAAAGTGGATTTTACTTTCCCTTCCAGCTTTATGCAGGTGGTAAGCCCAGCCCAAAATAAAAGCAGCTTAGCCACTAACTTCAAAGAAACCAGGTCCATATTTCTCCATTTTCTGTTATCCTTTGGCAACCATGGCATTTTTTTTCCATAATCAGCAACAGATCTCCATCTCATCCAGAGCATCCTTGTACTTGTGGTCGTAAAATTAAAAAAAAAAAAGAAAAATCACAAACCAAAAAACACATATAGAACATCAGCAGTGGGAAATTCCTGAAGGTTTTCAAGGCTTGCTCCTAACTCAACTGAAGTCAACGTACTTCAAACTATTTCAGCTGGAGCAAGACCAAATCCTTACAGAACCAGATAGACGGTCCTCCAAAAGCAAAATGGTAAGAGTGTTGTAATCCAAATGGAGGAGTAAAAGACAACTTTAGCAACGTACCTTGCCTGGCCCCAGCCAACATGGTATCTTTGCCTTGGGTATTTCATTTACTCCTGACCCGGGCAAGATTCCCATTGGTTACAGGGAGAGCATCACTTAAGTAATGTAGCAAAAGGACATCATGCATTAGTAAGCTAAAATATGAATCCATGCTTATGGCAACAGCTTTCCCCTCTAATGCCCTATAATGGGCATCCAGGAAAGGAAATAAGCAGCTTTACAGAAAAAAAATCTGCGTTTTGTTACATTGATGACCATCCTAAGCAACTCCACAGAAGTTTTCAGGGTTCCTTTCAATGTGCATGAAGAAAGCAAAAAGTCAAGAATAGACCAATGTTAGGCAAGATTATAACAGATTTACTCATTAGTGCAGAATGCAAAACAACAGCTAATGCTTAATACAAACAAAATAGTATCACTTTATAACTCCTCACAAATTCATGGATTCCACATGGTTTACTTCCTTGCCTTAAAAGAAGTGTTTAAATGAAGCATGAACTTTGTGTCTCTAAAAATAACAACCCAAGTTAGCAAAGGAATCATTGGAGGAAAAAGAAATTGGAAATGGACATTTAATAACAAGTTGCAAGGAAATCCCCATTTTGTTTAGCATGAAAAGAAACAAAGATCCACGGGTTGGATTTGGTTGAGGGGGTTTGGGGTAGGTTTTGCTGTTTGGGTTTGGTTGGGTTTTTTGCATTAAGGGAAAGAAAATAGCTATGTGGGAGGAAAAACATTTTCACAAATATAATAAATAATTGTTCTGATTCAAAAGCAAAGTGCGATGTAGAATTTTTCCACTTAAACAAAAACAACCTACAGCATAATGCCTTAAATATTAACAAATCAATTAGTGGTCAGCACAGTAAAATAAATATGAACATACTGATTTACATTTTGTTTCTAGCAGCAAAGGTCATTAACCTACTGGCCAATGTGACAGCTTCACAGAAGTCCTGTTTCTTGGGTTTGGTACTTGGTTCAACACGAGAAAAAGATTAATGGGGTCTGGAAAATGGCACTTCAGCTGTACAGTGTTCTCCCCAGCCCACCTATGTCAAAAGGGTTTGCCCAGGATGTGTTTTCAGTACTTTTTGAACAGTGATTTAGAGAACACCTTTCACAAAAAGAAATAAAATCAGGATCCACTCAGTATCTTACGCTGACACGTATGAGTTTGGAATGTCCTGAACCCTAAGGATAATGGGGAGGTTGGGTGTTTTCTCTTTGCAGTCAGCAACTTCCTATGCTGAAGGGGAGTGGGAAGATCACAAGCCATTAAGCAATGCTGAAGAGGGAGAGGAAAGCCTTGGTCACTTGCAGGAAGGGCCACAACAGAGCACTGGGGCAAAGTGAGTCTCAGCTGCTTCTCCCAGCAAGACATCTTTCCTTCCATGGAGGAAACCTGTCCTACCTTGTCACTTGAGTCCCACTGTCTGCTGTACACCTGCTCTACAAGCCACCACTCTGAAATCACTGGGATGACCACATTCTCTTGTACTCCCTTGAGCAGAACAAAGCAGATTCAGGCCTCTCTGTTCAGGGCAGACTGAAGCCACCACTCCAAACCAGACTCAGCCCCAAGCAGAGAGGAGCCTGCAAGAACACCCTCCCAAAAGCACCAGCACATGGCTGTGCTGTGGCATGCCTGCACAGCTGGAGCAAACCAGGTTTTGACACCTCCAGCAGTCACTGGAAATGCCAAATGAGGAGCAGATGGCTGGGCTGGGAGTAGGAGCAGTAACCAACGCTAAGCGGTGAACAGCTGATTTTTGGGACACATGAAAGCAAGCAAAAATGCCTCCTCATCCCTAGCAATAAGCCAGACAGCACCAGTACCTACAGCTCCTCCAGCTCATATTTCACAAAGGGTTGTTTTTCTGCTACTAATTGCAGCCTGTGGGAAATGCCACGCTTTAATTTACAGCCAGAGGGACGTTTAACCATAATGCAGGGATCACTGTGCTGAAGCACGTTGTGGTAAGGCTCATCTAACTCCCTCTGTCCCTCTAGACAGTGGTGTCAGACTGGCAAACCAAAGGACAGGACACAAAGAGAAAACCAGAGCCCTTCTGTCAATACAGATGATGAGGGGGAAAGGCTGATGGGAGATTTTGGAAAGGCAAATGTTCTTCAAGCTACACAGAGTGTGAGGCAGGGCAGGAAAGCACAGAAGAAACAGACTTACAAAGCTGTCAGAACTAATCAGTGAGTGCTCTACAACCTGGGCACCTGTTCTACTTTCTCACGTGCTCCAGGGCACAAACCCCATTTAACTGAGTTTGGCACAAACCCCATTTAACTGAGTTTTGCACAAAGGAGGGGAGGGAATCCCATTCATGAGGACACCTATTGCTCTGCCTCTATCTGCAGGGCAAGGATCAGCATGGAATGATCTAGGGGGTTGTTTTCAACTACTTTGCAAGCGCTCACCTTGCCTGAATTTAGGAAGGCTGCATTCAGGTTGTATGGCTTCCTGATGCTCACTCAGGTAGCTGAAGAAAACAATGCTCAATTTCTGAGGAGCAGCCAAATGCAACAAACCTTTTGAAGGTGGACTAGAAAGATGAATAAAGACTACCTGGATTTTTTTTGTTAGTTTACTCATTCTTTATTTTTTAAGGCAAGCAGAAAGTCCTTCTGGAATGCAAGAGGCAGGATCAGAATGGCAATAAAAGGAGGCGGGGGAGCTACCTTCAACGCTATGCACTAGGTACAATTTATCCTTGGTAAAATCCTACTGAAACTAAGGGAGCTGCATCTAATTCCAGCTGCCTGAAGAGGGGTGAGAGACGAGCCATGGTGCTTCCTGGACCCTCTCTCTGCACCTGCCACAGAAGCCAATGAAGCTACACCAGTGCACAGCTCCAGCAGCACAGTGGGGATCAGATCCAACAAAAGCCACCTCCATGCTGCACATGCCACTGGAGACCATGTTTTAATGACACTGTGAACTGGACTCCAATCACAGCTCCTCACATCTACCCAAACAAGCAGAAGAATAATTGTCAGCCCTACTTCTGCTCTTTATCCCCTTCCTACTTTTGCTAAGGAATATCAAAACAAACACACACACCTTTTGAGTTTGTCTACAATTAAAAAGTTGCTTAACACGTTTCTTGAATACTTCCGTGTGACCATAAAACTGTTACTCAAACAATCATCACCCCTGACATTTAAATCCTCCATAACTTTGGATTTTTTTTATGGTCCCTAGAACAGTCAAGTCCACACCAAGGAATGGAATTAAAATCCATCCTGAGATGGAAAGAGAGGGGAAAGTCATCTAATATTGGTAGCTCTAGTTCGAAGGAGCATTTCCTCTTTGCTCTATAAACACCCATTAGGCTTTGCCCAGGGAATGGCATGGAAGTGGGATACACCAATATCTGCTACCCAGAGTCCAGGCAGCCCTGTTCTTCCAGAGCAGGGACTGCAGGCCAAAGACCAACTATTGCTCTCTTCTACATCAACATGCAAAGAAATTACAGCTGACAGCTCCTTCCATCTATTCTCAACCTGACTCAGTCTAAGGCAGAATCAGAGCACAGCACATCTCACCTGAGCAGGTTTGCTTTCCAGTTCACTTCATTAAGCCACTGAGATCCCCAGAGATTCCCTTCAGGGAGATGAGCTACACCCGTGGTATATTAAGGTGTCCAGGCAACAATATCAAGAGTAGAAGAGTTTTTCTGAAAGGGGCTAATCAGCTGAAATCCATGTCAGATGTTCAGAATGGAATCTGCATCACAGAGGAAGCAGTAAGAGGCAAGATCCTCCAAGGAGGAGAGGAATGCACAGCCTTTCTACAAGGACATGGAAAGAACCTACTCTGGACTGCAATGGGGGCCAGAAGCAGCAAAGTGTGGACAAGTACACCCCCTAATTCACACATTCACAGGCCCTACTCCTGCCCCTCTTTTACAAGCTGCCCAGAGATTCAGTCTGCTGTAGGGAGGCATTCTGGAGCACTGCTCTGTGATGTGCCAAGAGGGGAGCGGGCTTTGCACATGGTGCACCCATGTGGTAGAACCACAGAAGTTCCCAGCACTTCTTGGGCTTTGCATATTCATGCAGAAGGCTGGGGAGAAGACACAGCTCCTCCCCACCACTCAACACAATGAAGAGCCTTAGATAATTAGCAAACAAACACCAAAAACACTTCATGTCCTGCACAGCGTCATCCTGCCGACTATGATAGAAAAAAAATCTAACCATACCAGTAAGTTTGCAGGTGTTACATGTACAGCTCGAGAGCATACTCCTACCCAATGGAGCACAAAGCAGGGCATGTGGCAAACAGCAGGCGAGAGACAAGCTGCTCTAGTTGCAAACTACGACCGCGGGTGGTGCGTCATTGGACATAGCCCAGGTTCTCCATCTCGTTCCTGTACCGCTGCTCGGACACTTTGCTCTTGTGCTGTTTGCTCTCCAGGTGCTGCCTGAACTCCATCTCCTCGCTGGCGCCCGCGTTGCACATGGAGCAGTAGAACTGGCCGCTGGGCGTCACACACATGGCCAGGTCCCGGGGGATCCTCTGGCGCGAGCGGGGGTTGAAGTAGGGACCTGGGGAGCCGACAGAAAAGCCTGGTTTATCCGCAAGAAATCAAAGCTTGAGGCAGCTCAGTGACAACGCCTAAGTCCGGTGAGTGATTGAAAAGCAGACAAAGATTTGCTTCTTTAACTGATTAGAGTCAAGCCTTATTTTCCCCACAACTGCTCTGCTGATTTCCAGATTTACAGAGGTGCAGCATACAGGGCAGCACTTGGAATTTTATAAAGTGGTAGAGTGGGCTTAGTGACCCAGTCTTATTGAAAATCAGGAGGCTAATAATTTAAGTAATAAATCAATTCTTTTTTTTTCTTAACCATCTAATTCTAGAATTAGAACAGTCTTTTGATTAGAATATGCTGTCTCAGTTTAAAACTCACAAAATGATATTTAATAGAACTTTAAAAGATTTATCTCTTCTATATGACAGTGATTAGAATGACATGATTAAACCAAGCTTCACCAGGAATCAGGGTTTCAGCTAATGTGTGCTTGTAAAACAACTCAAAATGAAAAAGAGAAATAGATGCTTGGCTGGAGACTGTAATGCACTGTTTAAATCATAGTAAAGAGGCAAAGTTAGTATCTAACACCTGAGGAAGGACTCTATGCTAGGAACAGATGGTCTTAGAGGGAGGCTAACATGCTCTCTCATTCTGGTCATGGGAGTGCAAGTACAGGTTGATGTGCCACAGTAGGAGTCAAAGCACCTGGCCACCTGCCAAGAAAAATAAAGCAGGAAAATTGTCACCACTTAGAGCAGCCTTAGAGACAGGCAGATGGTAAATTAAGTTACAAACTGAGAAAAAGAACTAACAAGCAGGCTGACAAAACAAAGCAACTTTAGCGGCTGGGAAAAAAAACCATGCAGACATGAAGGATCAGCAGAGCTTGGACCAGCTCCTTTCACAACCTGACTATGCTAAAACAGACCTCAGAAACAGAAGAAAAACAAGTCTGTTTATAATTAATTCCTATTCCAACTACAGAATAGATGCAAGCTCCAACTCACCTGTGTTGTTCTGAACCGTGTATGTATTTCTTCTGTTCTGCATCATCTTATATTCATTCCCTTCTTTCCTTGCTCTTCGTTTGCCTAGTTCTGAGGCATCCCTGCAGATTAAACAAATATGAACAGCTGCAATTCAGAGTTTTCTGACAAAAGGACTGCCGGAGACACTGCCACACGCTTTCAGCCTGAGCATGAGGTTGAACAATACCTACGAGAATGAGTTATTCTGTGCCTCTGCAAGACGCAGCCGCTTGGCGTGATTTTTCCCTTGGTAGTGAGCCTGTGCCACAGCCGGAGAACTAAATGAGGCATCACAAAGCTTGCAGTAATCATTCTCTGTAGCCAAGATCACTCGGCCACCTGGCTTACTGGATCCCATCTAGCAGCAAAGGGAGAGACAGCATGTGAAACACAAGAAGGTTAAATCATTGAAATATTTCAGTCACAGGGACTGAGACCACTGTCATCTTCATCAGACAGCAGGAGAGCTGGAATTAAAGCCCATGGACTAGGACACTCTCAAGTTCTCCCCAAAGTGTTCTTACAAGAAATTCATTTTTCCTGTCTCAGCCTCCAGGACAGCCTGCAAATTCCTGGCCTGAGGTGGAGAGAAAAGCAATCTGAACAAACAGCTCTGCAATAGTCACAGAGGCTTGTTTACATCACAGCAATAATTTAACTCCTCCTAACTGCTAGAAGCTGATGAAAAGTGACTTTCACACTGAGGAAGAACCACTGAAAGGTAGAGGTGCTCCTCTCTCCTATTTACAGTCCACCTAATCTCTCCACAGTACCCTGCCTTTACACAGCTCCCTGACCACAGCAAGAAGGAAAAAAAGAACAGTAGCAAAGCTGCCAAACCTCTGATCCTTAACCTTCAGGCAGGGGGACACCTGGATCCAGACTTCAAAGGAAGGACCCAGTTTCACATGAGTAGCTCCTGCTATATGAAGGACAGCTCGTCTGTGGAGTCAGACCACATACTGATCCAGGCAGCAACCAGGCCTCCTCAGCACGTAACATCCAGGGAAAAGTGTTTTGTAAACAGTGCAGCAGCAGTGATTCATGCAACCATGTCACTGCAGCACTTGACAAGCCGACTTTCTTTCACATCTCCTTTGATACTGCTCAAACTTAGAGACACACACACACACTTCTGACTTCTAGCTTACAACGTGAACCCTCATGTGGCCCCAGAGTGGTGTTTTTATTGAGATGGGCTGTTTCCTCCATTAAAAACTCACCATCAGATACCCTGGCAGGTATAGCAGCCATGACCCAGTGCCCCGGGCTGGACCCCTCCCCATCCCAGTTCACATCTGTGAGCTGCAAAGCCAATTTACACAGGGCCCAGTCTCCCTCTGGCAGCTCCAGCAGCACTGGGAACAATCTGCCACTCTGCAAATGCTCTCTGCTTCCCTACAGACAACACAGGCTTATGTTGTGGGAACTGACAGGCACAGCTTCAATCCCCGTGGCCCAGCTGTGCTTCTCTGCACAGTCACAGGCAAAAGCCAGGTTAGCTGTCACATCCCATGACAAACCCAAGGGATGAATTCTAGAAGGAGAAAGCAAAAACCATCTTTTTTGCCTCTAATGTGCCCAAAACAGAATTAATCTGGATCGCTGAGGGAACAATCCATTCACTCTGCACACAGGAATGAGCACTTCAAAAGGAGCAACAAAAGAGGAATTAGCTAACAGCCCTGGGCAATGGGTGTAGGAGCACCAAAGCACTTTTTCCATGTAGGCTTCCCTCACACAACAGAGGGATGATTGTGCAGAGCAGATGCCACACCCTCACATCCAAATCCAGTTCCAGCAATGCTGTTTTATACCTGCCCTTAAACAGCTATAATCAGCAGCACATCAGACTTACCTAGGAGTATTTGCCAGGCAGAAATAGAACATTTGAAGTCCAATATTGTGCTAGAAGGGCAGATCAATATCTGCATCTTCAAAGGAAAGCAAACAGCTCACAACAGGCCATTTCCACCATCCTGGGCCACCACAAGGAAAATTCTTTCCCAACTCCTGTGGTAATCCTCAAAGCCTGAGATCTGGTTATCCTTACTGGGGGTCAGGTGACAAGCAAGCATGATCTCAGTCCCCTTCCCATGCCTTACCTGCGTTGGAAGGGAGACAACCTGAGGCGGGGCAGGCTCAACAGAATTACTCATCCTGGCAGGTGCCGGACAGCTGTTGGCAGCATAGTAATTCCGGAGTTTCTTACTGTGGTTTTTACCCTGCAAAGATAACCCAGATTAATCACTGTCCTAATAATAGTATCTTACCCTGAAAGACAA
This sequence comes from Melanocharis versteri, assembly GCA_013397845.1. Lineage (NCBI taxonomy): Eukaryota > Metazoa > Chordata > Aves > Passeriformes > Melanocharitidae > Melanocharis > Melanocharis versteri. The sequence continues at coordinate 343,641 of VZTG01002133.1, read as the reverse complement.
AAGATCCAGAGCCTGAAATGAGAAAGTGCCCATGAAGGTGGTAGCTCAGGTACAGGAGCTGTCACTCAGAAAATAAAAGCACTGAATTTAAGTGATGCAGGCATTTCTCCCTTTCTCCAAAGTGCTCAACACCTAGAATGACTGGGCCTCATCTTCAGCTGATTGTCTCAATAAGGTTACAGTTAGTTTCTCATTCTGTTTCCATTTCACTTAAAACCAGTATTTTGTATTTTAAGCATACCAACTGCTTTGCACAGTTTTTTGATAAGCCTGAACACACACGCACAGATTTCACAAGACCGCAAGCTTGAGTTAAAACATGAGATTGAACATAAAAACCCACTTCATATTTTATTTTCTCCTGAAAAACATATACCATAGTTCTTTTTTGGTATTGTGAAAACCTGATAGAGCAATATGAGACTACGTATATGCACTGTGGATGTATAGTAAGGCATACACACAAATGCAAGTTATGTACAAATTCACGTCTGTCCCCTCACAACAGATATAAGATGTTAAAAGTGTAACACCAATTCAAACTATCCCTTCACTAGCAAGATACCACTTTTTCAGGGCCAACAGCAAATCTGAAATCTGGGGCTGGTGTCTTGAGGATCTGGACAACCACCCTTTTGCATTCACTGGTGGAGAAAGTCACGATCTCCATTACTCATGCAAATACAGCACTAGGCAGAGAGGGTATAGTAAAATGGGGTAATGCAAGACCGACATGTTCTATCTCCCAGCAAGAAGCATATGCAAAGAGTCCCTACCCTATTTCAGACAAGTCAAGATCAGCTCAAAACAAAATTAATTTGGTCTGAGCCAACCCAGCTGATGAGAGTGTTTGCATAAAAGGCCCCACCAGATCAGTGGTGTGCATAGCCTCAGAAAGGAGACCCTGACAAACACATGGCAGCAGCCTCTTTCCTAATGGCACAGCTGGATCCACCTGAAAACATCTGTCCAGGCCTCACAAAATCATGCCTAGAATCAGAAGGTCAATTTTACTAAACTAGTTTAGATGTGAAATACAGGTTGCATAAAACAAAGGAAAAATCACAAGTGTCTGCGTTTTCACCCATGATACCACCTGGCACCACTTCTCTGTTCCTGTGGACAGAGTTTTTGCAAAAGGCTCCAGTAACAACACCTTAAATGAAAACACTGCAGCATGTCTGGACAACAAGCAAATCCAAGTAGGGTGAAGATATGTCTACAGAGCTGTTTCAGTCCATGAGGTGGTTCAGAGGTAGCTCCAGATGAGCAACTTGAATGCTGCTGCTGGTGTGCAGCACTCAAAACCCCCTCGAGGAGCTGAGTTAGTCCTCCTGCATTAGCCCACACTTCCCTCTGTGCTACCACAGCAACGCTGCTGGCAGTGCTCATGCTGGCACGGGAATGTCTCCACAAGCTGCAGATGCAGCAGCCCCAAAAGCTGAGCCTCCTGCTGCCCTCCTTACCTGGTAATGAGCCTGGGCTTGCTGGGCCGAATTCAGAGTGACATTGCAAAGCTTACAGCACAGGGGCTTACATAGTTCCTCCAGCATAGGGTCCTGCTCCACCACCTTGGCAAATTCCTCTTCTTGTGTGTGATGAAAGGAAGGCCCCAGTCCGAGAGACTTTGGTGGGGACAGTGGTGAGCTGGCTCTTGGCCTTGTAGCCACTGACATAGGAAGGGATGAAGGCTTCTCAGGATGAGGAAGAAGTCCTTGCTGTAGAAGAATCATTGGCCAGGAAGACTGTGGGCATGCTACTGCTGAAGGAGGAGGAGTCTTCTTCAGATCTAGACCAGAAAGACACAAATGCTGAAATAAGCAACAAGAACAGGAACATCAAGGATCCAGGGGCAACTCCTGTGACTCCACTGCCTCTGCTTCCTGCCTTTTCAAAATGCCAAGCAGGATAAAGTCAGTTTGCAACACTTCACCGCCCACGGGAACAGCAGCATCCCAGACAACCAGGGACAAATTACAAGACACTTGTATAAGAAGTGGGTCCCCTGGCCCCTTCCTGGCAGGTGAAGATTCCTAACACCCACAGCACCTGACAACAGCACACAGTGCCCACTGCTCCATGCCCACGAGAAGTGGGGACGTACAACACGCGCAGCACACAAAGCTGTGTCAGTGGGGGGATACAACCACGATCCACATCCTCCTTTGGAAGCCCAAGGACAAGCTCACTCTCCAAGACCTAAACAAGTATTACAGTGGATTCCTGCAATGAACACTTAAAAAGAATCCAATTACTTCAAAGCAGATTTATTGTATATAGATAGATACAAAAGACATTAACACATCTATCCCTCAAATACTCACAAAGACTTTCCTGAGGAAAAGCTTTTCTCCAGTTAAGTCAACAAAAAAGAAAGAGTGGGAATGAGATGGAGCACACCTTGCTGTACACAGTCAGTTCCCAAGGACTCTCTCCCATGGTCTTTGTGAATGACCTTGAGCTATTTTTCACATTTCCATTACTAACTACAACCAATGCAACATTTAAAGCTGTATCTTCTTCTGCAAAATGGAAAACTTATCTCATATTAACCTTTATTCAATTATTTCGCAGTTAATTCAAGTTATTAGAACTAGCTCTACATTTCCAACAAGAGGTTCTGAGAGATTTATTTAATTAAAGTTTATAAATCACATCTACAGCCCAGATGAACATCCCTAGAATAATACAGAGTATTCACATTATGAATTAAGGCACAGCTACTTTTGTTAATGTCTTATTAACTTCTTATCATAACAAATCCTGTTCAGTGCCACACTGGGATCAAGAGAAGCATTATCTTGGCCTTTGCAGATCACTCCCAGCTAGGGCTGCATTGGTAGAAACCATGTTTATCCTCTGGGCTTTGTTCATTTGTTTAAACAAATAATGAGACACATCTCCATTTTAACACAACACTTGTGGAAAATTAGGGAAAAGTAAATTAAATGCCACCAAGGAATTTTGCTCCTGAGTTGCTTTTGAAAATAGGGCCTTCAAAGGCATTTAGGAACCTGGAGAAGCAGATAGCATTTATCTGGGATAACTTCCGGGATTTTCAACCTGCTAAAATTAGCTGAAGATAAATACCTTCTACACTCAAGCTATGGAAAATCCCAGTTGATGCCTGCAATTTTAGGTACTGTATTATCTTTGGATCGCTCTTCCCAGAGAGATCTATGTTCTATTATGAAAAATAAAACATAATTAAAAAAAAAAAGAAAGTCAGTGGGACTAAAGCATTCAAGTGACAAAAACATTTCTGAAATGTTTATCTCAAACTCAAACTTACACTAATACAAGACTGGAAGGAGTTCACTTATTACTAGTAACCACAGGTAGGAAAAAACCAAAAATTATTAAAAAAAAAAGGCAGTATGCACTGGCTTGGGGACAAGGTTTTAAGGCAATAACAGAGCCACCAAGAGTTTTAATGTTGATATGACTGCTGTACCACCAATGCTCTGCAAAATTTCAGAGCTGGAATCCACCACAAAGAAGGAAGAGGACACGCAGGAATGGTGCTGTAAATCATCCATCAGCAGTGTAAATTCTGTAGCGTTACCTAACCCCTCTCCTATTTTCAGCACACATGACCCTGGTTAAACAGAACAGAAGACAACTTTTTAATCTTTATTTTCCTCAACCAGTACTCTGTAGACAGCCTAATTAATTTCTGTGGGACTACAGATGGAAGAAGTTTATATTCATGTTGGTTAAATATATCACAACACAGGCCTATCAAGGCAGTTTACATCAACTACGCAAGCAGGTAAGCATGCCAGCTAATTTCAGAGTTTTATTACATGAGTATAATGGGCCTCTTACCTTAAAATGAGAGTAAATTACAGCCAAATACTTCATAGAGCAGCATAAAGAGATGTACAGGAAATGGCAATTGAGATTCATCTGCTTAATTTTGCATGAGCGTTTGTTGCATCACATTTTCTTGCAACTGTCACAAATGGGATTTGTCATATACAAGAGAACACAGTGCTTACAGGATCTATATCTACAGGGGGAAAGATATAATGTAATATTCTTAGAAAATCTTTAATTGTAAGGCCACTTAGTGTTTCTTAAAGTAAGCAGTTGTCTGAAGATAAAATTAAGGCTGCATGGGCAATTTCAATAGCAGGACTTCTTGATTTGGCTTATGCAATAGATGTAATACTGATTGTCCTCTGACAGTGATCTTTAACCACTGAAATTGCTCAAATTATGTTCATTTCTCTCTTACTGGTATTATTTATAAGAAAAAAAAATCACTCAAATTCAGCTTATTTACAGGTCCCCTTAATCCTCCACTGCTGGTTGTTACAGCTACACTGCCCAGGAGAAGGAAAAAGGACGTTTTTAACTCCTCCTTTCCCTTCACATGAGAAGCTGTAAAATCTTAACCCTAAGACACAGCAAAAGGAACAAGGCACCTCCATCACCAAGGAGCCCAAGCAGCACAGCCCGAGGCAGAGAAAGGACCTGCAGCTCTCCAGGGTGAGCTGAGGAGCCATTCTGCCTCA